>CM059191.1:10668195-10721986 GCA_030323885.1 Branchipolynoe longqiensis
TAAGAAATACAGAACTAGGTTGTGTTTCGAATACTTACATTACCTACGTTACTCTCATGCAACTAAATTGATGAAACTGTAGCGGTGCATGATAGTTGCAGAAAACAACTGATGACTTTGGTAGTAGATAAGAAATACAGAACTAGGTTGTGTTTTGAATACTTACATTACCTACGTTACTCTAGTGTAACTAAATTGATAATGAAACTGTAGCGGTGCATGATAGTTGCAGAAAACAACTGATGACTTTAGTAGTAGATAAGAAATACAGAACTAGGTTGTGTTTCGAATACTTACATTACCTACGTTACTCTCATGCAACTAAATTGATGAAACTGTATCAGTGCACGATAGTTGCAGAAAACAACTGATGACTTTAGAGGTAAATAAGAAATACAGAACTAGGTTGTGTTTTGAATACTTACATTACCTAAGTTACTCTAGTGTAACTAAATTGATAATGAAACTGTAGCGGTGCATGATAATTGCAGAAAACAACTGATAACTTTAGTAGTAGATAAGAAATACAAAACTAGGTTGTGTTTTGAATACTTACCTTATCTAAGTTACACCTTCTGTAACTAAATTGATAATGAAACTGTATCGGTGCACAATAGTTGCAGAAAACAATTGTTGACTTTAGTTGTAGATAAGATATACAGAACTAGGTTTTGTTTCGAATACTTACATTACCTAAGTTACTCTAGTGTAACTAAATTGATGAAACTGTAGCAGTGCACGATAGTTGCAGAAAACAACTGATGACTTTAGTAGTAGATAAGAAATACAGAACTAGGTTGTGTTTCGAATAATTACATTACCTAAGTTACTCTAGTGTAACTAAATTGATAATGAAACTGTAGCGGTGCATGATAGTTACAGAAAACAACTGATGACTTTAGTAGTGGATAAGAAATACAGAACTAGGTTGTGTTTCGAATACTTACATTACCTAAGTTACTCTAGTGTAACTAAATTGATATTGAAACTGTAGTGGTGCATGATAGTTGCAGAAAACAACTGATGACTTTAGTAGTAGATAAGAAATACAGAACTAGGTTGTGTTTTGAATACTTACCTTACCTAAGTTACTCTTGTGTAACTAAATTGATAATGAAACTGTATCGGTGCACGATAGTTGCAGAAAACAACTGATGACTTTAGTAGTAGATAAGAAATACAGAACTAGGTTGTGTTTCGAATACTTACATTACCTAAGTTACTCTAGTGTAACTAAATTGATATTGAAACTGTAGTGGTGCATGATAGTTGCAGAAAACAACTGATGACTTTAGAAGGGTCTTTCTGGGGCTATGTTGTTGTTTGTTGGAGTCTTACGTCCTGGCAACAGCTAAGGTCATATCAGAACGGCTACCGACATGTGACAGTGCACACTCATGGCGACTTTTTAGTGTTGTCCCACTGAGACACCAGACCACCAGGGTTTGTGGCGTCTTTCTATGGCTGTATGCTGTTTGTGAATATGGTTAGTCAAAACGTACAAAGACTCGTGGATTTTAGGTCAGCAAGTTACTTAAAGTTGCATAGTCCCATGGTTTTGAATTTCTGTATTTTTTCTCAGATAAATATATTAGATCAATCACTAGTATCTACTTTACATTAGTTCAAAGTTACTTTTATTTTAAATGGTAAACTTTTGAGATATTTTGAGTGCAAACATGGAAAATTAGTTTTGGCAAGCTTGCCAAAACTCTGACACCATAGACTTCTGCAGTAACAGGTTCTGTTAAATTGACTCAGTATTGCCTTCTACGCAGAAACAAATGCTTAATAAGTGCATCAGTATCTAAGTTAGATATGTAAAATCAAATCTAGAAAATTGGTTTGGTTTTGAAAATTTGATATTTCATCGGACTATGCAGCTTTAACTTCGCTAAAGGCAGGCAAAATCATGACATGGTTGTGCTATGCCTCCAACCATACCCATTTTCCCAGCCCTGTCCACTTTCCTAGTTCACCTATCAGGTACACACGGCGTTAGCTGATAACTGAGACCTTCACTCCCTTAGGAGTCGCATGTTTCCACGCCGTAGTGAGCCGAGTGGACTGGCATTCACTTCCCATGTGGGAAATCGTGGGATCAATCTCCGGTGTGGCGGTTTCAGCATGTTCCCGTGCTCAGACGTGTCCCGTTGCTTCTGCGCATGCGTCAGAATCTAATAAACATGGCCGTAATCGATTAACACTACCCGGGCGACTCGGGTCATCCCAGTCGTCAGAATTTCAAATAGAACCGGCGAGTGGAGTCGATTCGACAAATACACGTGCCGTGTGCAAAAAAGAATAACTTAGATTAATTAAATGGAAATATAGGTAAACTAGGCCATCATAAAATACTTTAAATCCTATTTTGCTGTATTTTTTATCGGTTATTAAAAAAAAAAAAAGATTGTCCACCCGAGCGCGGAGAAGCGTATTCAATTATTCGACCTGAGTTTGTAGTATGTGCACATGCGCCAATAAGTGTCTCGGGTGATCCGAGTTGATGCGAAATCCGCGCATGCGCAGAAGCAACGGGACACGTCTGAGCACGGGAACACGCTGAAACCGCCACACCGGCCGAGTTAAACCAAAGCCTTAGACTAGTAATAATTGACGATACCTAACCTGGCGCTTGCCATTACTATGATTAGGTAGTGCAAAGTAGGTTTTTTATTCAACAGTTCAATATTAAATCCTATATATATATATTTACACAGATCATTTTAATTTGATTCCAGTAATATTGAATATATATAGATCACTTGAATAGTTCTGAAGTTATGATTTATTTAATATTTAGTTTTTTGCCATGATTTTTTCACGATTCCAAATTAGGCAAATCCTGGTTTTTAAGGTCACACATGGAAGCTATTTTGCATATAATATGTCCAATATTAAAGTATTCCATTTTCCCCACTACAAATAACAAGCTCAATTTTTTGTAGACCTTTATCGTCATTATTCCATCAGAAATTCAATGCTAATCTTGCTAAATTCAACAATTTCCACTGACTGTCAATAATAAAATCTGTGAAAACACCCTCTATAAAAACCACAACTCTTGATTTACTTGTCATGCCCCTCTCTATTTTGCACAAAAGTAATCAGAATTTAAAGTCCTACATGCTGGCCTATCTTTCAAATTGATCAGAGATACAAACTCTCGGAGACGACTCGGACACGCCTTTTGGCTTATTTCCATTCAGGGTATGCCTCCGAGTCGTCTCGGAGACATCTCCCATTTCAGAGTAAAGACAAAAAGCGCCTCGAAAATGGCCACCATATTCAGGGGTTTCAGCCAATCAGAGCTCTTCTTTTCCATTGCAAATGGCCGCTCCTTTTGGGGGGCGGCCATTTTCGAGGCGACCAACTGCTTTTGTCGTTCAGACTAGCAGGATGTCAGGAATTTCTCCAAGACGACTCAGAGGAGTACCCTGAATGCGGACCAGGTATGTCCCAACACTTGGCGTTGGAATAGGGCATGTATAGAGTGGAGTTCACACCCAGTTCCTAGTAGTATCTAGATTAAGATTAATTAATTTGTTCAAGCTATAATCAAAATAATTACAGTCATAAAGACAAGACAGGGGGGGCTTCTTTTGATATGTCTTATTGAAATTTAATCGCAAACATTTAAGATATCTGTCAATGAAAAATCACTAAAACACGGTAAACGTAGCCAAGCGGACCGCGATTTTGCGCACTTTTGACTACCTACTATGAAAGAACAAGGACTAGTTGGCTCAGCGTCAGGATGTGACTGAGTGGGATATTGTGCCGCAGTGGCGAGAGCACTGCATTCCAGTTGAACAACACTATAAAGTCATCCGTGTGCAGTGCCACAAGACGGTAATAGTCGCTGGTAGGACGTAAAATCTAAATTAATCCAATCAAACTATCAAAAGTCGGTACCCGTCCTGATACTTCAGATTTTGCCACGATGAAGAAAACCCACCAATAAATCAACTCAACTCAATGAATTGATGTTAACATAGGTTGGTTGAGTTTTACGTCCTGGCAACAGTTAAAATCATACCAGGACGGTTATGAATATATGTCTATGAATGCTCAATGATCATGTCAGGGCTTTGTTTCCGATATGGCAATGGTGTTACTCTTAGTATTTGTGTAGCAACGGGTGCCCAGCACAGCAGCTTTCTGAGTAGTGCCTAAATGACTGGCCGACATTTCTCCATACCGAATACCAAGGTAAACTTTGACCCAACCATTTATTTTTTATTTTTAATAATGTTTGATGTTTGTTTTACGTCCTAGCAACATCTAAGGTCATATCAGGATGGGTACCGACTTGTGAGTGCCACTCATGGCAACTTTATAGTGCTGTCCCACTGGGAAACCAGGCCACCAGCACCATGACCTGATATCCCACTCAGTCACATTATCCTGACACTGAGCCAACCAGTCCCTAATAATGCCAAGCGCCTGGCTAGGAAGTGACAAGTATCAATTTTTAAGTCATTGGTTTGACTCGACCAGGGTTCGAACCCACGACCCACCAGCACGGGAGAGGGGCGCTCTAACTCATTCAGCCATCCCGTCTGGTTTATTTATTTTTAATAATGACATAACAGAAAGTATGCCTACCCGCCCTTCTTGATTAGGTCAGTGTTCTTTGGAAGAAAAGTGAGGGATGAAAATCCCCTAGGACAAAAATAAAAAAATATATACGGAAATATGACTTACTTTACAGTAAATATTGTTCGCGATTCTCTCTGACCGTGCTAAGCATATGACGTGACAAATCAGCAAAATCATGATAATTAATTGATCGGTGTGAATTACATTAAAACCTATACTAAGCTATGCTACACTGGGACGTCTCAAGGCAGGTACTCACGCCTGCACGCCACTGTGGACATGGCGAGTGGCTGGGTGACGGCGCTTTTCTGCACTGTTGCGGTGTGGCTTCTCCCCCGTCTCCCGCTGCCCGGGCACTGCGGTTCACCGTTCACCATACACACGCCATCACCCGCCGGTGAGTGAAAGAGCGCTCACGTGACCCGCCAGCCAGGGTCAGCGTTCCGGTAACCCCCGCGGAGGGCGCTGCGGGACTCACAGGGACAAGGCCACGGGGTCTGCCCACGGACAGGGAAGGGTTAGTGGCGACTTGGGCGGTGATGTGTGGATTAATGACGCTGATGGAATCTTTGAGGTGCTGCAGATGGCGTCGTCCTACCCGACGTGGGTAATCAGCTGGCAGGTATGTGAGGGGATCAATCCCTTGGGTAGATCATGCAAGGTGGCTACCCCACCCCAGCCTCTGGTGTGTCTACCCCACCTCCAGCCTCTGGTGCTATCAGGTGATATCAGTGGTTGGTGCCTGTGATATATGCGTAATAGATGTCCAAACATGTATGCTAATGAGATGCATGATGTTCTAGACAGTGAGTGAGACACTATGTAAGTGAGATGACATCATGGAAAGTTTAGCCGGCGGTTCAGTGAGCCCTGGACGGGAATAAACCATTCAGTATCTAGAGTCAAAGTGTTCAGACGTTGTACTTTCACATGGTGTCAGATGAGGAAGAATGCCACCCGCTAATACACTGCCGGGTTTGCGGCCGCCTGGTCAGCTTGTCCTCAGCAACAACGCGAGATCGAACTGGGAAACATGGATCAGAGCATATGACATATACCCCATTGCTGCAGGTGTCATATTGAAGGCAGAACGAGTGCAATGCTGCATCTTCCTTCACATCGCTGGCGAGGAAGCGCAAAAAGTTTTCGCCAATATGTCCATCGCACTCGCTGATCGAGACAGGATCGGACCACTCACAGAAGCATTCCAGACATATTGTGTAGGCAAGTGCAGTTTGATAATAACAAGGTACAAGTTTAATTCGCATAATCAAGCTACAGAAACTATGGCCACGTACATCACAGCGTTGCGAGACAAGGTATAGGATTGCGAATATGGAACAGTGGAGGAGTCGCTGTTGCGCGATCGGTTAGTGGCTGGTGTAAGGAACGTTAATTTGCGTAACAAACTGCTGCAAACTGCTGAGTTAACTCTGGAGAAGTGTGTGAGTATGTGTGAAATGAGTGAGTTTAGTTCGGATCTGTTGGAGGACAAATGAGATGTTGAGGCTAAGGAAATTGATTTTCTTAGGAACTATGCTACTGCGCATACCGTTGTGGTGGTTTCAGCGTGTTCCCGTGCTCAGACGTGTCCCTCTCTTCTGCGCATGCGTCAGAATCTAATAAGGTTGGCCGTAATCGATTAACACTACCCTGGCGACTCGGGTCATCCGAGTCGTCAGAAATTCAAATGACACGGCGGTGGAGTCGACAAATACACGTGCCATGTGCAAAAAAGAATAACTTAGATTAATTAATGGAAATATAGGTAAACTGGGCCATCATAAAATACTTTAAATCCTATTTTGCTGTAGTTTTATCGGTTATTAAAAAAAGAAAAAATTGTCACCCGAGCGCGGAGAAGCGTATTCGATTATTCGACCCGAGTTTGTAGGATGTGCGCATGCGCCAATAAGTGGCTCAGGTGACCCGAGTTGATGCGAAATCCGCGCATGCGCAGAAGCAACGGGACACGTCTGAGCACGGGAACACGCTGAAACCACCACACCGTTGCACCGGCGGTCCGGTCATTGGCGATGCCATCTTGGAAACCGACATCTTGGAATTCTGGCGGTGCCAGTGCAGGAGAGTTCAAGATCTGCTGTCAGAACTGTGGGTATGAACACCGCCAGGGAGTCTGCCCAGCGAAAGGCAAAGCTTGCATAGCCTGCAAGAAGATCGGGCACTTCGGTAAGGTCTGCCGGAGCAGACTGGGCAGGGTCAACGAGTTGGCCGTCGAAGCGCCCGACCCTCACAATGCTGAGCAAGACCCGGATCCGGCGGAGGTCAATGTGCTGACAACGGATCTGTTTGTCGGTGCCGTTGACCGCGGTGCCGAGCAAGATGCCGAGCTGTGGTATGCGACCGTCCGAGTGAACGGTCGTCCTGTCAAGTTCAAGCTCGACACCGGGTCGGAGGCGAACGTGCTTCCGAGGAACGTCTTCGACAGAGTTGCCCCGGGGCAGTTGACGAACACCAGGTGTTCGTTGGTGACGTTCTCGGGACATCGGATCACTCCTGACGGGGAGGCGTTGGTGGATGTGAATGGCAGAGACTTCAGGTTCCAAGTGGTGCGGAACTGTCAGCCTATTTTGGGGAAGCAAATGCTGTTATTCATGTTGATAAATCTGTACAACCTGTGATAGATCCACCTAGGAGAATCCCATTTGCTATTCAAAGTAAAGTATGTAGTGAGCTTGATCGCATGGTGGAGTTAGGTGTAATAGTTGAGCAAGATGAACCTACCGAGTGGGTTAATTCCATAACTATTGTAAAAAAAACAAATAAGATAAGGATTTGTCTGGATCCGACTAAGTTGAACAAAGCGATAAAGAGAGGGCCTTTCCCTACTAAAACAATTGACGAAATTATTGCCAAGACAGCAGATGCGAAATATTTCTCAGTTTTGGATGCAATGACAGGGTATTGGCAAATAGAGTTAGATGAAGAAAGTTTGCGTCTGTGCACGTTTAACACTCCGTGGGGCCGGTACAGGTACACCCGCTTGCCTTTTGGCATCAAAACAGCCGGTGACATTTTTATTCAGGAAATGCACCGTGTCATGGGCGATCTACCCGGTATCGGGATAGTCACAGACGACATTTTGGTATATGGGTCAACGGTTGAGGAGCACAACGAGAGGCTCAAGGCCGTGTTGGACCGAGCTAGGTCGGTAAATCTCAAGTTAAACGAGACAAAATCTCTGTTATGCAAAACCACAGTAAAGTATGTAGGTCATCAACTTACCCAGCAAGGTGTGAAGCCTGATCCAGACAGAATACAAGCAATAGTAGACATGCCAGAGCCGCGTGACAAACAAGGCGTCCAAAGGTTCCTGGGCATGGTTGGGTATGTGCACAAGTTCATACCTAACATGTCCGAGATTGCCAAACCACTGCGCACGCTCCTTGCTAAGGATGTCGCGTGGCACTGGCAAACCGAACAGCAGGGTGCTTTTGATAAGTTGAAAGAAAAGTTAAGAACTGCTCCTGTGTTGTCGTATTACAATGTCAAGAAACCCATTGTTATTCAAGTGGATGCTTGTCAGTCAGGTCTGGGTGCCGTGTTAATGCAAGATGACAAGCCAATCGCACTCGCATCTCGTGCGCTTAATTCAGCGCAGTGTGGTTATGCCACTATCGAAAAAGAAATGCTCGCCATATGTTTCGGATGCCAGAGGTTTCATGACTATATCTTTGGCAAGGAAGTTCAAATTCAAATGGACCACAAGCCGTTGGTGGCGATAATGCAGAAACCGATTCACAAACTTTCGGCCAAAATGCAGAGAATGCGAATGCGTTTGCAGAATTACAATATTCAACTATGTCATGTGAAGGGTTCTTTGATGTTTTTTGCAGACACGTTGTCCAGAGCACATAGTGCTAATGTAGGTCATGGTAGCCTGTTCGATGACACATTCTGCGTGGCTGCAGTGGACATGCAATCGTCAAGCTTGTTGAGTAAAATTGTCAGAGAATATGAAAGATGTGTCCATGTCCATGTCCATGTTAATTATGCACATTGAGGATGGGCGCATACAGACACCGCCGTGTCTTAGACAGTACATCCCACACAAAGACGAGTTAACGGTAGAAAACAATCTGGTCATGAAAGGCAATCGGGTGGTGGTTCCTCTGGGTCTCCGCGGTGAAATGATTGAGGTGTTACACGAAACGCACTTGGGCGTAACGAAATCCAAGCAGCTGGCGCGAGACTGCATGTTCTGGCCTAACATAAACAAACAAATTGAGGAAAAAGTCCATCGGTGTGACACTTGCCAAAACAACCGGAAAAATTTGCATAATGAGCTGTTAATAAACCATCCGATAGCCTGTCAGCCGTACGAAAAAGTAGGAGCAGACTTGTTTGAGTTAAATCATAAAAATTACCTGATAACTGTTGTTGGGTGATACGTCATCTGTCACAGTTATGAGGCGATGAAGGATAATTTTGCGAGGCACGGTATTCCTAGTCAGATAATTTCGGACAATGGTCCGCAATTTTAAGAGCTATGAGTACAGGGAGTTTGCGCAACACTGTTTTAAAGCTGTGTATTCCAGTCCGCAGTATCCACGAAGCAATGGCCAGGTGGAAAGGTTTGCGCAAACGGTGAAGGACATGTTAAAGAAGTGAGGGAAGACAAATACAGACTTTCAGTTAGCTTTGTTGAACTATCGGAACCCTCCGTTGCCCATCTTGAATGCATCTCCGGCTCAGCCGCTCATGAGCAGAAGGCTGAGAGGGAGGTTGCCGATCGCGGAAGAAATTTTGGTACCCGAGACGCAAAATTTAAAGAAAGTGCAGACAGCAAAAAGACAGCAAAGCTACAGTGTTTCATGACAAAAAATGTGGTAAGCCGCACAAGCCTATGAAAGTTGGGGATAAAATAAAGTACAAAAATAATGCAGGGGAATGGAAAAAAGGGGTGATTTTAGGTCATACAACTATCTCAGGGAGAGAGTATCAGATTTTAAACGAGGCGGGTAATATGTTGTATAGGAATAGGGTTCAGATTATAAGGGCGCCCGAGGGGGGGCAGCCCGAACCAGTCGGGCAGACACAAAGTGGGTCAGCGGCGCAGCCGAATGTAAACAATGCGGCTAATCTAAGTAGGTCAGGTCGGGTGATTAGGCCGGCGAGCAGGTTAGACCTATAGTGAGTCAGTCACGATAGATATATACACACAAACACATGTGCATGCTAAGTTTAAGGATTGTATTTTCAGATGCATTGTGTGTGTTTGTTGTACCATGATGGACAATATATCTTGTGGAGGCTAAGCAGTCGGACAGTTCAAAGGACTTAGTGCCGTAGTGCGCTCGGACATGCGATAGAACCTGTGAGTTAAGTTAAGTATGCATAGATGTTTTTATTAAGTATGTTCATTTTTTGCTGGTGCTGTATGTGTATAGTGATAGTCATTTTAAAACATTGCATGTTTCAGAAATACTTTGAGGGGGGGGATGTGATATATGCGTAATAGATGTCCAGACACATGGGTAATATATGCTGAGATGCAGGATGTTCTGGACAGTGAGTGAGACAAAGGAGTATGTTAATGAGATGACGTCATGGAAAGTTTAGCCGGTGGTTCAGTGAGCCCTGGACGGGAATAAACCATTCAGTATCCAGAAGTCAAAGTGTTCAGACGTTGTACTTTCACAATGCCCAGAGTTATCTTCCAGGCTCTTGCAGTTATTTAATAACCAATGAAAAGTACGATTCTCCCTTTCCTAACTTATTTAGACACCACACTCAATATCGTTATTTTGTTCCCCTCCGAATATGCCATTATTGTGTAGCGAAACATGAAATTGCCTTGATAAGTGGATGCAACGTGTGATTATTTCCAATTCATATTAAAGTATATATGCATATATGTTATATATAAACACTGTGCTCGTGTACAATCCCCATGGCGTGATCTTACTTTTGATCAGTGGAGTAGCCAGGGTTGAGTTACGTGATGTTTCGGATGAAACTTTCAGCAGTCATGTTCATGCGACTGTGTGAGTGCCAACAGCACTTACAAACATGGGACGTGGGGGGAGGGAGGCACCCCTTCCCCTAAAAAAAATGTGTTGCTTTTTATTGCATCAAAATGGTTTCATTTTAATATATATTTCACTGGTTTTATTTCTGCTTCTTTTTTTTTTAAGGAGGGGCGAGGGGGTTCCGGGCAACCAGGAACCCCCATTAAATACACCACTGCTGGATGAATATCCATGCTTCAGGGATAAAAATGGTCGCCGTAAAAAAACGTAGAAAATAAGCCAAGACCATGTCGCCACCAACAGAACCAAGGCGTGGTTGTTACCTCGATGACAAATTTCCGTGAATACGCGGATTTTCCCCATAGGATTAGCACGGTCAGGGAATCGCGGAAAAAAACCGGAAGTCGGGTTTCATCTATCCTTGTGACTACCTAAATCGTTCTTGTTTGGGTTTGATATTCTAGCAACATCCAAGGCCATATAAGAACGGCATTCGAACTAACCAACTGTTGTCATATACATTCGAATTCCTTGGCATTTTGTTTAATGTTCATCGATTTTTTTTAAATTGTAATCGGAAATCTTCGAAATCTTTCATCCCTGATTCTTGCATCTGTCCATGGGCATGGGTATGAGCAAAATGCAACTCAGCGATTCAATTCAGCAGAATCGTCCTAACAGCAAAACTGCATACAACAGAACATTGGACGACGTAACATCAGATTCGTTTTGTTTTTTAACAGCAAAATAATATTTGTTTTCTCCCTCGGTTTGTTTTATTTTTACCCAAATAAATACATTACAAACGTAATATTTCCTTCCTTAAATGAGCGCTGCCATCATTTGGCGGGATTTTTCCCTGCAGACATGAACAAAAATTACATTTAACATAAATTATGTTAGATATATTTATTTGTTTGGACTTTACACCCTAACATCTAAGATCAGATTATACTTCAATCAGGTTCCCTCAAACTACAACTAATTACAATAGAGTGGGCTATGGTTTAGTGTGGTTTTTTAAATTTTTTGTAATAATTAAATTATCAGACAATTCTTTTTTTTATTAAAGCAAAAATTCAAAGTTGAAAGTTAATTCTCTTCTGATGAGACACGGTCACGTGGGTGAAGTTCCTTCTTCCCTTCAGTTGAACTAGGATTAGACAATGCGCCTCATTCCGTGTATAAACCAGGGATGCCAGTTGGGGTTGATGAAATTAGTGGAAAACACGAAGTGTTGCGGGCAGTACCCGCTAGGTGGTGCCACCGTACTTCAGCTGCCACTGACTGGGTAGGCTCAGTATTCACGGTAGTGTTCTCGTAATGCAACAGGAGGGGCCACTGGTGGTGTCAGTGCTTCTTAGCCTTATGAGAAAGTCATCATCAACTATTGACCAATCACAGCACACCAAATTCTTCATATTTTGCCCGATCCATTAAAGATTTTCTAGTAGAAATCTTTTGTACATCTCCAAAAAAAAAAAATTGTTTAATGTAAAGGTCCCAAATTATCTAAAAACGTATAGAAAAATCGAATTTGAAAAAAATTAAGAAAATAAAATCTGTACTAATGGATATGCATGGAAATTGGGAAATTCAAAAAATCTAAGTCATCCCAAATTGTCTGAAACATTAATAAAAAAATTGTTAAATGAAAAAAGGAGAAATTTGGAAATTATTGGAATTCCATTAATTAGTGGAAGATAAACTGACCAAAATCCTTCAACTTGGCAGAATCCTTCAACAATTTCAATTTCTGAACAGACAGGATGCTAATAATCCTGAGAACTTAATAATAAACCATGACGTCAAAAATGTCTCATTTCCTTCAGCTAAGGAGGAATTTCAATAACCTACTCGGCCAGTTAATAATCACTTCTCAACCTTTGGTTAAATTAGGTCACTGACCCCAGAAACACTGGAAATCCTACACCAACCTAGCGTAGTAGTAGCAGTAGTATATGAACCAAGTATATGTACCAAGACTAACCAATGGGACACTTGCAGGATGCATGGTTAGTGAGCTAGATATCTAACAAAAAATAAGATACATTTAACCAAATTAATTAAAAAATTATTGTTATTTACTTAAACAAATTTAGGACTAAACACGTAACAGAATTAGTTAGTCTTCTGCTAACTCGAACCCAATAGAAGTTGCTCTCGAATCAGTAAAATATATAAAAGCATCATAAAATATTGTTTGTATTCTGAGTAGCTGATCTCCGACTGCCACAAAGGGAAAATGGTGTCTGCTTGATAAAATTCAAAGACCGCTGTCACATATGGACATCGTCATACAATAACAGCTGTAGAAATATATCAATTAATACCTACCCAATCCTCACCTTCCTGTACTCGGAAAACAAAATCAGCACTGCAACAATATAACATTTGTTAGTTGCCTCTGTTCCCAGATACCCAAGATACTTTTTCATACCTTTTGTTTCCAATTATATTTTACTTCTTTTTAAAGAAAAAGAAAAGATTGTGTCATGGTGGGATATTCTTTGCAAACAAAGAGAAAGCTCACGCCTAGAGCGGGACTTGAACCTACACTTCTGCCATTGTGGGGCTAATGTCTTAACTATTACTATTAGGTCAGTCAGGCTCATTCATGCAAGCACCCTACCCAATGCCTACCTGAGTATGTGGCATTTCACCTGAGGCTCAGAGCACCTCGCTACAATAGTATTCATGGTGAGGATATTAACAGGTAAAGTATTAACAGATATATCATGCTGTATATACCAAATATTTTAAAACTACATTACATAACAAAGTCACTCCACCATAACTACAAGTGTAACATCATTGTATAATTATTTTGTACATTTATAAATATTCCACTTTTGTACCTGATGTAGCACCTTTGTTGTCAGACTGACATTGATTAGACACCACGTTTGAAAACACATGAGCCTTCAACCGAAACGAAAAGCCACGCCATCAGAACCGAATTGTAAAGGGTAGCTTTTGACTTTTTTTTAAATACATGCCTCCACGTGATTTGACCTAAAAACTACCGTTAACTCTCACTGGGTGTGAGCTGGACCGTGGCGAGAAAGCTTCCGACACAACATAAATAAAAGATTAAAAACTAACCATGATTATTTTTATCTTATTCCCACGGGAATCCAAGCAAGCCTCCAAACAACTGGTTTTACACGAGACGGCCACGCCATATGGTGGATCAGAGCATTTTTAATTACACAATTAGAGAGGACACACTGCCCTGCCTCTAGTGGGCAATGCTGGTTTCGAAGAGCTGCCGCATACACGTTGGCACAGTTACAACAGTTTGAGCATGTTCTACAATGTGCAGGGATGAAAGTGGTCTCCGGGGAAAAAAGCGGAAATGCTGATATTCTCCCATAGGTTTAACATTGTCAGGGAATCGCTGAAAATTCCCGGAAGTCGGGTTTCATACATATTGGTATATGCTGATAGTGCTGCGCCGTTTTAGGCATGTATTAGTAGTATACGCTGATAGTGCTGCGGCGTTTGAAGCCATTAGTAGTATACGTTGCTAGTGCAGCGGCATTTGCACACATATTAGTATACGATGGTGCTGCAGCATAAAACAACGTATTGGTTGGTTGATTGTTGGAGTTTTACATCCTGGCAACATCTAAGGTCATATCAGGATGGGCGCAACGTATTGGTATACACTTATAGCTACGGGAAAAATCCCGGAAATCCGCGAAATCGCGGAGATCTTTCATCCCTGAATGTGTTATCTAGGAAACCACCAGTGCTCACCACCACACTGCTCATCATACTGCTTACCACACTGCTCACCACACTGACCACCACCAGTTTACGAAAACCTCACCAACTCGACAATTTCCAAAATGATAAAGCTTACGATGGTGAACTGTGCCTAATTTTACCCATGGTACCGACTGACTGAACCGACCAATAGTTGGCAAATTCTAAGGTTCCTTTCGACTTCCTGCCGAAAATCACTACATGCATGTGGGAGTTGTAGACCAAGAGTTTTATTTACAAATGAGGGCGCGCCAGTTTGGACGAATATGCGTAATGGTGGATGAGTGCATATTGTAGTCGTGGATTAATGGAGTTAGTAAAATCTGATAATGCATGATAAAATGTCCATGTTAGAGTGTGGCGCTAGAACTGGTGCATCGTCTGTAGTATTTGGTGCTGCGCCTTGCTCGACTTCTCAAGGAGAGGGTGCGGCCTGAAAGACATGGAGTCAGCAATAGAAGCAGGCAATAGAAGCAACGCACTGAGAACACTACCGGTGCACCCTCAAGGCTTGCATGCCGGGGCCTTACGTCCTAGCCACATCTAAGGTAATATCGCAACAGGACTTCCATAAAGTGGCATAGTCCGATAAAAGCATCAAATTTCCAAAAGCAACACTTATCTAGATTTGAACCTACATATCCAAATTAGATACCGGTGCACTTTTTAGGTATGTGTTGCTACATAGAAGAGGATACTGAGTCAATATATTAGAACCCGTTACTGCTGAAGCCTGTAGAGTATTGACAATTACACCGAACTTAATGTTTTCATGCTTACACTTCAAATATCAAGTCCAATATGAATTATTATTAACTTAAAGAATGTTCTTGGCCTACCTGCTGATGAATAGTTGCAAGATATCCTTGACGGATTTGGGGAAGTAGGACTGCCTGATAGTATGGTCCAATACCAGCAGCGGACCCATGATATTGCTGGGAGTGGGTAACTTCTCCTCACTCTGATAAAAACAGCAAAAATGTTCCTTTTAACAGACAGCCAAGCGTGAGTGATAGGGGTTTTACATCCTAGCAACATCTAAGATCTTATTAGAACACGCATCGACTTGTGTCAGTGTGCATTCGTGTCGACTACATAGTGCTAACACAATATCCTACTCAATCGGATTATCGGGACACTGAGCCAACCAATCCTTGTTCTTTCCTAGTAAAGCCAACACTAGACAATGCAGTAACTTGTAGTCATTTTGTAAGTCTTCGATTTGATTCGGCCTCGGAATGAACCCACGACCTCCCGCACTGGAAGCTGGTGCCCTAACTACTCAACGATCCCGTCCCATCCACAACAAATAATCTTTATCTTATGAGCAAAACACCAACAACAAAATAGAGGGGAAATAGATAAAGAATACTGAATATAATAATGTGTGCACAAATACATGAAAACAGAAATTGCTTGACCCCATGGTGTATATAAACGTTGGAATCGGGTGGCTGCCAGCAATCGGTAGCAAAGGAGCTTGTTTGTTTGTTTGTTTGTTGTTGTTTTACGTCCTAGCAACATCTAAGGTCATATCAGGACGGGACCAGCAAAGGAGCAGAATGTCCTAATGTCACTAACAACCCACCTTCAGGAGTCCCATGTGTACAAGGAGCGAGTTGGAAAGCAGGCAGCATTTGGACGTCTCTCCCTCTAATAACTTCTGAAAAATCGCATCTAAACAGAAAGAATTCATAATTACGTAAGTACGTGGGTCTACAATCATGTCACGTGATTTTGTACCGAAATCTTTTTTTTTGTTTTTTGTAAATGATCATTTTTATTCAGCGAATAAAGGTATTTTTTCAGCGCCAAGGCACTGGTCTTCCGGCCATATTATGTCACATTCATTCAGATATACGAAAGTCTAAAATAAGTATCACAATATGAATTTTTTAAAGTATCACAATATGAAATCAAAGGTGGCTTTAAAGGAGTACAAGAATTGTTCTCCATATTAAATATATTCCATAACGCTTTAGATAATCTAATGTGGTCACAGGTGACAATACTGCGCAACCACACACTCATTATACTGTCAGATCAGGGATGATAGTGGTTTCGCAGAGGGGGGCGGGGGGGAGCAGAAATCAAGCCAAGACTAACCCGACGGCAAATTTCCCTTTACACCTATATTAAAAATGCCCTCAGGCAGTGAAAAAACACCTGGAAATCCCTGCAGATACTTTGCCGCCAGCATCGTGACCCAATATCCCACTCAGTCACATTATACTGAAACTGAGTCAACCAGTCTAGACATTCTGAGTGCAAGACAAAGGAGCTACAAACATCAATTTGTCAAGCTTTTCTGTTTGACTTGGTGACATCCTACTCAATGGCCATCCCTGCTTGCCAATTAGAGAAACAAATAGAATAGACATTCAGTTTCCAAACTCAGCTGTTCATTTGCTTTATGGGACCAATGAAGTCTTACCTGCACATTCAGTGGCTAGAGTGAAGGTGTTCTCATCGTCCGAGGTCACTATGGAAGAAATCTAAAACAGGCACACAGGTGAGTGAATGCAGTGTTTGTACCAAGACAAATAAAAATCCTACTTTTGTGCAACCAAAATCTGTTTTCCTCCAGGACTTAAAACATGAAAAAACAAAGCTGTCAGACAATTTACAATACATATTCTGAATAAAGTAGCTTATCTCATTAGCATACCAAAGAATTTATGAAATTCAAGTTAAATTTTAAACAAGAAATGTAAGCAAAATTGAATGGATTCAACCAAAAATAATGTAAAATTATTGAAAATCTGACTTTATCCATCAAATACGTGAATATCCTATAAAAGTCGGATAATCTGACTCTGTACAAACACTGTGAATGACATCAGAGCTGTCCTCGGGATAGGTACCCGCTATGATAAGTGTGCATTCCTGGTGGATTCATAGTGCTGTCACACTGAGGCACCACCACCATTTGCGCATCAAACATGTTGGCCTCAGGCTAACATGGGTAATTTGCACACGAGGTTGCTGCTCTATTTTTAGCTTTCCTGCCGAATCACACTACACTCAGATCGTCACTTCGCCGCTGGCTGCTCCTGACTACGCTTCGCTCACTACACTGCTCCTGCTTCACCTATCTCTAGCCACGTGCACGCACCTGTAGCACCACTCTCCAACAAAGTAGTCCTGACATGCAGCCTATCAAGAAGCGGTGCGGTAGGCGTCCTCTCTCTCAGACGCAGGCCAGACTGCAGCCCTACAGAGCAGCCAGGTCGGCCTGTGATCCGTTCCAGCAGCCGACTTCTCCACTGTCAAGTGACGCTACACCGTTGCACCCGGAGCAGCCCGTGCAGTCTACTTCTTCCTCCTCGGATCAGGAGTCGGACCAGGACGTGATTAGACGGCTGAGCAGAGAGAACAAGCGCTACTCGGACGTCACGGCTCGTCTCAGTGCTCTGGAGAAGGCGGTGGCTATTCCCTTCAGGAGGCTTCCCCGTCCTGTGTCTCCCCCGGATGTTCATCCTCCCTGCCCTCTGTCCCCCCTGCCCGTATTCTCCCCACTCCCTCCGGTGCTCACGCCTATCATGCCCTGCACCAGTCCAGCCCTACACGCCCCTGCCATGTGCGCCTCTTCCCCCTAGGTCACAGGCTGTGCTGCCGCTGCCTAGTCCTCCTCCCCCGCCTCGCCCTGCTCGTACCTTCCCAGCACCTTCCGCCGCCTTCATTGAAGCCATTCCTGCCATTAGAAGCCTAAAGGTATGACTTTCCACCCTCACAACTTCATTACTCGTGGGGATGGTTGCAAGAAGATTGGCACGGGGAGGCTAGTTGGGCGGAATATTTTGTGGCACTCCGCCGTATTGCTGCACATCCATCATTCCCAGAGGAGTGGTGGCCGCCATTCCTGCAGCACGAGGAAGAGCTCGCCTGCATGGCCATCATTTGGGATTGGGCCACCTGCAGGCGCTGGTCAGAGCACCTGTTCCTCATGATAGCAGATGGCTGCCTGCCCTCGGGGTGGTTGGATAATAAAGCACTCAAAGATGTCCAACATGAAAATTGCACTGATGCATTGAGGATAGCGCTGCCACGCCCATCCTATTCTCATGCAAATGAGTCCCGCCCCGCCCCTTCTGCTTCTATTCCAGCTTCAGCCAATGCCGCCACAGTCCCTATCAACGCTAAAGAGGACTATAACAAGGAGGTTGATGGTAAAGCATGTTATCAGTGGAACTGGTGGAAGGAGTGCGGGTTTCAGGGAGCACATGGTTCCCTCCCCGAGGTTCGTTCACGTTTGTGCATAGTGTGCATATCGCTTCAAGCGCAGTCTTCCCCATCGTGAAAAGGATTGCATGAAAAAGCGAAGGTTCATTGACAAAAAACTTTCCGAGCAGTCCTCTACAGCAGCAAATTCGGCAGGCCGTTAGACTACACCTCCACCAATGTTTCAGTCCCAACACTCATCAATCATACAGTAGGGGCAGACAGAGATATTCATATTAACGGTTTCATTGCTACATAAGTTAAGTTAGGGGCTCTTTTAGGCCATTTCACGAGCCCCCCCTTTCATCCTTGGTGGCAACTGAGCCCAATGATGACCCGGCTCAAGAAAAATTCATCCTCTAAACACGTAATAATAGATTTAAGTTTTCCTTCAGGCCGCAGTGTCAATGCGGGCATTATTAAAGGCTTCTACCAAGGAGCCTCCTTTAACTTCTCCCTCCCTACCGTCTCAACATTAACAAATAGGCTTTCATTAGTCGGCTCTTCAGCCTAGCTTTGGAGTGCAGATCTAGCCAGGGCCTATAGGCAACTCTGGGTCTGCCCCCTCTCTGTACCGCTGCTAGGAATGTCGTTAAACAATCAGGTGTTTATCGACATAGCACCCCCTTTCGGCTGCCGTACATCAGCTTTGGCCTGCGCCCGTACTACTAGGTCATTAGTCTGACTCTTACGTACGGAAGGTTATTTCTCCTTATGTTATCTGGACGATTTTGTCGGCTTAGAACGGACTTATGAGAAGGCAGTCCAAGCCTATGCTAGATTCACTGAAATCGCTCACATCCTTGGTCTTGATCTAGCATTAGAAAAGTGCTCCCCTCCCATAAAATCATTGGTTTGACAAGGTTTTACCATTCATGTACCCTCCATGACAGTGTCTTTACCACCTGAAAAATTAGCTGATATTGTTAAGGAATGTAGTAGTTGGAAGAACAAAACTAAGGCGTCAAGGAAGCAACTGCAAAGCCTGGCAGGTAAGCTGCAACACCTCTCCAAATGTATTAAACTGTCAGTAAGATTCACTAACTAACGATTCGCCGCCGCATCGACGTCGCTTTCCATACTGGCGGCGGCGGCGATTTGTTTACTTTACATTCGTCGATTCGACACTATTAATATCGCCGCCAATGCGGCGGTAGCCTTAATAATGGTTCGAATTTAGGGTTAAATTGATAAAATTTCACTTATTGCGTATGTAATTCTGTTAAATATGATCGCATTCAATAGATTTGGCCCGAGTCGGTCCCATCCCCAGCCCTTATACCTGCTACTGAGTGGGGGTAGCTTACCCTACTTTTACCCCCCGGGGTTTGCATACCCCGGTCACATGCATACCGACTTTTCGCCGCTACTCCGGATATCCCCTCTACCCCCAGGGGTAGAGCGCTACCACCGCCCCATGCATACGGGCCCAGATATCTAAAAGGTTCGCCATTTAAAATAAAAGTTAGTTCAAACTAAAGAAAAGTAGATTATAATGATCAATCTAGTATATTTATCTCAGAAAATGACAGAAACTCAAAACCATCTTCAGGTTTACCTACAAAATGCCACTTTATTCTTGGTTTATGTACTGTGTTGTAAAATAGAATATCCTTACCTTCATTATGGCCTTGACTGCTTTGTCGATATCCCGGACATCATCCTGCAATCGGAAATAATGCATCACAGAAACAGCATCCATGTCCTGTTGTGTAATTAGGTCAGCATAAACTTTTGTAGGTATTGTCTCCACTGGTCAGTCCAGTGGGTGGTGGCAGCAAGGGTAATATAAAAAATATCTATTCATTTACAAACATCGGTTGGGGGAAAAAGGCCCATCAGGAAACTGTAAACTGCAACAGAGAGCCACAGGAATGAAAAATCACCTCTGATTTAAACAGAGAGAAAAAGTGAAAATCTGACATACAGTCAATTTCCAACGATTTTCTGGCCGTCTGCATTTTGACGAAAAATTGTGGAAATCAGATCTTTTATGTTTGTAAAGCCCAAGTCACACCTACCCGGACTAGCTCCGGATTTTTAGCCGGAGCACCCCCGGACCATCCCGGACAGCCCCTGATATTTGGTAGTTTTTTTGGCTCGCTCTCACACTTACCAGGACGCGCCACGGTCTAGCCACGGACCAGAGTCCGGATCGCCCCGGACCGAGCCGGATCACCCACGGACTACCCGGTGTATCCACGGAGTAGTCACGGATCAGTCCCAAACTTGCTCCTTCTATATATATATAGTATAGTTATACAAGTCTTACCTGGGTATAGATGATGGATAACTGTTGTTTTCCCGAGGTACAAGCCTTGGATAGTCGTGGGCTAGGGAGAAGGAAGCACATCCGGGTCCAGCAATCTTTACCTACTTATTCAGGATAAAAATGATCTTAACTTATATGGATACTTCAATGTTTTCATCTTAGCACAAGCAAACGTAATAGTCGTGGAAGGGTTGGGTGGGCGGGCCCTAGCCCACGACTATCTGAGGCTTGTACCTCGGGAAAACAAGAGTTATCCATCATCTGTACCCAGGTAAGACTCGTATAACTATACAATTTTACCTCGGTACTAAGCCTCTGGCTAGTCGTAGCCCAGGGACACTTTTACGTAATTTCATTTTCATCCTTTACCCGTTTTTTAAAAGTTATTGTTTATCATAACTATGCAACATTTTCAACATATAGTATAACATATAGTATACATAACGGAAATATTATTTATTAGTTTTCCCTCACCTGTCCTGTTAGTTGGTGAGCAGTCGAGTCGCTAGGCCGCGAGACTTCTCTAGTCGTTTGTTGTAATGTTTTGCAAACGATCTAGCTGTCTTCCAGCCTGCGTGAGCTAGGATTCTCTTCACTGAGATTCCTAATTGTCTTGCTTTGGAGACCATTGCTCCTCTTGTTGAGTGGGAAGCATAACTTTCCGTGTTGACTCCTGCCTCTTTAAGCACTTTAATTGTCAATCTTCCGAGGGTGTCTCGTTGCGATCTATCTCTAGTCCATTTAGTGATAATGCTATTATAGTTTGACCTCTATGTCCGGTCACTAGCAGTAGTAATACTGCTAACTTAAACCCTAATTGTTTAATCGACAAATGTCTACTTGAAGGCCAAACCTTGAACAACTTAAATACAATTGACACATCCCAAAATCTATTATATTTTGGTTTTGGTGGGTTTCTTTCATAATCCGGCCTTAGAACCAGTGAATCACTTGGTGTTTCCCTACTGTGTGTCCATCCATTCTTGGTAGAATAATGGAGAGCGCACATCTTGCTGCATTAATTGCACCGTAACCTAGTCCTTCATCTTCAAGCATTCTCAAAAACCGTACTACTTGAGCTATTGATGGTTTTAGTGGCTTCACATTTTTGATTAAGCAATGTATTCCCCACTTCTTTAAATAACTTGTATATAACTTTACTGTTCCTTTTCTCCAGGCGTGTGACACTAGCCTCTGTTGTGTAATTTTATCCAGTCCAAATTGTTCCAAATATTTATTTAGAAAAGGAATGCCACCAGGGGTGTTGTAGACACATCCCCATGTGTTTGTAGTGGCCTGTTCCCGTCGTTCCATCCGAACGACTGCCTCTGGGCTCTGCCCCTGGCTTGGTACCCGTAGTTTGAACCGTTTCCGAACTGCCCCCTTGATCCGCCGCTGCGGGTTCGAAAAACCTGTTTCGTTTTCCGGAACTGTCTTGGGTTGTTGTCAATGACTTTCTTGCCATCCAAGTGCTTTCCACACTTCGATCCTGTTTAAACAGGTATTGTAGCTGTCCCCGAAAGATCTTTGTTTTGTCTAGGGGCTTGCCCGTCACGGGTTTTGGAGCGAGCCTTTGCCGTTGTTGTCGACTACCTTTTTCGACCTCGCGACCTCTTTTCCTGCATCTGTATAGACTGCCTTGAAGACGTTCTCAATACGTCTTTACGAGAGAAAATTGCTGATTGCTGTTAGCAACGCAATTCCTGAGTCCATGTCCCCACACAGTGTGGAGAACTTGTTCTCCATCATCATGTGGTTGGCGATAGGTGTTACCGCCGCCAGAGCCACTAGCACTCCTTTGTGGACAGTGTGCAGACATAACTCAAATTTCTTTCGGTCGTCATTAAGTTTGATGTCCGAGTCCATCTCCTTATCTGCCAACTCCGGGATTTCTTTAATCCATGTGTACTGCTCGGCGAGTTTTGTGATTATCTCGGCCGGTTAAAACGTATGAAAGTGTCCACGAATGGTCTTCCTCATCATGGTGCAAGTGTTGATCTTTTTCTTCTTGTCAACCTTGATTTTCTTGACAATTTTGTCACTTAGCTTTGCGTATTTGTTGTCTGGCCTTTCAGTGTCCGAAACTGAGTCGGTCGATGTTGAGTCTGATGAGGAGACAGATGAAGACAACTTACTCTTCTTCTTTTTCTTAGATTTTCTCTTTTTCTTTGATTTCTTGACCGATGTTTTGACCCTTGCCTTGAAGCAAACACCACCTCTTCGGAGTCGTCAGTCGACTGTGGCTGGTCAGACAGGTCTTCCCAGTCAGAATCTTCCGAGACGACGTGCTTTCGTCATTGCGGAAGCATCTCGTCCAACCTCTGTTGAACTAGACGGGTAACCGTGTCGTCTAAATTAGACGTACCCACTTCTGGTGAGTGGTCGCGTGAGTGAGTTGACCTCAATCCTGGGGTGGCGTCACCTTCGCTGAGCGCATGTGGTACATCCGTGCTACTACGCTTCGCCGCCATCTAAACTGTCTGCAAATAACCAAATAAAAGGTTTCTAAGTAAGACAGTGAGGAAAACATGTGCACAAGCAACAAGTTTGGTATCAAAACCGTATTTACACCAGTTCCATACAGGCGTTATAAGCTAATGTATTGTCGAAGGTTTTAGTGCCGGATAAACCAAACCGAAACCAACGAGGGGTAGTGACCACTGTACCGGTGCCTCCCACACTCTCTGTTCCATACACTTCTCTCTCCTGTGGCATTCTGCGCCAACAAGCTGAAGAAAATGCTATGAAACTCGGAGGTACGCCTATGAAAAAATGGGGAGTCCATAAAAGAAACCCAGGATAAAATCCTTAAGGTGAATCCATAAAAGAGACACTGGATTAATCCCGACGATGACTGGCTCCAGCCAGACACCTCTCCGTTCGGCAACGGGTGGCTCAACAATTTTTACGATGACGACATCGTTCTATTAACAACGAAGAAAGTAACTAAAACTATTCAATAAGTTTGACTTTCTACATTAATTATATTCAGCAATACTTCATACATGATATTTTGCAATTTATTAAACGTACTTACTCTTTAATCAGTTGCTTTAGGTAGAAACTGCTGGAGCTTACTCATTAAACGTCTTCCCGTTGTGAGTAAAATATGCTAATTGCTGGAGCCGGATGTGCTTCCTTCTCTCTGGGCTACGACTAGCCAGCGGCTTAGTACCGAGGTAAAATATATATATATATATAAAAACGGGGCTCATCCTTGGCTGATCCGTGGTAAACCAGGCAATTCGTGGCTAATCTGTGCTCATCCGGTTTGTCTGGGTCTTATCCGGGCAGTCCGGGAGTGGTTTGTGGCTAGTCCGGGTTAAACCGTGGCTCATCTGGTTTTAAAAACACCTGGACTGCCCCGGACGGTACATGCACTACCCCTGGATCGAGCCCGGATTGCAATATTCCCCGGATCGCCCTAGATGTTTTAACAATTTTAAAACATCCGGGGCCGACCCTGGATGAGGCTGGACCAGCCAAGGATCACCAAGGTCCAGCCACGGATCACGCCGGATCATGGTCCGGGGCACGTCCGGCCCATGATCTGGGTAGGTGTGACCTAGGCTTTATCAATAGATTATTCTTTTATAATCATTAGGATACACTGGTTATCCTAAAATTATAATGGGAATTATCTAGACCCAATTTGTAATTTAGTGTTGTTTTCACTTTGAATCTTGCAGTAGTTCTTCCGTTTTAAAATCACAGGGCCATCCTATTTAATAAAAGAAGTAATTGTATGCTCACATGGTTAAAACTGAATTGTAATAACATTTATATATGCGATCATTGCAGATAAATAGATGTCACTTTTCCCATTTAATTATTTTCAACTAGCGCTACTAAATAGTAAACATTTACATTACAGCCAGCTTTCACACCGTATACACTTTTCATTTTGTCCTTATAAATAAGCATTCTTGTTCTATGCAGCCAGCTTTCCCGCGTTACATTTTGTGCTAATTGCATTTCATGCTATTCAAGGACTTCCATAAATGATGTAAAGGGGATGTGGGTTGAAATAGAAGTATGTCCGTAACACTAGTTACAAACAAACACAAACAGCTTACGCCGAGTTGCTCGATGATGGCCTGTGAGCGGTTGGACCCGATCTGCTCCAGCTTGTTGGGAGACGGGAACTGGAGGAACTCAAAGGCGGACACGGGCTGCAATAAAAGGAGTAATATTCTAAATGTACTCGCAGCTTTATTTTAATTGTGAGCAGGTCTCGGTGATTCAAATTGGCAGTCCCGAGGTAGAGCCCGGCTACTGTTGGCTAACACTTGGTACGCCTGGCTCAGGGTCTGTATGCCTCGTGTTGTGATATTGGAAATTGAACCACTCAATGGGCTAGTCCAAGTGGATAGAGCCCTCACCCTATGTGCAGTAGATTGTAGTTTCGATTCACAGCTGTGATACCAAAGATTTTGTTCCCATAGTTACGTTGCCTAATGCTCTGCATTATTAGAATAGGGATATCAGAGCATGGTGCCAGCAGCATGGTATCAGTGGCACTGCACTACTCCAATCAATGTATTTTCTATGACCAGAAAAATAATAATTGTTTTAATGATGAGCAACACTTTTATTTTTTAAATCATAATTAATAACCCACGATTTCTTTCTTTGTTTAACTGAGTAAAGCCTTCATAAGCTTATATAAATGGCATTTCCAAATCAGCTAATGATAATATTTTGTCATATGCAAATGATACAACAATACCCATGTCACACTCAAATATGGTTCAATTGTGAATGTTGGCCTGCTAAAATTAGTAGTTTGCACACGATTAGGGCCCCCGCCCCCTGGTGTTCCCAAGCCCACAAGTAATGTCATGCCTCACTGCTCATGCCAACTGCCTCCCCCACCACTCAACACCCCTGACTCAAGTACATGGCACCTCTCATCCCCTTACATGTTTTGAACAAGACCATCACCATACTCACGTGTTTTGTACACGACCCATTCCAGGCCCGGCCTCCTCATACCACAACCATTTAAAAACCCTGCACTCCTTCACTCCCTCGTCACTTCCAGGGATGAAAGTGGTCTTCGGGAAAAAAAGCGGAAATGCTGATATTCTCCCATCAGGGAATCGCTGAAAATTCCCGGAAGTCGGATTTCATACATATTGGTATACGCTGATAGTGCTGCACCGTTTGAAGCATGTATTAGTAGTATAAGTTGATAGTGCTGCGGCATTTGAAGGCATTAGTAGTATATGCTGCTAGTGCTGTGGCGTTTGCACCACATATTAGTATACGCTGATGGTGCTGCAGCATGAAATAACGTATTGGTTGGTTGGCTGTTGGAGTTTTACATCCTGGCAACATCGAAGGTCATATCAGGAAGGGCGCAACGTATTAGTATACACTTATAGCTACAGGAAAAATCCCGGAAATCCGCGAAATCGCAGAGATACTTTCATCCCTGACTTCCCTGATGTGCCCTCGCTTCTCCCACCCACCCCTCCCCCTTTCGGGTTGAGTGCTGCATAATACTCTTCTCCTTCTTGCTATAGTTCAGTTTCACATATATGCTATCAGTACTACCACTTCCCTGCTTGTTCATTAGCTATCAATTCTCCTAGCCAGATACTCTTCCCATGTGACTAAAATTCCAGACATGCTGTTTAACTGAACCTCCTGTAATCCTGGCTTTGACCCAGATGTGCCCTCGATGTTACCGAACACTGATGACCTCCATGATCTAACCTCCAGTTATTCGCCTCCTGCAAGTTCTTGACCACGAATGACAAACATCCTGTCAACTAGAGCTATTCGCATGTCCTACATGTCATATGCTCCAGAAGCCCGGCTTCGAATAAAATATGTCACGTCTGACCGCTTGCGAACTGCTCACGTCGCTTGCCCGGCAGGCTCCTGCGCTTGATTTGCTTTTTGTTTTAATTTGCTTCTGTCAAATTGGCCCAAATAAACCTAGTTCACTAGACCTGACTCTGAGTGATGCGAATTATTCCTTCAGGTAAACCAAAATATTGAGATTTTTAATTGGTTCTGTGCAAATAAACTTTCGCTAAATGCAAATAAAACACAATATCATAATGAGGCCCATCTTCCAAACCATTTCACCACAAGTCATAAGGATTGCACAAATGGTACCCCTTTATCTGAAGTTGGCAACAATGGTGTGGATTGGTGCGGGTTGGGGTTGGTGCAGGTTGTGGATAGCTAGGGTTAGTGTGGGTGTGGGTTGGTGAGGGATGGTGCTGATTAGGTTTTGTACGGGTTGGGGTTAGTGAGGGTTAGTGCGGGTTGGGGTTAGTTGTTGGAGTTTTACATCTTGGCAACATCTAAGGATTGGTATGGGATGGTGGCGGGTGGTGTTGGTGCAGGTGGTGCTTGATTGATTGATTGATTGATTGGTGGTTGCTTTACACCGTGTCGGCAGCATAGGCCATATTCAAGGCGGCATAGGCCATATTCAGGTGGTGCAGGTTGGGGTTGGGGTTGGTGCAGGTTGGGGTTGGGGTTGGTGCAGGTTGGGGTTGGGGTTGGTGCAGGTTGGTATGGGATGGTGTAGGTTGGGGTTGGTGCAGGTTGGTAAGGGATGGTATGGGTTGGGGTTGATGAGGGATGGTGTGGGTTGTTGAGGGATATTGCTGCTTGGGTTTGGTGCAGGTTGGGGTTGGTGAGGGTGAGTGCTGGTTGGGATTGGGGTTAGATGGTTGTTGAAATTTGGTTGGTTGTTTACGTTTTACGTCTTGGCAACATCTAAGGATTGGTGAGGGATGGTGCGGGTTGGGGTTGGTGCAGGTCGGTCAGGGATGATGTGAGTTGGTGAAGGATGGTGCGGTTTGGGGTTGGTGTTGGTGAGGGATGGTGCTGGTTAGGGTTGGTGTTGAGGGTAACGTGTACCTTAGCCTCTGCGCGTGGAGTGAGGGTGACGTCCACTGGTGGCATGGTCAAGTCCCGCGACATGGCGCCCTCCTCTCCACACACTTCGCCCTCGTAGTCCTGCTCCTCCTATAACAGCAAGGTGTTCGCTTCAGTTACAAGAACCCAATAACACCCGAACGGCAGTGAAAGATAGGTTATGTCATTTCATCAAACAGGTTGACAGGGGAGGAACTGCATCATTTCTGGACACACATTTAATCTGTAATCTCAGTGACCACCTGCTTACAGCAGTTTTTTCTGGTAAATTTAATTTCTGCTTCCTTCCAAATTAACCATGTTGTAAATGTCATGTGGTGGTTTTATTGTTCCACGTCTTAGAATGGTTGCTGGTAGTGAGGGTGCTCTTTTATGTGTACTTATATCGTGTATTACATAGAAAATATTACTTTTTATATACAGATCTCCAATACATTCTTTTTTTAGTCAACTAAAATATATAATTAAATATTAAATGGTGAATTAGCTTAAGCAATTTTTTCAATTAGAAAAAGTTTTAACATTCTTGACTAGGTTTTAGTTTATTCCATATTGTATTCTTAATGGGCACTTATTATTTTATTACTAGCATGAAAATAAAAATATATGCTGTTCATGCCACACAGCTTCAAAATTGGCTCAATGTTTTGAGTAGGTGACACTTGTTTTGGTGTGCAATTATTTGATTTAGGGTGGTCATTTTGTTGCTTCCTGTCCACCCATACCCAAATTTGACATTTGAACACACCTCCTCGTCTTCATCATCCTCGTCGTCCGAACCTTCATCCTCACTGTAATACAAAACAACTCCTTTTAGTTTGTCGATCATGAATTGGTATCCTTAATAATTGCCTGTGCTCTAGGAAATGCCTCATCACAGAGAAGGCAAAGTTGCAACTGTAAAAATATTATGCGACCATGTGCATTTCACCCTTATTTTATAGATTTCAATTATAATTCACAATTCGATGAAAGCAACAAATTTGTAAACCAAAAATATCATCTAGATGTTGAGGTCTAGTGCTAGGTTGCTATGACAAATAAAAAGTAAGTAAATAAAACTTTTAAAAAAACATGTAACCGAAGCCAGCATTTCGGTGTACAAACCAAAATTAATTCTGCATGTTTTCACTTAAAATATATCCAGTTAACTCTTTAAAATATAAGCTAGTTCAAACTGGAGTAAAATAGATTACAACAATCGCCTGGATATAATTTAGCTTTTAAAAAGAATTATGGCAGAAGCTCTGGATGATCGGATTGTGCAGCTTTAAACAAAGCGCCGTTACCTTAGCGACCCCAGCTGGTCAGCCTTCCCGGCAGCCTCCATCAGGGTGCGGACCATCTCAGTGCCCTCCTCGCCCAGCTGGTTACCTGCGCAAATAGTAGCACAAGTTACCAAACATGATGGCAATGAACACAAACGGAAGCAGTTAGCAAATTGGGTTGTTTGTTGTTTATTTCCTAGCAACATCTAAGGTATTATCAGTACAGGTACCGATTTTTTAAAGTGCGCACTCATTGTGACTTTATAGTGCTGCCCCGCTGAGAGACCAAGCCGCCAGCATCATGACCCCATATCCCACACAGTCACATTATCCCAATACTGTGTTAACCAGTCCTTGTCCAATCCTATTAATACCGAGCATCAGGCTAGCTAGTGACAAGTATCAATTTAATAAGACATTGGTTTGAGTTGGCTGGGATTCGAACTCCCGACCTGTGCTCTACTAAATTGGCCACCACGTCCGGTGTGTATGAAATTGGGGCTTTATGTAATAGCAACACCTCAAGTCATTCCAAGACGGCAACGGACTTGTCAAGGCGCACAGTTGAAAGAATACGGATATGGTTATTGGATTGGGTTCATAAACGTATCCTTTTGTGTCAACAGTCTTCTTATTGATGGAATTCTTTGTTGGTCCAAATTACTTTTACTTTTATTTCTATGAATATCATGGGGGGAAAAACAACTAATAATTAAGGGTCAAAGTTATCCAATATGTGACTGGCAGAGAGAATAGTTAAAAACAGTTGATGCTAAAGTATATTACCATCAAGGTCCACTTTATCCAGGTTTGTCTTGTTTTCCATTGCTTCGGCAATAGCTTTTCCCCCTTCACTTTTTATTTCGTTGAAACTGAGTATAATTGTCTGTAAACGCAAACGACAAATTGTCAAAAGGCGCAGAAATTCTTCTTATAAGATACGGACGTCATACATTCTGTTGTAGAAAAGGCACGATTGTGACAGGAAAATGGTTCTTTGGAAAGTTCCAAGAATAATGCTCCACTCTCCTGGCACATATTTGTTCTGATGACTGCTTTACCAATCACAGGTTACAATATCTTAGTTCGCCTATTTGATCATATATATTCATTGCGGAAATACGAGAAATCGCGGAGATTTTTCCACCCTGTTGATTTATCAAATGGGCGATGCGATGCCAGTCATCCCTAATCGTTTGAGATCGGTAGTTTGCAAGAAACTTGCCACTGGCTAAGGGTACACCAGTACTACTGCGCCCCTTTTAACAGAACGTAAGCTAAGATCCATACATGTCACTATGTTCTATCAGATTATGGGGTGTTTTTTTGTATTTTTAAGTTAACAATTTTTTTTTAAATCATATGATTTGCAAATATGGCAGTAAAATAATTGTATATTATTGAAAACCTTCATACTGGTCTTGATGGTGGAAAAGCAGAAAGCAGGCAGCTGCAAGGACTACCTTGAGTGTGGTGTGGGACGTCTTGATGGCGGTGGCAATGGAGCAAGCACCAGCTGTTCGCAGAAGACAATCGCCAAAGTTCAGCACCTCCAAGTGTTCGAGATTCGGAAGGGTCTGGCAATAGAGAGGGCAACCGCTCAAATGAAAACAGGTGGTTCAACTTGAGATGATAGCTGAGCCAAAGTGCCAATTAGCAAAGCTTTGACATCAAAGGCACACAATTTGATGACAAGTGAATGTTGCCTCCAAATTTACAGCAGGGAATTTCTTTTCGAAATTAACATATGTGGATAATAAAAAGCAATATCTTGAATGTGTGCGTGTGTGTGTTTACATATAAATTTTCATATTTAATAATTAGGAGGTTAGAGCGAAGGTCTAAAACTAATACTATGAAACTCCAAATCAACCAACAATTTTACATTGCAAACAGCATGCACGACCTCTTCACAAAATATGCAAAACAGGGAGAAACTTTATCTCCTGAGGACAGCAGGACATTGTCACCATTTGGGATTTCTTCAACTATAATAATAATATGAATAAGCAATGCTTAGGACCGACCCCCCGATATAACTACAGCAAAGTATTTTATTATTGCGTGTGTATTTTCTTACTCCACTCGCGGTGTTCGATTTGAAATTCTAGTAACTCGGGTGATCCGAATACGGCCGTCGTTTCCGCGGAAGAAACTATCAATATTTCATTTGTGCATTCATGTTTATGCCAAATTGTTCTTTATTTCTTTTAATTTTGAATACTATCAAAGTTTTGAACTGCACATATCGGCAAATTCTATGCAGCGGGCATTTGTTTTGATATATTATTAACCAATAGCTGTCGTCCACCCTGCTTGCTGCGGACCGAAGTTCGACGAGTGATTTCCGTTTCCGTTTGCTAGATTTGGATTATTCTGTTATTCAACACAAATTTACAAATGGTGGCGCCCATAGAGGCCTATTTCCGTTTCCGGTTGCTGGATTTTGACGAAATCCTCTGTGCGTATTGTTTATGTATATATAGTTTATGTATATGTATATATATATGTACATGTGTTAGTCATTAGCCTCCCCGTGGGTGGGTCGGTATTACAGTTTTTGCTTGGATTTTACTATCCGTTGCCACAATTTGACCCACATTTTATAACAGATTGGAGGCTTATATATTATGTGCAAAAACAATCGCTAAATAATAAAAGAACAAAATTTTAACACTTCTCACCGCGAACATGACTTTTTCTTCCGACATGCGTAAAACCACTACCAATTAATCAATTCTAGTAAAGATTATATTAGAATCGGAGCATAGATTACCACGATCAGTCAAGCATATACAGACCTTCGCCATGGCGGCAGCACCTCTCTCTGTAAAGGTGTTGTCATTGAGGTTCAGGATGCGCAGGTTCTTGTTTGCAGCAAGCGCATCAGCGAGCGCAGAGATGCCCAGATGTGTGATTCCATTCTGTGGCATCTGCAACTCCTCCAAGGAACCCATTACCTGGAACACATCGGCAATATTAAAGTTGCATAGTCCGATGGTTTTCATTTTCTGAGATAAATATATTAGGTTGATCATTGTACGTGTTAGCTTAACATGGCTAATTCACGGTGGAGACTCGACAACTACACGAACGATTCAATCTGACTCCAACTGCCGCCACCTGTAGTGAACCGCCCGATCTAACCTGAATTCAGCGGCCACTGCCCATACGGTGGCGCCACCTAGAGGAATCGCCCATGGCAAACCCCCAAACTATAAAGATGCTGCCAGGCGGCGACACAAGACTTTCCCGCCATTTCAGCCAACTGACTTAACAAACGATTCAAACCCACGCACAACCGTTGCAGGCACCATCATCACCACATCACCACCTTTCTTCACCCACACCTCTGGGAAAAGACTTAAAGGGTAGGGTTGAGGGTTAGAGTCCTCCCCAGTCATCACACCAGATGGAAGACTGACGACACGAGAGAAGATGATAATGTTCCAGTTAACAATTCCGGTACTTAATGAGCCTTTCCCAAGATGACAAATAAAAACCACTATAACCACTACTGTCTCTGCCTTGGTGAATTATAACCTACCTTACTTTCGTTTGAAGTAACTCAATTTAAATGGCAAACTTTTGAGATATTTCAAGTGCAACCATGCCAAATTAATTTTGGCAAGCATGTCAAACCACAACAGGTTCTATTAAATTTTCTCAGTATTCCATTCTGTGTGGCGACAAATGTTTAATAAGTGTTTAATAAGTTAGATATGTAGAATAAAATCTGGAAAATTGCTTTGATTTGAAAATTAGGACTACACAGCTTTAAAGTAGCAAAGTCCGAAAATTTTGAGTTTCTGCCATATTATTTAGATATTAGGTAGATCGTTACAATTTATTTGTTAAGGACAGTCAGTGAGGGGGAGGCGGCCCCGAGGAGCCCTCCACCCTAGGGAAGGGGATGTATAAGTTTGGGTGGGTGGGTGGAGAAAAAATAGGAGGGAGGTGAGCGTGTGGCGGGGATCGGAGGGAGAGTGGCTGGAGGCAGCCGGAGGGCTGGGTTATAAGGCCGGGGAGCCGGGGGGAGTTTAGTAATGACATAACCATTGCGAGGAGGGGGGCACTCCTTCCCCGCCGCGAATCAAACGCAATGCGAGCATTACGACCGATACGCGACGAGGAGGCAGGGGTGGAAAAAACAAACACTTTATTTAAGTGTGGGACAATGCAGATGATGATACAGGATAATGACAGGATAATACAACAGGGTAATGACAGGATAATGAAGATAAGGCTAGTACAATAAGGAAAAGCTCAGAAGGAGGCTACGAGGTTAAGAATAGTCAGTGAGGGGGAGGCGGCCCCGAGGAGCCCTCCACCAAAAGGGAGGAGAGGGCTCGAGGGGCGGCCAAGGGCGCGAGGCGGGGGACGTATGCGTGGACCACCTCGGAGGCCAGAAGGATAGCAGGTGAGCTGGTGTCCAAAAATTATGTAGACCCACATCCCGGAGGGCCACGTAGGCCCGGGAAAGGTGGTGAGGCGGGGGAGGGTGGTGGTGAGGCGGGGGAGGGTGGTGGTGAGTCTGGCGGGCAGGCGACTTCCGGTTCGGGCTGATGTCACCAAGGCAGCGGGTCTGAGGGTGGCGGCGGGTCTGAGGTGTGACTCCACCAGCAGAGGGGCCAGAGATGACAGGGCTGGGACGTCCGGCGGGGCGACTGGCGAGCAGGCGACTTCTGGCGGGCGGGTGACTTCCGGTTCGGGCTGAGGCGGGCGAGAGGTCTGAGGCATGACGTCACCAAGGCGGCGGGTCTGAGGGTGGCGGCGGGTCTGAGGCATGACTCCACCAGCAGGGGGGCCAGAGATGACAGGGCTGGGGTGGCAGGGGGGCTGGGACGTCCGGCGGGGCGACTGGCGGGCAGGCGACTTCCGGCGGGTGACTTCCGGTTCGCGCTCAGGCAGGCGAAAGGTCTGAGGCGTGACATCACCAACGTGTCTGAGGGTGGCAGGGGGGCTGGTGGGTGGTCTGGGGTGTGACGTCACTATAGGGATGGCCGTTGCACAACCAGATGGCGCGGCGGTGGTGAGGGCTGGGCCGGGCGACATCCAGTCGCGGACGGATGACTTCCGGGGGTGGGGGGTGGCCTCCCGAGCTGCGGGTCCAGCGACCGTAGTGATATCAGCAGGTGAGCCGGAGTCACAGTGTCAGTAAGTGTTAGGCCCAGTGACCAGAGCTATGTCAGAAGGTGTGCCGGTCAGTGTCAGTGTTAGGTCCAGCGACCAGGGGCCATATGCAGGAGTCAGTGATAGCGGGGTTTGGTGTTAGAGCCTGTTACCGTTTAGCTATCACCGAAGTCAGGACCTGTGTCAAGTCGTATGCGGGAGCGCGTAACACTTTCATTATAGCTAAACGTGAAGCTATTTATAGATTTGGGAAATCCCTCTGCGTCTGTACCCATATATTAGGCTTAAATATATTAAATGCGAACATATTTAACAGAATTAGATATGCAATAAGTGAAATTTCATGAAATTAACCCTAAATTCAAAGCGTTATTAAGGCTACCGCCGCATTGGCGGCGATATTAAGTTATATTTTCGAATCGACGAACGTAAAGTAAACAAATCGCCGCCGCCGCATCGACGTCGCTTTCCATACTGGCGGCGGTTGCTTGCAGTCGTTCGTCGATTCGAAAATATTAATATTAATATCGCCGCCGCTGCGGCGGCAGGATTAATATTGCTTTGAATTTAGGGTTAATTTAATGAAATTTCACTTATTGCGTATGTAATTATGTTAAATATGACAGCATTGAATAGATTTGGGCCTAATGCACATGCTAAACCTGCTATTTTCCAGGGGTAGCCTAACACCGGTTAAACGTTTGGTGTTACGCCTATCACCGCCTCGTGCATACCATTTTTCGCCGCTAACCGGGAAATTCCCGCTTACCACCGTTTTGGCTCGCTATCACCGACTCCTGGGCCCGTATGCATGGAGCGGTGCTAGCTGCGTGTGGTGTTATACCTCTAACTCCGGGTATGTATCTCCGGTTATCTGCGGCGTCGAGAACTATGTCACGCCGTATGCATGGAGGCCTACACGGGTTGAGTTAGCTAAACGTGAATCTATTTATAGATTTGGGAAATCCCTCTGCGTTTGTAGCCATATATTAGGCTCAAATCTATTCAATGCGACCATATTTGACAGAATTACATACGCAATAAGTGAAATTTAAGCAAATTAACCCTAAAAACGAAGCGATATCAATGCTGCCGCCGTAACGGCGGCGATATTAATAGTTATATTTTCGAATCGACGAACGTAAAGTAAACAAATCGCCGCCGCCGCTGCATCGACGTCACTTTCCATACTGGCAGCGGCGGCGGTTTGTTTACTGTAGCTTCATCGATTCGAAAATATAACCATTAATATCGCCGCCGTTACGGCGGCAGCATTAATATCGCTTCGTTTTTAGGGTTAATTTGCTTAAATTTCACTTATTGCGTATGTAATTCTGTTAAATATGATAGCATTGAGTAGATTTGGGTTCCATGCTGACACTAACCTAACACTAACACCGCTGTAAACCTGCTATGAGCAGAGTTAGAATTTCCGAGTTTAAACGCTCGGTGTTAGGGCTAACACTGCTCCATGCATACAAACTTTTCGGCCTTAAACCAGAATTCCCTCCTTAAACGCGTTTTGACTCGGTAACACCGCTCCATACATACGGGCCCTGCATATGGCCCCAGAACAATATCAGCAGGTGAGCTGGTGTCAGTGTCAGTCACTGTTAGGTCCAGCGGCCAGGATGAGTGAGCAGGTGACTGGAGACACTGTGACTGTCACTGGGAGGCCCAGCGACCAGAACGACATCAGCAGGTGAGCTGGTGAGAGTGTCAGTCACCATTGGGTCCAGCGGCCAGAATGACGTCAGCAGGTGAACCGGTGTCGATCTGTCACTGGGAGGCCCAGTGACCAGAACTATGTCAGGAGGTGTGCCGGTGTCACTGTCACTGTTAGGTCCAGCGATTGTGTAGGCGGGCCAATGACAGTGTAGATCGGCCAACGATGTGTAGATGGGCCAACAATAGTGTAGATCAGCCAGTGGTGTGAAGATAGGCCAGGGGGAGGCAGAGACCGTTGTAGAGGTGTGGTGAGAGGCAAGTCATGCAGGATAGTGCAGATCGGCCAAAGATGGTCTAGATGGGCCAACGACAGTGTAGATGGGCCAAGGATAGTGTAGATGGGCCAGGGATAGTGTAGATCGCTCAATGGTGCTGACGGCAACAGTTGGCCGACAACATCAGGGGTGGCGGGATTTGATTGATTGATTGGTGGTTTCTTTACGCCGTGTCAGCAGCATAGGCCATATTCACGGCGAAGGGGGTGGCGGGAGTACGCAGGGAGGCGGTGGCTGTGATGACGTCATAGATGACGCCGCATGGTGCTGTGGTTAGCCCCACGGGGCGCGGGGGCTGTGTGAAGGGGTGGTGGGCAGTGACTTCCGGGCGGGTACAGGCGACTTCCGGCGGTGGTGCTAGGGGCGACGGTGACTGCGTTAGCACCATTGATGATTATCCCATCCGGTGCGTGGCGGCTGTGTGAAGGGACCTCCCCCCACCCCTTGTGGGGTGGTGGTGGTGGTGGTGGGGGCCGGCAAGGGCCCACCGTGCGAGGGACTGGGCTGCGGTCTCGACAGTGTAGATCGGCCAACGATAGTGTCGATGGGCCAATGATAGTGCAGATCGGCCAATGGTGGTGAAGATAGGTCAGGGGAGGCAGAAACCGCGTGATGGGGCGTGGTGAGAGGCGAGTCATGCAGGATAGTGAAGATAGGCCAGGGGAGGGAGAACCACCTGTAGAGGCGTGGTGAAGATAGGCCGAGGGAGGCGTATAGAGAAGCGAGCCATGCAGGATAGTGTAGTGTAGATGGGCCAACGACAGTGTAGATCGGCCAATGATGAAGATAGGCCAGGGGAGGCAGAACCGCGTGTAGAGGCGTGGTGTAGATCGGCCACGGTCGTAGTGAGAGGGGCCGTCGTACAGGATAGTGTAGGTCGGCAACGATAGTGTAGATGGGCCACCGACAGTGTAGATCAGCCACAGTAGTGTGGGTGGGCCAACGATAGTGTAGGTCGGCCAATGGTGAAGATAGGCCGGGAGAGGCGTGTAGCGGTGTGGTGAGAGAGAGGCCAAAGGAAAAAGAACAAATAGGGAGGGAGGAGAGCGTGTGCCGGGGGTCGGAGGGAGAGTGGATGGAGGCAGCCGGAGGGCTGGGTTATAAGGCCGGGGAGCCGGGGGGAGGTTAGTAATGACATAACCGCCGCGAGGAGGGGGGGGGGGGCACTCCTTCCCCGCCGCGAATCAAATGCAATGCGAGCATTAGGACAATTTATTTGTACTTCATTTTCAAGCAAGTTTTATTTTAAAGTGCTAACTTTGTACCTACTTGAAGTGAAACATGCCAAGATCAAAATGTAATAATTGCACCCATATCTAAGTTGGATAGTAGGCATGTGGTTTAGTTTTAAATTTGTTTTGCTTTTTGTGGACTAGGCAGTTATAAATTACACATTCAATTACCGTAGTGTGTAGAACTTGACAAACAAGCACAAATTAGTTATTGAATTGAACCGAATTTTATTTTACCATAGAATACGGTAGGACGCTTTTGATTGCCATTATTATATTCACTATAAACTATAAAGGATGTCATATGTTTTTGATACATTATTCTTTAAATAATAGAAATTGTTTCAAAACCAATGACCAGTAATTCACTACGTTATGGTGCTCAAATGTCATCGAAATGTCATTCACTAATCCAAGAGTCCTTAATTTCTGTTAACTTCCATGATGGCGGAACAACCAACCTTAAATGCCTTGGCAAGCGCAATAGAGCCGTCATCTTCAAGTCTTCCACGGCCTGAAACAAAGACCTGCAGTGCAAGCGGTGTGCCGGCTGCACTACTCCGCGCGTGGCACTCCAGAAGACACTCCGCCAACATCTAAAATAATTCAATCCAAATAATTAGCGGACTATTTAAAAAACACCACGTCTACACATTGATAAAACAGCTATATGATAATGTACTGGGAACATGTTTAAGTATTCAGTCACCTTACCATAAAGTTGTTAAAAATTCCTTCTACGTCACCGAAGTATACAGGTTCCTTCAACCGAGTCATTCTCATTTTTTTTCAACAGAGCAGATTATGTATTATTATGATAGCAACAAAACGAAAGCTTCTAGATTTTCCTTCTTAAACCTCTTCCATTCAAATTCATGACCAAAGCCAAAGAGGAATTTTATTTTTAATTGTATCTCCAAACAAACCAATTGATACTTCATTACAAATTTAATTTACATGTCACTGCATTTAGCTCTCTGTTGGAGAACATGAAAAAAAATAATATGATCTTGACAATAAGAATTAACCCATCAAATTTATTTTATCACCCAACCTACTGGCTGCCAATTCACTAACGAAACAGTGCAATTGTTATACAAACTCATCTTAGTTATTCATGTTAAGTTCAAAATAAAATAAAATTTTGATGAATAAAACATTTACTTTAAGTTTAACCTTTTAAGCAACCAAATGTGCCCACAAGTTAGACATACTTACAGGTCGGGAGCGCCTGAATGCAACCGCCATATTTCATATGATATCTCATAATACCAAGGAGGCTAAAGTTGCTATCGTTTGAAAGATAAATAAATTCACATTCATATCAAATCAACTTGATTTTCAATGTTTTCTTATAAATATATCAATTTAATTGCAGGGACAGATTTTTCAACAATTCGTTCGGAACTCGAGGGACGTAACAATTGAAATCGCTTTAGGGCTGAAAATGTTACAATTTTTCTCAACACTACGTCTTGAGTGTTCAATGATAATTATTAAGTTTGGCAACCTGCATGAGAAAAACAAAAAAAACTCACCTTTCCTCCAGTGGTGCCAAGACCGTTGTTGTTGAGTCGTAGCTCCCGGAGTTTGTAACAGCTTTTGCTCTTCAGGAAGTCGAGCAGGCCGTTCATACCATTGGGCCCGAAAGCATTGTCACTTAGGTCCAGCTCCACCAACTCGGCACCGGCAACCATCATCCCAGCACCCAGGTATTGCTGGTAAAACACACAGGTATCAGTCAAACTGATCCAATTCCAAACGGCTTCCTAACATTTCAAGACCTTTGCAAAACCATGATACACCGGGTGACTGGATGCTACAGGATTCATAAATTTCTTTTTCATAAACCAAATTTAAGGCATTTTAGTGCCGTATAATGTCATAAATTTAAATAAAGCCCACTTCACCAGGTTTATATATATATATATGCAATGAAAGCAACTAGGGCACTAACCTTTTTGGTACACTTTATATTTCGCCATGACTAGTTAATAAGCCACACACTTGGTTATTCAACATAAACTTCCATGTTCGATTCATTTTCACATCTTTCATTTTGTGAACGCTTAAAAATAAAAACATGTAATTTCGATTCCAGCTTTGGACCATCATTTTGCATATATCCCATTGTATTGACAAGTGACGATAGATGTTAACAATGGTATTTTGCCAAAACTTACCAAAGCTTGTGGAATTTCCGACTTCAGCCGTCCGGTGAACATGTCACTCCATTTAGCTCTCTGTTAGACAACATGAACAAAAGTTAACATGACTTTGACAATAAGAATTAACCCATCAAATTTATTCTATTACCCAACCTACTATCCGCCGATTCACTAACAAACCAGCGCAATTTTTATACACACTCATCTTAGTTATTCCTGCTAAGTTCAAAATAAAACTGTAAACCACAAATAAAAATAGGACAGTTGCATCAGCAATGATAAAGAATTAATCTGATGAATAAAACATGTACTTAAAGATTTTCGCAACACTACGTCGTGTATGTTTAATGGTAATTAGCAAGTTGGCAACGGGCATAAGAAAGAAATGTACTTAGAAAGTTCTAGAGCAGTTGAGCAAAGCACCCTGACACAACAGTTCTTTGAGTACTCCATTAGACCAGTCTTCTCCAGGCACGCACACAGAGCAGCAGTGTCAATGGCCAGAGAAAGCGCTTCAATAACTAAAATGTTAACTGGGACTGGGCTATGTTAAGATCAAGGGGGTGGGGGGGGGGGGGGGGGGGAGGGGGAGGAGGATATATTGATCAGGCGAGATGACTAAATGAGCTTAGCCCCCGATTCCCGTTTAGCAGGTCATAGGATTAGAACCCCAGCCAAGACAAAACAATGACTTAAAAAATGAATACTTGTCGCTACCTAGCCATGCAAAGATCACTCGAATTATATAGAATTGTTTGCAATCAATGAATAGAATAGCATCGTCATTTTAATTTATTATTTATTAACCAAACAAAATGTCAGTTGGACTTGGAGACATAATTTTCTTCCACCCCTCAATGAATTCGGAATCCACACACAAATTTGACTCTGAATCGAACTCAAAATAGCGTGAAATGAAATAGGTCTACAATAATTCTGTGAAGACACTGACAGCCTTACCTCTAATTCGGGGTGCTTCTCCAGGGCCTTGCCAATAGCTTTACAGGCATCAACACCAAAAGTGTTCCCCTCCAAGCGCAGGATCTGAACCGACCCCGCCGTCTCAATTTCACTGACAATGACTTTCGCTGCAAAAGAAGTTTATCGACTAACTTATACAGCACAAAGCAATATTGTATTTCAGGTTACAGACTTATGCATTATATGTTTCAACTTATCCCACAAATGAGTCCTTAATAAGGAAAAATAATTAACAGTGTAACATGGGAATCAAAAAGGTAGTTTCTGAGAATGATAGTGTTAGTTTAAAATGTAATAAATTTGGAAAATAAGTACATGTGTAATATAGTATTTAAATAGTTTAGAATTTAACAGTTAATTAAAACAATAATGGGTGCTACCGTAGCGTGCGATCTACTGGAACTGTAGCTCTAATCCTAAACAGTTAGTTAAAGCTATGTGTGAAACCGCCTCCGCGCGACCTCTGCTTCGGCCGTATTTATTGTGCCTCGGCGGAGCGCGTAGGGAAGATGGGTGCCCCCTTTTCTGTGTTTTTATTTGAATATAAGTCCTACTACAAAATGATAACAACAATTACAAGTTGGTCTGAGGTATCTTTATATAAAATTCTCTGGCAAGAAACACCTGGCCTAATATCAAACATACACAATTTTGAAATTGGTGGAGAAGTGGCGCTGGCGATGGTAGGCCGGCAGCAAAGGCACAGACGTGTATCTATCTTTCCAAACACAACATCGTCATCATCGTGCTGTCGGTCACATGCGACAAAGACTGCTTTCATTACTTGACTCCCGCTCTCCATTTAGCTCTCTCCTGTGAGAGTGATGTCCATGAGTCGGTCTTAATAGGTACCCCAAACCCAGGCTGATTACTTGTTGAATATGCCAAATTCTGTCAAAAAATGCTCCACTTCAACACCTTGGCAAAACAAACCACAAAGGATTTTTACAAATGTATTACAGGAGAAACAACCTTTGTTCTCTTACCTTTAACCTGGTCTTGGATTCATTTTATTATTCAAATAAATAAGCCTGATATAGCTAAATAAAAACTACCACCAACTCCCATTTTTCACTCTCAAACCATGTAAATTCCCAGGTGGAGATGTGTCATGGTATCCCTAGTAGAATTAGCTAGTGTACATCCAATTTGTGCAACAACGCCATTTGTTGATCAAAGTACCCAGGAAAAAGGTACTAATACCCCTAGATAGGTGAGATTCCGAGCTTTCCATTCATATAAAACTGTATATGTTTTAATTTTAGAGAAAATGCAAAAAAATTGATTGAAATTTGAAGTTACAAAAATTTCCATTTTAAGTGCTATTTTCTACTGAAAATATAATTTTAAAACCATTAAAAGTTGGTATTGAATTAAAGAGAATTTAATTTCCTGTCCAATCATAATTATCAGCGCTCATGCGAACCTATGGCGCTCATGCGCACGGCGATTTAATGACTAAAAATGGGGTTTTTTTTAAAACTTTTTTTTTTTAAATTTGTTTTTGGGTACATTAGTAGTTTAAGCAGGAGAACTGGTCTTCCTCATTTCCACTGCTCATTTCCCTAGTTTTAATTTTGGGAGCTATATATTTTTTTTAGCTTTTTAGCTTTGAGCAGGACCGATAGAGTAACAACCTAAAAACGTCCATATCTTCCTTAATATTGGATCAATTTTGACAAATGAAATGTCATTTTCTTTCAAATTCAATATCCTAACAAGTGAAATCCATTAAATCAAGCTCAAACCTGTTTTTTTAAATCACTTGGGATACCTATGTGGTAGTAGTACTTATTACTAGGTACCCCAACTGCATGCAGATAACCTGTTGAAAATGGCTGAATCTTGGGAAAAAATGATTCACTTCAACTCCCTGGTAAAAAAAATCTAGAAGAGGTTTTACAAATTCATGACAGCAGAAATAAAAGATGTTCTCAATGTTTTGTCTGGTGTAAGATTGAAGAAAGACATGAAAGCAATTCTCCATGCTGAATTGGGCTACTGCACTAAGGTACTTGGCCACAAGGATCCAAGATTAGTTGTTGGTTCCAAAACTATAGACAAATTGAAAGATGATTTCATGTGTTTTTTGTCTGAGAAGTCTGGTCTGCCTGTGCCCACTCATCTAGTAGAACTTACTCCTAACTCAAGCTCCACCTCTCGCCCAAATAAAAGAAAAAGGCTAAACAGTGACAGTGATTCTGGTGAATCAAATAGTGTCAGTGAAAAAAGTGAGGGAATAAATCTAGATGATGTCTGCTCGAACGACATGGAATGGGTGGGTGATTCTGATGCAGAGAGCAACACTGAAGTTGATATAAATTTCAAATTTTCAAACCAAGGTGTGTTAGTTGCTGTGGCTTATGATGAAGAATTCTTCATAGGTCAGGTGATTGAAGTCAAGAGTGAGATGTCAGAGGCATTGGTGCGGAACCCACAGGAGATATAAAATTATTTTGCAAAATTCGTAAAATACAAAAACCTAAATAGTGTTAGTTTTTTTTTTTTTTTTTTTTTTTTAAATTGAGGCTGTATTTATACTGTCCATAGCATATAAGCCTGGGTATTCAGGCTTGTTTTCAATGCTGGCCAGCTGTAGTGTTGGTGTTGTCTTATCACACAGTAGCTGCTGATAAGGTATTTGATTGCCTGTATTTCAGTAGCAGATAGATAGTTGGTTGGTCTGGTTAGTACTATAGTAGTCTATGTTAATTTTTTTGGATTTTCTTGGCATATATGTGCTTTATTTTTTCTACTCTTATTTCTAGACTAGCCTACTCCTATTTACATATCATAGGCTTGTACGCAGCTGTGAGGTGTGTTATCTGGGTGCTTTTGGTATGGTTACCTTCCATTGGGCGTCTCGCTGGTGGGCCGTGACATGTATCACCTGCCCCTTTGCGGTGCAGCTTAGTTGGGGGTTCCTAGCCTTATTTTGCACAGATATTTTTTGTATGTTTTTAGGTCAGGAATTTGTCGTTCCTTTACTGTTTGGGCATTCCACACCTTGGCAGCCATTTCTAGCGTGCTTCTCTCGTAAGCTTTTATTTTGCTTCTGGTCTGCTTTAGTAGTGGCGCATTATTTGCTCTAGTTGCCCTTTGTGGTTTTGTTAGAAGTTTAAAAGGGGGCACTAATCAACTAAACTGATAAAGAAGAAGGATACATGAAAGTTTCATGCAATTCTGTTGAAGGTTTTTTTTCGTGCGATTTTTCAAACTCAACATTTTTCATGATTTTGGTAAAATGTGCATTCTTTCTCCTCACTTATAAAATATTTAACTGTTTTGCAATGTGTGTTGTTATGGATGTATTGAAGTATCTGATAAAGATGAATAGCACCTGAAAATTTCATCCAATTCCATTGTACAGTTTTTGTTCTGTGATTTTTCAAACTTTTCCAAAAAGCCAGATTTGTCACCAAATTTTATCACCTGCCAAAACTGGCTCTGGGGTGTTTTCAGCCTATTTATTTTAATTGTTCCCCATGGTTTGGGGCCTTGAAAAAAAATAGAGTTACTAGCACTACCCCATAGGCCTAGGATAATTAAAAAAGAATCAATTTGGGTGGCAATTTTCACCACCAGCGCACTCGAAAAAGTGCTCTGGGGCCTAATTTCACAAATGGTGAATTCAAGGAAAATGCTATTTTCACCAAGTTTGAAGGTCTATATTTTTTTTAACTAGCCACCCCATGCCCCTGTAACTGTATATATACACTGTGTACAGACCAGGGACTCTTAGCCTCTGCCTTGTGAAGCAAGCTGGGTGATCCCTTTAAATTTTGGAGACCATCAAAAATGCTATCTTTTAGACTTTGCAGCGTGACCGATTTCAAGTAGGGTTAGTAAAATTTAAAAAGGCTGTATTTGCCTTAATACTTGACTGATTTTGACAAATGAAGTATCATTGTGTTTCGAATTGCATATACTAACAGCTGGAATCATTTATATCAAACTCCAAACACATACAAAATTTCACTTGGGATACCTAGTCTTAATGTCTCTCAGTTTCATGAAAGCTGCCTGCAAAAGTGTTGAAGTGCTGCTGGCTTTTGCAAGTTACCAGCGGCACTCTCTCGGGGAGCAAATAGCGCAAAACTATTTGTCCCTGCAGTGGCTGGTCGGAAGATGTTGGGAGTTCCATACAACAACTGCCCTTAATGCTGCCACAGTGACATGGTTTTCTGTTTAGGGTTTGCTCCCTTAACCTTCGGTTCTGTCAAGAACCTGTACAACTCAAATTGCTTCAAAACTAGCCATTTTTCATCAAAATTACTCCGGACTAATGATTAGTAGGTTATAACGATCAATTTGATATATTTATCTAAAAAATAAAATAAAAATTCATACGCCATCGGACCATGCAACTTTAATTTGAATAACATTAAAATCAAAAAGTACTTTTTCAACTCTGAAATATCCACAAGATATAAACCTTTATATGAATATGGATTCTGCTATTATTTGGGATGTTTTCTGCTATTCTCGATGTCGGACATCTGGGCACTTTTTGCGCTCACAACGCACGAAGGGTAAAACAAATGCCACTGTCATAGAGACAACACTAAAACTACCCTAACTATCACAGTAATTTGTGCCATTGGCAAATTTCTCTATATTTCTATTAAATAATTCAGATCTTTCTCTACAATTTCAGATTCAGATTTTTTTAATCAGCCAATTGGAATTTATTTTGCAAAAATAGTTTTTGAAGCCATCATCCAGTACGGCTACCACTGGCACTGACACTCAGAATATCCCAACTTTCAATATATTATCTGTTTTTAATCGTTTCAGAGAAAACTGCTTTTAGGTTAAATTAAATACTTCAGATCTTCCTTTTCAATCGTGCATTAAGATATTTTTAATCGACCCAATGAAAGCTTTTAAATTTATTTATCAAAAATAAATGCTCCGCATCGACATAGCATTGCTGCAGCACAAATTACTGTGTTGCTTTACCCTTCGCGAGTAGTTGCCAGGGTTGTGACGTCACGCCGACATAGAGAATAACCATTTGTAATGTTTTAACTTTTTGCTTTCATGGACCATGACCATGTCACAAAAATGGTACCCAGTTTCGGAGAACGACCCACCTACATTTAGGCTAAATGCTAAATTTTAGCACAAGTTTAGCCAGCTATGTCACGCGTTACAACAAGGAAGAAAACGATTTTAAAAGTTTATCATGATCATGACTAGATAAAGGATTCACCGTGTACTCGCAGTACACAGGTGAATACCAGCCCTATATAAAAGCTGTCGAAAAAGCGGGGAAATGAAATGAGAGCCTAATTTCACAATACATAGGGCATGCACTGACGTCATGCTAAACGGAAGTGCGGCCATTGTGGCGATAGTAACCACAATAATAACACACTGTCACACTGCAAACTCAATGGCTATGAGCAATCTTCATACAGAAAAAGTGAAATATCTATAAAAACCAATCCACCTAGAAACAAATCGGTTGGTACACATATATAGAAAACATCTTTACCAATAAGATTATATTAAATTGATACGGTTAGGGTTCTGGATTTCTATTAATTTTGAATAAAACTAATGTTTTGCACTGCGCGTACCAGCGAACTCAAGCCAGTCAAGGCATTGTCAATGGTCGTGAGCAATCTTCACACAGAAAAAGTGAAATATCTCTAAAACCACACCACCTAGAAACATATCGGTTGGTACACATATAGAAAACATATTCAACGAATAGATTATATTAAATTTATAAGGTTAGGGTTCAGGATTTCTATTAATTTTGAATGAAATAGACGTCTTGCACTGCGCGTACAGGCAAACTCTATGGGATGTTTACTAGTTGATATCGCCACAATGGCCGCGCATCCGGTTCATGACGTCACGTGAATACCCTATATTATATAAGAAGCAACAATTACTCTTTACATATGTTTTTATATTTCCCCGCTACCTTTCAGTTGAAAAATATAATAAAACATATAGTTTAATAGAATTTAAAGGTGAAATCGACGGCGTTCTATGGCCGCCATCTTGTCTTTTTGCATTCTCTCCCATTTCACCAACTCTGTGCCGATATAAGTACCCATTTGATACTGGAGGCAGGCATTCTACTTTAGTATGGAACACAAAGTAACTTTGTGTTCCATACTAAAGCTATTTTCGCCCGTGTTTACACTACGTTGTCGTTCACCCGTGTACTACAAGTACACGGTGAATCTTTTATCTAGATCTTGACGTGCCGATGGCGATGGTCATGAGGTGGTAGTTTACATTCACCATCCAATTCCAAGTAAATTTAGTAATACAAAAATTGGAGTGTTGCAATAACAGCTATTCTGAGTATTCACAATAAATGCATAATCAACAATATTTCACATCAGCGGGCTTATAAATAGTAACCATATGTCATATTTTAAAATTACCAGAATACATGCAGGGAAATTAAATTTTAACAGGACCACGCCGACAAGTAATTTGAGCGAGAACGAGGGATTCCCCAGTCCGCCAGTGTCCCGGGTGTGGGTTCCCTTGCTCGGTCGGACCCACGAGTGTGCTACGTACCGTCATCCTCAGTATTCAACTTTAGTCCTTTACCGGCAAAATTAAGTTCAGATTTTCCTAGGGTTGTTGCCTTATCAAATTTTTCCAGTACTGCATTTATGTCGGTGGCTGACATTTTGATTATCTAAATGTGTACGTGTATCAAAACACTACCCAGCAACCACGGTACACTGGAAAATGGCGGCTTTCTTTCGAACCGCTTGACTCTCGGATATGATTCGTTGATCAGCGAATGACGTCACAGGAGTTTCCCTATTTAGTTGGTGGATTTTACCCACGCTCTTTTCCCGCGTTATTATCGCGGCAAACTTGAAAATTCGTATTGCCAATGTTCACCCCAATTCATAAACGAGTTCGAATCCTGGCCAAATAAAAATAATAACTTTTAAAATAATGCTTTTAAAATAGCCTGGCGCTTAGCATTACTAGGATAGGGCAAAGATTAGATAAAAGATTCACCCGGTATTTGTAGTACTGCGAGTACCGGGTGAATCCTTTATCTAGGCAAGGATTAGCCCAGCCAGCATTCCCTAGTGGAATGAGGAAGGACATTTCGGCGATTTAAATCCCCCCCACCTAATGGTGCTGTCACACTACGACGTAACGCGCCGACGTGGGTGCAACGTGAAATGTATCGAAAATCACGATGTGATGTGCAAATACAGGCCCAAGTTGGACGACACCGCAGCATGGTCGATGAGGTCGTAACGTCAGTCTAGCGTCGTCGGAACGAGAGGACGTAGAAGATATTAATTTGGCGAACGTGAAGGCAGAGAGATCCTCGCGCGCTCGACGTCGTGGAAACAGGACCCTAGCGGCGACGTAACGTCGAGTGGGCGTGATGACATCCGTCCCAGCCTCGACACGTCCAACTCAACGGTTTAGCGCGACGAGAGAATAACGACGGACTAACGTCGTCGCTCCGTTGCTATGAAGTGGCGCTAATGGCCCTGTCACACAACGACGTCGATGTAGGGAGAACGTGAAGAACGTTGAACTTCTCGGCGTAGTATGCAAATTCGGGCACAAGTTGAACGTGGATGCAGCGTAGTGGACGAGAGCGTAACGTCGGTAAAGCGTAGTGATACCGTCATTCAACGAGAGAGGTCAACGTAATGACGATCACAGAACGACATTTGCCCCAAAGGGGCGTAATCGATTAATCGACTCTGGTCACCTGAGCCACCAGGGTAGAGACTTGTGTCCTTAATATTAATAATAATTATTCTTTATTTTCAATTTTACTTTAATTGTACTTTAATTTATAACAATTACATTATGGCATGTCATTATTGAACGCGGACACACAAATTCTAGTTTACAAAATATTTATTTATATAAGACATTTTGACACATATATACATATATACATATATACATACAAACATCGGGGCTGACGGGGGGAAGAGATCCAAGTTGGAGACCCCCAACACTCCCGAGATCCCCGACAGCCCCGACAAGTTCAATAGTCTGTCGGACGTCGGGCTGGCCGACTCTGACAAAGTTCCTGGGGCGGGGGCAACTCGTATCGGAGTTGAACTCGCGACGGCACCAGCACCGGAAATCAACAGCCAGCCCACCCCGACAGTGGCCGCACCACCTGGGCGTGCAACGAGTCCTGGAGGGGCCCTGGTGTGGCTCGCCATGCCTAGTGTCCGAAGTGCAGCAGGCGGTTGCGGCATCACCACAGACGGCCATTGCACCAACTGAGGCTGAGGCGGGACAGGCTCATGAAGTATGTGGAGAGGCTGTACGGGCAGAGGTTGAGGCAGAGGTGGAGGCAGAGGCTGAGGCTGCGGCTGAGGCTGAAGATGCGGCTGCGTCACATACTGCTGCACATACTCCTGTGTCTGCAACGCCCAGGGTGATGCCGGTGGTGGCTGGTGAGTCCACTCGTGGGGTTGAGGCTGGTATAACTGACTTGTTGACACAGGAGCAGGTGCAGCCACATGAGCCGCCACAGCCACAGGGCCTATGCCTTGTTGCCGCTGGCAATCCGCCGCCAAAACCTGCGACAAGATCCGGTTGATCGGCGCACATGTCTCCACAAACCGCTCCTGCGGCATTGTCAGGAGCATATCGCGCACATAGTTCGCAAACGCGATGCGCTGCGTCATCGCCGGGCGGCTGCATTATCTTCAGCATGTCCCCAGACTCGTCGGAGGTTTGCGTCATCTGGGGCTGACCGCTTCCCCTTCCCTTTTCCCTGCTCTCGGAATGGAGCGGGAGGAGTGGCTCAGTATCAGGATAATGTGACTGAGTGGGATATCAGGTCATGGTGCTGGCGGCCTGGTATTCCAGTGGGGCAGCACTATAAAGTCGCCATGAGTGCGCACTGTCACAAGTCGGTACCCGTCCTGACCTGACCTTAGATGTTGCTATGATGTAAAACAACAACAAACAAACAAAACAAACATACATACGTACATACATACATTACATCATACATACATACATACATACATACATACATACATACATACATACATACATACATACATACATACGCTATAGTAACCACATACGTACGTATGTATGTATGTATGTATGTATGTATGTATGTATGTATGTATGTACGTATGTATGTTTGTACTAGGGAAAAGTAGGACATTTGGCGGCCTGTACTCGTGTTATACGGGGAACTCATTGGCACATAATTTCCAATTTTGGTTAATTCGGGCGGGAAAGCCAGTGCTGACCCCTGGTTTCTACTCCACACACCTAGAGGGACGCGCTCTTTCCCGCCACTCGGGCATTCGGCCCGTTTCCTCCAACCTGTAACTTTGCTTGAGCACCTTCAATCCAAAAGGATTCGAACCCACGTCTTCAGGCCGATCACAAAGATGTAACTACACCACTACGGGAGGACTGTACGAGGTTTCAAACCCGGATCCTCCCTTAATAGTGTTGGGGGACAACAAACGGAGACAGTGTTTTCACAAAGTGAGTGGTGGCCCGCACGCACCAACGTGATGTTGCCCGACCCGGTAGTGACAGTGTGTTAACCCACACCCTCGGACCAAGCTCCAAGATCTACCTACACTACAACGACGACAACTACAAAGCTTCAAATATCAATTATTACCTCAGATGTGTGGGTTGGTAAACTCCATACACAATTGGAAAATTTAATAGTGACTGTGCATTTAACAACACATGTGTGGCTGACGACCAGTCTGACATGCACCATGTGACGCCACCTGCTCCACATGGTCATAGTGACAGTGCGTTAGTGATACCACCCGAGGCACCCACATTACGACAGAAAGTCTGTAAACACCTTTAACCTGAATGTGCCTGAGATGTGAGGGGGGTGGAAAACCCCACTCATAATGGCAAGCTCAAAAGTGACAGTGCTGTTAAACTTAATTTAAGAAGTACAATATTTTCTTCACATGTATCTTCATATTTACCCACTACTTTTGAGTTGGAAGATATAATAAACATACACTTTAATGCAATTTAAAAGTAAAATCGACGGCTTTTTATCGCCACCATCTTGTCACTTGCATTCTCTCTCAGTTCACCAACTCTGTGCCGGTAGAGGTAGCCATTTGATTCTAGAACCAGGGTTTCCACTTCCAGTTCTATACTAAAGCAGTTTCATCTGTATTTGGACTACGTTGCCCCTCGCCCCTTGCTGGACGTGCGGGGTGAATCTTTTATCTAGGATGCACCCCATCTCGGGGTGTTGACAGCGTCATGATGACACCACCCGAGGCAACTACACTACGACGGGAGGACAATAAGGATTTGAACCTGACTCCCACTGATGTGACACACCTCAGGTGCCAGCTCGCTCCCTACTACTTGGCCGAGCCACCTGGAACCTGTGCGAATGTGATGAAAACGGTTTCCACCAAGGTTAGACCAAAGCCAGCAGCTACCCACCAGCCAGTAACCCTCCTCCCAACAACACTCACTGACTCCTCCACCCCTGTGAGTGACCTGTGCACGCTGACAGTGGGCACAGTGCTAATAATTGCTGAAACTGAAAACATAAACATTGGCGATTTAATATCTGTTAGGCCATTCGGCCCACGTTGCATCACACAAACACCCACAGATGACAGAGGTGCGGCCTGCACACATACTGACGCTGATGCTGTAAGCAGTAGCAATTTAAGGTCAGTTCTAAACACTGGCGATTTTATCTCTGTTGGGCCGTTGGAATGAGCAGCATCACACAACTAACCTTGCATACAAATCTGTAAACCTTGGTGATTTAATGTCTGCTGGGCCGTATGGCCAAGTTGCATCCGACAAACCACAGAGGTGATGCCCTACTAATGCTGACTCTGCCTGCAACATCCACTTAAGGAAACATCATTAACATAAACATCAGCGACAACTCTGTCTTTAATGTGCACATTGTTGCTGCGGAGGTGTGGGCAGCCTCGGGCCGGCCGTGCGCCTGTGGCGGTGTGGGTACCCCCTCCCTCGCCATCCTCATGACAGCGAAGCCACCTGGCTTCCTGCTACTCGGCTGCCTCCTGTATGCAAGGATTACCCAGCATGTGAGACCCCACACATGGCGTCACTTCCGCAGGGATACCCCCCAACTGGTGCTGAAGCTGGTTCCCGAGGTCCAACCCATGTCCTTTGCATGGGCATTGTACCCAAGGATTCCCCTGCGTGGGGAAACCCCACTCATTGCGTCACTTCTGTGGGGATAACCCCACCTGCTGTTGAAGCTGGTTCCTGGGGCCCAAAACATGGCCTTTGCATGGGCATTGACCACCAGCGGGGGGAACTAGCCTTCCGTTGTGTAAAACATTCACGATTTGAAATCTGTGTAAACATCAGTGATTTGAGAGTTGTGTAAGCAACGCTGATTTGATACCTGTGTAGACATCGATGACTTGATATCCGCTAGGCCAATGCACATACTGACACTGAGTCTATAAATATCAGTAATTTGATATCTGTGTAAACATGGACGACTTGATGTCTGCTAGGCTAACACACATACTGACACATCAGTCCATAAACATCAGGGATGCGATTTCTGTGTGAACATTGACATTGATATCTCACGACAAAAAACATCATCCACGTCAACCACATCAAACATGCCAGTGACCATACTCCTGTCAACACTCACCCAGGCCATCAATGCGTGCTGTAACAGTCACATTGCCCCAGTCATGCACATATACTGCAACGTCCGCAATGTCACCACACCGAAGACGTCGTGTGTGTCACTCATGTCCATGAGGTCACTACGACCACGATGTAACCCACGTCCACGGCACCACCCATGTCCAAGACATCACCATGTCCATGACGCCACCCACTCTTATCAATGATGTCACCCATGTCCACAATGTCACCCACATCACCCACATCCATGTCACTCATGCCCATGATGTTACCCATGTCACCCATGCCAATGACGTCAATGACATCCCCCACAACACCACCCACATCAAAGTCACCATGTCCATGACGTCACCCATGTCGATGTCACCCATGCCAATGATGTCAACGACATCAGCCATGTCAAAAGCATCACCCACGTCGGCCAGGCCAAAGGAACTACCATCCCCCCCGAAGACGAGTGAGCAGGAGCTCGGGCGAGTCTTACTGATCTGACCACTGAAATCTGATGCTTGTGAGAAACTTTGCCTATCACCCAAGCCAAAATGACGCCAACGTCATCACCCATGTCCATGACGCCACCCGCATCACTATCGTCGGTGATGTCACCCACCTCCACAATCTCACCCACGTCAACACGAGTGAGCAGGAGCCCGGGCAACCCCCCGTGTTGTACCGTGACACCCAGCTCGCCGCTGTGACCAGACTGGGCCTGGCGCTGTAGTGTAGGGCCTGGGTTGTCGTGCGGGTGCCCTCGGGCACCCCTGCAGTCATCACCACTCCGACATCCTACTGACCATGCGGAGGGGTATCATGCTGCTCAGGGAAGCCCTGGAGGATGTGGCTGTCCTGGGGCCAGTTCATACAGCACGATCTCGCAGGGGGCGCTCTGGGCGTGCACAGCCCGTGAGATGGGCCTCAGGGCACTAATGGCCTCAAAGTTGGGAGTCGGACACGATTCACTCCAATTACCTCCCTGGGTAACCTCGGTCGCCCCGAGCCCGGGCTTTGTGTTTGGCTCTGCTCGGGGCTCCCCCTCGGTGGCTTCGAACCTGTGACCCGCGCTGCCCTCTGCAGAGATGTAGGAGGTTGCCTGAATGAATTAACTAACTATGACCTAAAACTACCCTAAAATTGACTAAGATTGTATAAGAGTGTTATGTGAATAAAACCTCCATTTCCCAAAAACTGATATCGCTCTCTGGCTTTCCTGTCCGAATTGGTGCATAATTTCAAATTGTGGTTAATTCGGCAGGAAAGCCAGTGCTGACCCCTGGATTCTACTCCCCACACTTAGAGGGACGCCTCTGCCCTGCCACTCGGGCACTCGGCCCGGTTCCCCCAACCTGTAATGTTTCCTTGACCACACCCACCCACCCTCTTTCTAAATAGGCTCGGCTCGGGGCTCCCCCTCGGTGGCTTCGAACCCGTGACCTGCGCCGCCCTCTGCAGAGATGTAGGAGGTTGCCTGAATTAATTAACTAACTATGACCTAAAACTACCCTAAAATTGACTAAGATTGTATAAGAGTGTTATGTGAATAAAACCTCCATTTCCCAAAAACTGATATCGCTCTCTGGCTTTCCTGTCCGAAT
>CM059191.1:10722486-10750298 GCA_030323885.1 Branchipolynoe longqiensis
TATGTGCACCAGCAGAACTGAACTTCCACCTTCGCTAGCCCCGGTTGCTGGGTAAGATTCACAGCCATTGCCGTCTTACTTAAATGTGCACCGATGGTTTTGAGCTTCTGTCATTTTCTGAGATAAATATATTAGGTTGATCATTATAATCTACCTAAATTTAACCTGAAATAATTTATATTTTAAATGGCTAGCTTTTGAGATATTTGAAGTGCAAGCATGCCAAATTAATTTTGCAAGCATGCCAAAACTCTGACAACATAGGCTTCTGTGATAACAGGTTCTATTTAATTTCCTCAGTATTTATTTCCTTCTGTGTGGTGACAAATGTTTAATAAGTGCACCAATATGGATATGTAGAATCAAATCTAGATAATTGCTTCAGTTTTAAAATGTTGATGTTTTCATCGGACTATGCAACGTTAATGGGCACACTGGGAAGTTTCCTGCGGGCCCTGCGATTTTAGGAGCCCCGAAATTAAATTTGAAAAATAAAAATAAAAATCTATTTTATTAAACAGCAGTGCCGTTAATGTGAAACCAGGGCCTCCTTGTATGCAAAATGAATGTTGGATTTGGGGTGAAAGAGAGTTGGGGCCGCAGTGCATTGCTTTGCAGTGCATTGCTTTGCGTGGGAGCCTCAAATAATCTTTAAAACGGCCCAGTGTGTTTGTTTAAAGACGGCCCAGTTCACACCCTCTGGATTCTAGTCAGGTGACCTTCCACTGCTCCTATTATGGGATATAAGATTACCCATTGTAAAATAGGTGGTTGTTCAATCTTAGCCTTAGGTAATTGTCAATCTTATCGAAATAAGTTACTTGATTAAGACAGGACTAGAGATGTGTGTTGTAGTATCAGTGGTTAGCACAGTTCCACGTACATGAATTATACATGAATTAATCGTTCGCTTTGACAGCGTACAGTCAAAGACTTCCGATATAAGAAGCTGGAATTAATGTCGAATGTAATTACTTTAAATAAGACGATGATTCAAGAACCAGCGCACCACACTTATTTAAGGAAAGCGTGGTTATAGGCATACCTCCTGTATCTTGCAACACGTATGGGCAAACGTGATTGACTAAAGTTGCAACACATACCTAAAGTTGTATAGCCCAATGATTTTGAGTTTCTGTCATTTTCTGAGATTAATACTGTAGTGGTCTGCACTGACCTCTCAGGCAAGTAACCACATAGACAGGTAGGCGTGGGGAGTGTGTTGATATCAGGGAGCCTAGGTGGTGTAATGGTTAGCACACTGGCCCGGAATGCAAAGAGATGTGGGTTCGAGTCCCGCTCTAGGCGCAGTATTTCCCATTTTCATCACCCCCACGACACTGGTTGCCGTGATCAGGATCCTGTACAAGCTTTGCGCTGTATGGTTGTTGAACCTACCCTGTGTATGTATGTGTTAGTGCATTGCCTGTATGTATGTAATTGTAAGCATTACAAGACTTACAATTCCAGGGGGACGAGTGTAGTGGTCTGCACTGACCTCTCAGGCAAGTAACCACATAGACAGGTAGGCGTGGGGAGTGTGTTGATATCAGGGAGCCTAGGTGGTGTAATGGTTAGCACACTGGCCCGGAATGCAAAGAGATGTGGGTTCGAGTCCCGCTCTAGGCGCAGTATTTCCCATTTTCATCACCCCCACGACAATACATTAAATTTATCATTTTATGTGTATGTATGATCCAATCTACGTAGGTGATTAGGTTTCAAAAATGCTTCCAGGGGATTGTGTATTTTCAAAATGTCCTGTCAGCGCAATTTGTTCCGTCCTATGCCAAGGTGCCACTTCTAATGTGGGTGCTGGTGGAAGTGTGTGCATTAAGGTGAAGTCCTTTACCTGGGGCACTGGCTTCTATTAAGAACACTCTTTCCCAGGGGCTACCTCCTCCAGCACCCACCTCTCTCCTCCTCCAGCACCCAACTCTCTCCTCCTCCAGCACCCCTCGCAGCTCCAGCACTCACCTCCTTCTCCCAAGCACCCCCTCCCACCTCCCTCAACACCCCACTCCTTCCTTCCTGAGCCACCCCCTCCTCCAGAACACCCTCCTCTTCTAACACCCTTTCCCCTCCTCCAGTACCCCTACGCCTTCCCTTCCCCCAGCACGCCCTCCTCCCCTAACACCCCATCCCCTCCCCCAGCACCTCTTCCCCTCCTCCAGGATCACATCCTTCTCCCCAGCACTCCACCAACCTCCCCCACCACCCCACTCATCTTCAGTACTCCCTCCTCTCCCCCTCCTTTCCTCCTCCCCAGCACCAGCACTCCCTCCCCTCCTGCACACACACCCTTCCCCAGCAGCCCCCCTGCCGTCCCTCACTCTTCTGCGTCGCCTCACAGATGGATACAGCTTTGTTTTACTGCCGTCCTAGCAACATCTGAGATCATCTCAGGGCGGGTACCGACTTGTGACAGTGCACACTCATGTTTGTTTGTTTAACGACCCCCCAGTACAAAAACTAAACATCAGCTATTGGGGGTGTGCACACTCACCTTTACTTGTAGTCCTGCTCCACCGAGAGCCTGGGCCACTGGCATCATGCCCCAATATCCCACTCAGTCACATTATCCCTTTCTTCCTCCCAGTTCTTGCCCTTTTTTTCCTTTTTTTTCTTTCTTTTTTTTAATTGACGAGGTATTTACTCTGCCCATAACGGATAAGCTCCTGTCAGGGTGCTTGTTTTCAACGCTGGACAGCTGTGGTGCTGTCTTGATCTGTTCCTTTGCCCAGGAGTGTTTACCTGTGTCTGCTCGGGTCAGCCTTCTGCAATTTTGGTTGTTAGTAATAGCTTATGTTAGTTCTTTTGTAATTTTCCAGTTTTTTTTGTCTAGTCTGAGTAATGATACCTTAGCCTACTATGTACATCTACTTGGGTGACATGCAGGCTTGTGGGAGAGGATCCCGTTCCATTCAGATTTTTGTTATTTGTTACAGCATCCTTTCACCTAAACCCTGTCCTTAGATAGTGCACTCGTGTGCTAGAACACACTCGGACCCTTTAGGACTGCGGCCAGGCGGGATGGCTGTGTTGCTTCCCTAGCCATTTTGTATTTCAGGGTGGATCAGTTGCATGACCGTGGCCTGTCCACTTCTGTGTTGGTTTGTGCCATTACACATACCCAGGTGGACTGCGCCATGTGGTGATAGTTTTCCTGATTTCCTTAATACTTAGGAGAGCTAATTTCCCTATTTTTTCTGTTTAGTGCCTACCACTTTTCCTGGCCTGTCTTTTGCTTTCTGTGGCAGTACACAGCAAGCATTCACGGCGCTCAGGGGCAGGTGCGGTTTTGTTGTGTTAGTAAGTAATTGTTTTCTTTAGGAATTTTTTGTAGTGGTCAGGGTTACGGATCGCCCGCAATTTTACATTTTGTTTATTCCAGGCATGTGCTGCCATGGTTAGTACACTTCTCTCATGTATTTTCATGTTGCTTCTTTCCGTTAGGAGTATTGGGGCCGCCATGTGTCTAGTGTCCCTGCGGGGGGCTACTGTGTAATCCGGTTTTGTGGTGTAGTGGTGTGCTAGTATTTTCAGGTGCGTTTCTCTTCTGCTTGTTAATAGTGTTGTTTGCATTTTTTGTGTAGTTCTATCGTGGGATATCTTTTGTGTACTTGGAGGCATATTTTAAGGGCTTTATTTTGCATCACTTGTAGTTTGTTGAGTAGTTTGGTACTTCCCCCCATGTATACTACATCACCGTAGTCGAAGTAGGGAAGGATCATTCCTTTATATATTTTGATTGCCATGCTTTCAGTCATGTAGTACCTTAGTTTTGCCAGTAGCCATATTTTATGGTTTGCTTTTTTGATAGTGTTTGTTATGCAAAGGTCATAGTTTAAGTGCCTGTCCAGGTCCACTCCCAGATACCGGTAGTTGTCTACCTGTTCTAACTCGTTGTTTCCCAGGAGAGATTTTATTTTGTTGTTACCGGTTAGTCTGGTACCGAATAGCACCGTCTTCCATATTAATGCCGAGATATGTAGCGACAAGCATCAATTTTTTAAGTTATTGATTTGACTCAGTTAGGATTCGAACCCATGATCTCCCGCATAGGAAGCCAGTTAGCACTCTTGCCGATTCGGCTACCTCGTCTGGTATATGAGTAAAGCATAACAGATAAAGGTATTCTATGTTTAATTATTTATAGTTGAACTGCAAAAATTCTACTAGTCTTTAGAAGAAAGAAAGACCAGCCATTTTTGTATGTAAATGTTCGACGAACTCTTAATGAATCCAGAAAGAACAGGTATTAGAGCCTGAGTGCAGGAAAATACCTCAATAGCCTCCAATTCCGGCACTTCACTCTCCAACCTCCGGATATGAGTAAACTTTGGACTGCGCTGCAGGTCTGGAGCATGCGCAAAAACTGGAAAATCGGTCACGTGGTGCTGACCTAATTCCTGGTTTCTCACCGATGCCAGCTGCTCACTTATAAGGGCCAGCAACTTATCATAATATACGGGATCACGGTTCCGACTGCGCATGCACTGAAAACGGTGTTGGCAGCAAAGCAAATGCGAATGGCCATTGAGTTTGTCGATATGCGTAGGGGAAAACTTTGATTTGATTCAAAATGAATAGAAATACATAACAATTTGTTATAAACATGTATGCACACATGCAAAATGACCTGATGAATATAGCTAAGACAAAACTAGCCAGAGTTAAACATTTTGAGCTAAGAAACATACAATTCCACACAAAACAATCAGTGATATCCACATCACCATTATTAATTCTTGTTCTAAATATTAAAATGCCAAATGTGTCACATACACTTTTCAGAGAAATATATAACCAATATCTGATTAACCCTACTCATTTTCTATTTCTACATATGTCATTAACTATAGTGATATAATAAAAACATAATAAAATAAGTAAAACTGACTCTGGCTATGGCTCTAACACTAGTCTGAGTGCCAGATTGTCTAAATCTAAATGGCACATGCATAAGATGTGCTTATTATATTGATGTAAATGCATGCTGGGTTAAAAGATTAATATCTTAATTTATTATATATATTTTGTTGTTGGTATTCTATGTTTCAAACAAGAGCTGAGATGAGCTGAAACTAGCACATTTCATAGCTGCACCCAGTGTATTAGCATGTGCCATGTGCTTCTCGCGGGTTTGTTTTGCTCTGACGCATCCCACAATGCACCGCGCCGCTGGAACTGTGATGTAGTCTATCAGGAGGCCACACTCAAGTTGACCTATTGCCACGCAACTTCCGGTCTATGACTCATGATGAAAACGCCTTGTAACATGGCGTGCTTCTCCATTGGGCACCATTTTTGAATAACAGGGCGTGTGGTTGGTGTATTTGTGGCCGGCAGTAAAGAGGGGGCGAGTTATTTATGGGTGTTTTTTGTATGTAGACTGCAACTTCTTCTCCCCGAGCACCACATGTTATATATAAACTGTGCACCTACCTGGCCTGCTATTTAACACACAAACATTTCCGCCTAACTAAAATTTATAATTTAACGAGGCGGAGTCAAGGAGTGATAGTGGATAAAAGTTTTTAATCAGGGAAAAATGAGTAATGTTGGAACAAGACAGGTCAGACAGTTCCGGTATCAATCTCTGCCGTCCATAATGGGCGGCCCCCGAGCCTCAACCCGACCCTAGCATAATAACCCGGTAAAAGGTGTGGGTGGGTGGGAGAAAGTGAATCGGTGTGATCAGTAGCTCGGGTCGGAGGGTTGTGGTAGCGGGCAGGCGGAGGGAGGTCACGTGATCAAAATGGTGGGACGGTCAGCTGGTGGGGTCGGGTCGGATGCCCCTAGGGTTACTCGAGTGGCGCCACCTATCGGTTCGTTCTGCATTTCTCCACCCGTAAATTAGTCATGTTACCTATAACATGCACAAGTAAATGTGATTTTACTCATAGAACAAAGTTTAATTACCGAGTCAGCGACAACATGCGTTTAGAAATCCATGTGTTCCGCTAATGCTGAAATCCCGATATCAATTACCGTAGGCCTCTATCAGTAACTATCAGCGGATACATTGTCAGAATGTCTTAGTGGCGCCGATTTGAGTTCTGGTGGTCGGTAAAGGAACCAACAATATAGGGGTGAACCCCTCGAGAACCATACACTAACATTACATACCAGTAAGTAACCTTTTCGTGTGAGCATCTGAACTTTTCATACAGCTGACCTTCATTTTTCTCTCTCATACATGTGTGTAAATAAGTGCGAGTGGCCTTGGCCACAACACCACGGCTTCACTGACAACTATTAGAAATATTATAATAAGTATTAGAAAGTACTGATGAGATTCATCGTTGCTTTACTTCGGCGATCAGTGATCATTGTGATACATTATAAGCTACCTGACTTTAGCTTGAAGTAAGTTTAATTTTAAAGAGCTACCTATGGAGATATTTGTAATTCCATTATTTCTACTATTTTGACTTAGTATCCCCTTCTGTGCAGTAACAAATGCTTAATAACTAAATAAGGCACCAGTATCTAGGTTGAATATGAAGAATGGAATCTAGGTAAGCATTGTGTGATGTGGGGCGGCGCTGGGGTGGTGCGTGGCGGTGGAAGGGTGGTGTGGGGAAGGGTGAGGTGGGGGTGGAGGAGTGGTTCGGCGCATGCGCCCTGAATCATGTAGCTGTGGAGCAGACACGGTCGGTGTAGAGAAGCATGGGAAACATACGAACTTTGCATTGTGCAACCCGCTTACTGACCCGCGCCTCCCTGACCTCTGACCGCTGTTGGGGGAGCAGCTCGGGAGCAGCTCAGGTGCGCTGTAGAAGAGTGGATCGTCGAAGGACATAGTTTTCTTTTAAATACCTCTGACCTACTAGGTGCCAAAATGGCGACCAGACCAGGTGTGTCGTAACGTCGCTATCGGGTGTATCGCGAGTATCAATATCCTAAATAGTGCTACAACCACCAAAGTGTGCGGATACACACAAAAGAGGACAAGGATACAGAGGATATGTATCCTGTGATGTATAACAAGATATAAGGAGGAGGAATATAGGGGGGAAACAATAACAAAACAACAGGGAGACCGTTAAAAACGGCGGTAAACGGCCAGGAGGAGGCTTCTACCAAGGATTCGTATCCTCTGATGTAAAACAACATATATGGAGGAATAAAGGAGAGAAAAAAAACCAACAACAAAAAAAACACACAAAACAACACACAAAAACACAGCAACAGTGAGACCGTAAAAAATGGCAGGAAACGGCCAGGAGGAGGCCTCTACAAACCACAACAATGCCAATCCTACAGGAGGAAAAATGGTGACCAACACAAATGATAACACCATAACAACTGAAGAAAAAAACATGACGAAAGAAGAAATAATCAGTCTTGTGATAGAGACGGTTAAAATAGAATTGAGACGGGAAAACATTCCCAAAAAAACAAACAACAACTATGGACAAAAAACAAACGAAACAGACAACGGACGGAACAGCACGGCTAAAAATATAGACCAAGACTGGCACAAACTCCAAGTAGCATACAACACTCTAAAAATTGAGTGTGCCTGGTACAAAGCTGAATATGAAAAGGTGAAAAGCAAAAATGATGGGGAAAACAACACCCCTAAATAAACTGAAACCAAAACAACCACCGAGACAAAAATGATTACTGAAACCACCCCAAAAAAGAAACCAGAACCTGAGAACAAAAAACTCAGTGTCGTGATACATGGGGTTCCAGGAAAAGAGGACGAAAAAATAGAATCCACAGTCACTGACATACTAAGCGAAGCCGACTGTGATTTTGGTTGGACGGTGGTAACAAAAGCCTACCGTCTAGGGAAAAAAAACAAAAAAACAAAAAAAACACAATGAACAGACGAACCGGAAAACAAACAGGAAATAGGGGACAACAAAAATCAGGAGACTGCAGATCCAGTCAAATCGGACAGCAAAAATTCCACTGACAGACACAGAAGTATAAGAATACAACTAGAAAAGGAAGCACACAAAAAGGATCTCTTCCCAAAAAAGAAAACACTACAAACGGAAAAAAAATATGAAACGGTAACGATCGGGCCTGTCAGGACAGAAAACGAAATGCTGAGTGAAAAATGGTGCAGCAAATGTACACACTCACGCAGGAAACAAAAAACTTTAAAATCCAATCAATCAAAATGAAGGGCTGCAACATAGAGAAAAATGGGAAACCTACAAACCCCACGAATTCGATAAGATAGAATTAAAAGAATTAAGCCCTGAAAAAGCAGCTACCAGAGAGCATGAATGGGGAGTGTCCTTCCAGGGACACAACTCTCCGTTCAGCAACCTCTACAAGTGTAAAATAACAGGAAAAGATGGGAAAATATACTCATCTGCTGAACAGTACTACTGTTCGATCATGGCCAAGTTCCATGACAAATACGACCTAATGAGACTCATCGACAACACGGAAAACCCCTACACAGTGAAGGCGATTGCAAAGAAAGTGTGGAGGACACCAGAATGGTGTAAAACAAACGAGAAAGTCCTAAAGGACATTGTCAGCGCCAAGTTTACGCAAAGCAAAGAATTAAAGCAAAAATTGATAAATGCCCCAGGCAAGTTCCATGACAAATACGACCTAATGAGACTCATCGACAACACGGATCAGAACACAAAAAGGGCGAGTTATTTTGTACACCCTTTTGTGCCCTGAATCATGCCCAAGCACTGGTACCTGCACCTCAGCAACCTAATAAAACATAAAGAAACAAAATAAATATAAAACAAAATAAAACTAAACTCGCATAATCCGACATCCACTGCTTTATCCATGGTTGAGGAAATTGAGTGCAGACTAGACAGGGGCACACACTTCGCCCACTTAAACTGCCAGAGTGCATACAATAAACTAGACCTGACACCTAAAACATGAAGACATTGATGTACTAACAATGTCAGAGACCTGGTACACTGACAAACACCACAACAATATTCTCAACATAGATGGGTATAGGCTTGTACGTAATGACAGAAAAACATTAAATGAAACAAAACAAACAAACAAAGGTGGGGGGTGTAGCTATATACTGCAAATTCACCAAAAACTTAGATGCTGAAACACTAGAAACAGCAAATATTTCAGAACAACACATAGAACACATGGTGCTTAATAAAGAATGATAAGCAAGCAAACACAGCCATAGCAAGTCTGTACAGATCACCAACAGGAAACATAGACAGCTTCCTTGAGGCCCTTGAAAAAAGTGTTAGCACAGTACAAAAATTATCAACTGCAGAAATTTTCATTCTGGGTGATTTTAATATAAACTACAACTCAAATGATAACAAACAAACTAATGCTGCAGACCACTATCAAAACCATAGGCCTTCAACAGATAATCACAGAAAATACCAGACTCAGTGAAAATAGCTTGGCAATTGACCTAATACTAACTAACTCCAACCATGCAACAAAGTGGGGCACCAGAAGCTGGGGTATTAGTGACCACGATCTAATATACGTCACCAGAAAAAAAATTAAAACCAAAAATCAATATGAATACAAGATGGGTAGATCACTGGTAAACTACTCAAAAGAATCACTAGAAAACCACCTAGAGAGTCAAAAAAACTAAATAAATAGTAACAAAAATTATATTAACATTTTCTGGAACAATATCATTACGGAAATAACAACCTCACTAAACCAAATGTGCCAAATAAAAAAACTCAAAATAAACAAAAAACAAGATCCAAGGGTGAACAATGAGCTAATAGCCCAGATAGAAATCAAAAGAAAACTAGGGAATCTGACAAAAAGTACCAAAACCCCAGCAGATAGACTAGCCTACAACACAGCTAGAAATAAGTCCCAGAAAGCTGTCAGAACAGCCAAAGAAAACAACATTATAAGCCAAGATGATCAATGGGGTAGTAACACAAACAAATTCTGGAAAAATGTAAATCTACTATTCCCCAACAATAAATCTAAAGACTGCATAGCACTCACAAATGAGAAAGGCAGCACACTAACAAACCTAGAGGCAGCAGACAAACTAAATGACCACTTTCCTTCAGTGGGACAACAACTATCAACAAATTTCATACGGGATTGGGAAAACAAATCAGAACAAATACAAGATGAAATCCCTACCTGCAAAACTAATGCAAAAGAATTACAACAACTAATGCAGAGCATAGACACAGATAAACCAAGTGGCATAGAAAATATCCCAACTAAAGTATTAAAACATGCTCTACAAGCCATCCCATACACCATAAAAGACTTATTTAATGCCTCTTTCAAACAAGGTAAATTTGTCGAAGCCTGGAAGATGGCCACTATCACCCCAGTCCATAAAGGTGGAGATAAACAAAGCATGGGCAACTACAGACCCATCTCAATCCTACAGGCCCCAGGCAAATTGATTGAAGAAATACTACACAGGCACATAAATGAACACCTGAACAAGAATAATATACTAAACTTGAGACAAGGGGGCTTCAGAAAACTCCACATCAAAAACGATAGCCCAACTCACCAGTCATTTACTGGCCTCAATGAACAACAAAAAAATCAGGGGCAGCATTCATAGATTTCAGCAAGGCTTTTGACACAGTAGATCACAAGATACTACTTCAAAAGCTCAACTAAATAGGTATAAAATCAGCCACAAAAAAATGGATTGAATGCTAACTGAGAAAGAGGAACAAAAATCCAACGTAGAAAATAGCATACCAGAATGCAAACCAATTACATGTGGAGTCCCACAAGGGTCAGTCCTAGCACCACTACTCTTCATAATATACATAAATGACCTAGAGAAGTAGCTAGATACTGAATGCCTCCAGCTATATGGAGATGATACTGTCATATATGTTGAGGGCAACACTGAGGAAGAGGTAACAAATAAACTAAATAAACTACTACAGAAACTGGATGACTGGTGCGAATCTAATAAAATAAGCATGAATGCCAGCAAATCCGAAACAGTCCTCTTCTCGCATAGACCACTACCGGAAAGTAAGGCCCAGTGCAAACAAGGAAACCAGGTGCTGGAAAAAGTAAAGCACTACAGATACTTAGGCCTAGAGCTGGACAGCCAACTAAACTACAACCTATGCATGACAAAAATATTAAAAACAGTAAATCACAAACTCTGGTTATTTGCCAAATTAAGAAAATTCATAACACAAGAAAGGTCAATAAAGGTCTTCAAAGAAATGGTACTCCCATACTTTGACTATGGAGACACAATATACATGGGAGCAAAGCAAGAACTGCTCAACAAGCTGAAAATCCTACAAAATAAAGCATTTCAAATATGTCTCAGGGTGGACAGAATGCACCCCACCTATGACCAGGACATGCCACCCAAAGCAAAATTGCAAAAAATAAAAATAAGAGACTAGTACACCTCAAAACACTCGCATTTGGGTACAGTCACGATAGGAAATACCAAAAGCAACCAACAAGAGATACATGAATAAACAATGCACCACTAATAAAACAAACAAGGAGCCGCATAAAGGCCCATGAAAGAAGCACATTAGAAATGGCTGCTAAGGCTTGGAGCGCCCAATCAGTAAAAGAAAGGCATATCCCTGATCTAAAGACATACAAAAAATATCTCTGTATAAAAGGGAGGACGCTGATGACACCCTAGGGCCAGAACCCCAGATGGGCATGTGATAGGTCACGGCCCACAAACGAACCTGCCCCAAGGGAGATACCTGGACCACTCTCAGTAGATAACAAACAACCACAAACCATCAAAAACAGAGACTCCCGATCTGAAAAGATACAACAATATATATGTAAAAAAAGGGAGGCCCTTAAAACACCCTGGGGCAAAACCACAGAAGGGCATATGATATGTCACAGCCCACAAACTGGGCTGCCCCAAGGGGGTAATCTGGACCACCTTCAGTAGATAACGAACAGCTACAAACTATGCAAAAGCTTATAAATGTAGAGTAGGCTATTTCATAAGTAGTAGTAAAACATAAACCAAAAAACCAAAAGACTAATATACTATTCGCACCCACCACAAGGGTGATCAGAAAATAAAACCAATAATACCTACATTTAGAACAAAAACCATTAGCTTTCTAACGGTCCTTCCCTATTTCAGATCGACATTGGATAGCTAAACCCAACACAAAACAAGCTCAAACATCTACGAGCCAAGAACACACTTAACTGCCACGCCTAACAGCTACCTAGCAGTCTTTCCCTATTTTGGATTGACCTTGGATAGCCAACCCCAACACAAAACAAGCTCAAACATTTACAGATACTAAATAATCACCATGTACCTGTGTGAGAAACAAAAACATATTATCACCTCTTACTGTGTGATAAGATTAAACCACTACTACAACTGTCCAGCATTGAAAACAAGCCCGAGCACTCAACCTTACATGCTATGGATAGCATAAACACAGCATCAAAAAAAAAAAAGACCTACAGGCGGGCGGCACCTGGATGCTGATTCCCTCTGACTAACAAGACAGAGCCCATCCTGATATTACCTTAGATCAGGGATGAAAGTGATCTCCGGGAAAAAAAGCGGAAATGCTGATATTCTCCCATAGGTTTAGCATTGTCAGGGAATCGCGGAAAATTCCAGGAAGTCAGGTTTCATATATATTGGTATACGCTGATAGTGCTGCGCCGTTTGAAGCATTATTAGTAGTATACACTGATAGTGCTGCGATGTTTGAAGCATTATTAGTAGTATACGCTGATAGTGCTGTGGCGTTTGGAGCATTTATTAGTAGTATACACTGATATTGGTGCGGTGTCTGCGCCACGTATTAGTATAGATCTACACTGTTGGTGCTGCGGGATTGAAAAATCCCGGAAATCCGCGGAATCCCGGAGATCTTTCATCCCTGCTTAGATGTTGTCAGGACGTAAAACTCCAACAACCAACCAACAAACAGGACAGAAATAATTCATTCGCCTTGGAATGCAATGTTGTGCCCAAAAAGGAACTTGCAGGTATATAAACGGGAACAGCTGCGTGCGACCAGAACTCGTCCCATGAGTCAGCAGTTCTTTACTTACACCTTAATTTCAGTTATCACATTATCTTTCTTGGGTGCATAGATACATTTTCATAATTGATCTATTGTACTTTTGTAGCCTCCAACATGTGATGAGGTGATCTCTGAATCTAAGTGGCAGTGAAAAGTATGACTAACAGCATGCAAGAATCGCATGTGCGGTTGAGAAGTTGAACAGAGTCCTTTATATTTCTATTTACTTTACATCAAAATCTAGTTTAAAGGTGCATAGTCTGACAGTTTTCAATTTCTGGAATTTCTTTCGATAAATATATTAGGTTGGTCCTTATAATCTACCTCGATTTAGTTTGAAGAAATGTTATTAAAATGGCTAATTTTGGATATATATGAATTACACGATTGAGTCCATCTCCTGTTTTGGGAGATTGAGGGATCCGAACCAATGGATTTGTGGGTTCAAACCCTCGTAGAGTCAAACCAATTACTTAAACAGTTATACTTGTCGCTTCCTAGCCAAGCGCTCAGCATTATTAGGATAGGGCAAGGACTGGTTGGCTCAGTGTCATGATAGTGTGACTGAGTGGGATATCAAGTCATAGTGCTGTTGGTTTGGTCTCCCAATGGGGCAGCACTATAAAGTTGTCATGAGTGCACACTGTCACAAGTCGGTACCCGTCCTGATATGACCTTATATGTTGCTAGGACATAAAACAACAGTAAACAAACATGATTTTAAAACACGCAAACTTTAGTTAGGCATGAATATTAAAATTCTCTCATCACGGGCCTCAGCAGCAACAGGTTCTGCTAAATTGACTTAGCATACCTTTCTATGCAGCAACAAGTGCTTAATAAGCACACGAGTGCGTAGGTTGAATGGGTAGAATAAGATTTAGGTACGTCATTTCAGTACAACATGTTACTTGTCTCAGCCGTCCTGATATTACCTTAGATGTTGCCAGGACGTAAAACTCCAACAACTCAGTTACTTGTCTCAGAATTTTGGTGTGCATGCCAAAATTAACTTAGTATATTTTCACCTCAAATATATCCAAAGCATTTAAAATAAAGGTATAAATTTAAAATAAGGTAGATTACATTATAATGATCAACTCAAAATATTATTCTTTTTTTTAAATGACAGAAATTCTAAACCATCGCAATGTGTAATCTGAACAGTCCGAGCTCTCATGACGTAGATGAAGGTGCACGGGAAATTTGAGAAACTCTGTATGCTGTTAGTGTTAAGCCTAGGTCACACCTACCCGGATAATGGGCCTGACAAGCCCCAGACCGTGATCCGGTGTGGTCCGTGGCTATCCGGCGTGATCCGTGGCTCATCCGTGGCTGGTCCTTGGTGATCCTTGGTGATCCTTGGCTGGTTGGTCCGGCCTCATTCGGGGTCGGCCCTGGATGTTTTAAAATGTTTAAAACATCCGGGGCGATCCGGGGAATATTGCAATCCAGGCTCGATTTGGCATCATCTGGCATCATCCGGGTGTAATCCAGGGTGGTCCGGGTAGTCCGGGGGTAGTCCGTGTACCGTCCGGGATTGTCCGGTGCAGTCCAGGTGTTTTTTTAAGCGGATGAGCCTCGTTTTAGCCACGGTTTAACCCGGACCAGCACTGGACTAGCCCCGACATAGCCACGCACCACTCCAGGACTGCCCAGATAAGACCCGGATAAGCCGGATGAGCATGGATTAGTCACGGATCGCTACGGATAGCCCGGTTTACCACGGATCAGCCCAGGATGAGCCCTATTTTTGTATATACACGCGTATATCCATGATATGCCGGTGTAGTGGATAAGCAGTGCGTCCCCCTGCTGTGGTTAAATGGCATTGATAGTAGGTTAGTTGGGTTCGAATCCATCAGGTGGCGCTTCCTTGCCTCGGCCCTACCTGCCAGCCTGGCCCAACCCCACTCTTGCTTTGGACGTTACTAGGCCCACCTGCTTCTTCTGTATTTTTTTAATTATTTTTATTTAATTTGTTATTATTATTGAAGAAACATTAATGCTGAATTATTAACTCGGTAGGGTGCTTGCCCAGCCAGATACGGACGATTCAACTGTATAACGGTTGTGTTGTGAATAAATGCCTGTATCCGCCCTTTGTCGTTCGGTTGCCTGCGTTCACTACATATATATAGCAGGAGCAAGTCCGGAACTGATCCGGGACTACTCCGTGGATACACCGGGTAGTCCAGGGGTGATCCGGCTCAGTCCGGGGCGCTCCGGACTCTGGTAAGTGGCTATGCCATGGCGCGTCCTGCTAGGTGTGAGAGCGAGCCAAAAAACTACCAAATATCCGGGGCTGTCTTGGACAGTCCGGGGGAATGGTCCGGGGGTCCGGCTAAAAATCCGGAGCTAGTCCGGGTAGGTGTGACTTGGGGGTTTACAGAGAGGAGCTCGACTGGCAGGGGACGAGTATGGTACTGGTACTGGTAACAAGGGGTGGTAGGCACCTTTCAACAGGCTGTTTGTTGAACGTTGTCAGATCCTTCGAACAGGACCCCGGATGTCACGTGATAGACCACTAGACCTCAGTGATAGACCTCGAGACCTCCTCCTCGTGTCTCAGAAGAGGCATGTCAGTTATTTTTCTCTCGCGAGTAGAAAAGTGGAAAAGCAGCAAAAGCAAAACAAACAACAAAAACTAAACAGGAATCTAGAGCGGAGAACGGTTGGGAAAACAGTGGAATGAACACAAAAACGGTGCGCAAGAAGCACGAACAAGTCGAGCCAGGTGGTGAACTTCTCCGGTCGTACGACTCATTGGGTAACTTCTATGCGAATATGTATTCAGATTCACATGGCACGGTATAAATGCTTGCTTATATATATGGTATATAATGTATTATATTAATATAAATGGGCGGTGCTGGATTACTTGTTTATTAATCATTGTACCATATATTGTTATGTGCTGGGCCGTCCTGTGCGTCAGCACCCTGAATCTGACAGTGGCGCCACCACCTGGCCACTTCTGAGCATATTTAATTCGCCGGGGGAATCATTCGCCAGATATTTTTAACTTGAACATTCTACGGTAGAGCGGTTTTACTCGAACAGAGCCTAAATAAATTGGCTTCCACTCACACCTCGCCTCATTTGTCTCACCTTCTTAGCATAACCAATATAAATATATGCCATGCTAGGTAACGACAGGTATAATTTGTTCAAGTCATTGGTTTGACTCCATCAGGCTTCGAATCCCACGTCCTACCAAAACGGGAGATGGGCACTCAACTCATTCCGTCATCCGCTTCGGTATAAGCATATAACTTATAAGCAAGCATTCATATATATATATATAATATATATATATATATATAAACATATATATATATAAATATATATACATATAAATATATATATGTGTGTGTGTGAGTGTGTGTGTATATATATATATACAGGTACACACATCCCACATAAGTTCTATCATGAACGTATGGAGAGGGTAAATAAACCATCATTATAAAAACAAATTAATTAACTGGTCGAGGGCTACGCGGGTAACAGTGCGAAATCAGTCAGGCAGAACCGATATACAGATAAAAGTAATAATTCATATTACATATTTAACCATGAAATTCGAAATGATATTTCTAATGTGGCTAAAAGTACGAGACAATATCGTGCGCTGCTGCTGTCGCCTCGGTTCATGGCCCTATGGGAGGCGGGCTAGAACCAACCTGCCAGCTTATTTGTTCACGCGCCTTGTGATTAGAGAAGCCAGGGCGGAAGGAGGCACATACAGTGACACATACATACGTCATAACTAACTGATGTCCGCTGTGTCGGGTTATAGTGACCAGCTGACTTCATGATTTTACACTGCAGTTTGCCAGCTAGAAGTCGGACATAGCAAATGTCTGATTAGATAGATAAAATGGAAAGTGAAAATATGTTCCATGGCTGTTCGGGTCGGAGAGTGAGATTTCTTAATTAAACTGAGTCTCATTAAGGAGAGTTCACTGTCACATTAGGGATGGTTCACTGTCACATTAAGGATGGTTCAGTCTCATTAAGGAGGGTTCACTGTCACATTAGGGATGGTTCACTGTCACATTAAGGATGGTTCAGTCTCATTAAGGAGGGTTCACTGTCACACTAAGTAGGGGTCACTGTCTCATTAAGGAGGGTTCACTGTCACATTAGGGATGGTTCAGTGTCTCATTAAGGAGGGTTCACTGTCACATTAAGTAGGGTTCACTGTCTCACTAAGGATGGTTCAGTCTCATTAAGGAGGGTTCAGTGTCTCATTAAGGAGGGTTCACTGTCACATTAAGTAGGGTTCACTGTCACATTAAGGAGGGTTCACTGTCTCATTAAGGAGGGTTCAGTGTCTCATTAAGGAGGGTTCACTGTCACATGAGGGATGGTTCACTGTCACATTAAGGAGGGTTTACTGTAACACTAGGGATGGTTCACTGTCTCACTGAGGATGGTGCAGTCTCATTAAGGCGGGTTGACTGTCTCATTAACGAGGGTTCAGTGTCTCATTAACGAGGGTTCACTGTGTCATTAAGGAGGGTTCACTGTCACATTAAGGAGGGTTCACTGTTTCATTAAGGAAGGTTCACTGTCTCATTAAGGAGGGTTCAGTGTCTCATTAAGGAAGGTTCACTGTCACATTAGGGATGGTTCACTGTCATTATAAGGATGGTTCAGTCTCATTAAGGAGGGCTCACTGTCACATTAAGGAGGGTTCACTGTCTCACTAAGGATGGCTTAGTCTCATTAAGGAGGGTTCACTGTCACATTAGGGATAGATTACTGTCACATTAGGGATGGTTCAGTCTCATTAAGGAGGGTTCAGTGTCTCATTAAGGAGGGTTCACTGTCTCACTAAGGATGGTTCCGTCTAATTAAGGAGGGTTCAGTGTCTCATTAATGAGGGTTCACTGTGTCATTAGGGGTGGATCACTGTTTAATTAAGGAGGGTTCACTGTCACATTAGGGATGGTTCACTGTCATAATACGGATGGTTCAGTCTCATTAAGGAGGGTTCACTGTCACATTAAGGAGGGTTCACTGTCTCACTAAGGATGGTTTAGTCTCATTAAGGAGGGTTCACTGTCACACTAAGGATAGATTACTGTCACATTAGGGATGGTTCAGTCTCATTAAGGAGGGTTCAGTGTCTCATTAAGGAGGGTTCACTGTCTCACTAAGGATGGTTCCGTCTCATTAAGGAGGGTTCAGTGTCTCATTAAGGAGGGATCACTGTCTCATTAGGGGTGGATCACTGCCTCATTAAGGAGGGTTCACTGTCACATTAGGGAGGGTTCAGTCTCATTACGGAGGGTTCACTGTCTCACTAAGGATGGTTCAGTCTCATTAACGAGGGTTCACTGTCACATTAGGGATGGTTCACTGTCACATTAAGGATGGTTCAGTCTCATTAAGGAGGGTTCACTGTCACATTAGGGATGGTTCACTGTCACATTAGGGATGGTTCACTGTCACATTAAGGATGGTTCAGTCTCATTAAGGAGGGTTCACTGTCACATTAGGGATGGTTCACTGTCACACTAAGTAGGGGTCACTGTCTCATTAAGGAGGGTTCACTGTCACAGTAGGGATGGTTCACTGTCTCACTAAGTAGGGGTCACTGTCTCATTAAGGAGGGTTCACTCTCACATTAGGGAGGGTTTACTGTCTCACTAAGGAGGGTTCAGTCTCATTAAGATAAGAAGGTGTCAAATATTCCGATACTCAGCGAAAGGGGGAATGCAAATGTTCTATTACTGATCGGTGTACATGACCGGGTGCATGTATATGTATATATATATATATATATATATATATATATTTATTTATTTATATATATATATATATGGGTTGGTGGTGCCTGAGTGGGATGTAAATAGACATAGTGGTGCTGGCAGGTGTGGGTGTGATTGCACTGAGGGCCTAGCCCTTCTGCTGGTGTAGGGGGTCACCACATTCAAAAGGTCAAGGTTGGTGGTGGCCATGGGGCTATACAGCTACTGGTGGTGAGCAGACCACTGGTATCCATGGAGACCAGGAATGCTGGATCCCTTCTGGTAGGGCCAAGTATGCTCAATTCCCATTGGGGGAAGGAGGTGGGGTGATACTCTACTATGAACCCATGTAACTATATAAACAATAAACCAGAGGGCTGGACTCTCTTCTCTTCTCTTACACTTTACTCTCTTCCTTTCTCTTTGTCTGTATTGTTTTCCTCGTAGCCTACGTACACAGCCACAGATCCGAGCATGAGACTCTACAAAATGGTGACCATGATGCGTGGGTGGTTTCTACAGACTGGCGACCACGACGAGTGGGTGGTTTCTACAAACATGTGGACACGATAGTTGGGGGGGGGGGGGGGGGGCTGCGTGTTGCTATGAAGCAACATCCCATGGATCTTACTTGAAGATTTCCTATAACAAATTTTACTTTTTCTTAAAATATCCACGTTGTGTTCGGCACATGAATGTGACCTCATTAAAAACACCTGAAATGTCACTTGCATTCCAAATTAGAGAGAATCCACTCTCCAAGAACGATAAATGAAGAAATATATTAATTATGACTAGCGTCGCTTGATTAACATCGTACTCGTCTGGGTTTTTGGGGTTGCTTGGTGTGGGGTGTTTTTCTTGAGAGCTGATCTTCAAAGGGTAGTGCTTTGGGAAGGCATACTTAGTACGGGATATCCATTGGCAACGGATACTTATTGAATTTATGTTTCTTTAATGTGGAGTCTGTGAGGATGGTATGCTTAGGTGCAGTGGCTCTTTTATGTTTGTTGTTGTTTTACCTCCTAGCAACATCTAAGGTCATATCAGAACGGCTCATTTATGTTGAGTGCATTGCTAAGGTACTCCTTGGTTACTCTTGCACTTTAAAAGATACATAGAAAAGCATGGAGAAAGCCATGTGTATGAGAGTGAAGGCCAATATTATATAAAATAATACAGAAGTACAATCGCCTGCTTAAACAACTAATGTACTCACCCCCCCCCCCAACAATATTATATAAAATAATATAGAAGAACAGTGGCCTGCTTAAACAACTAATGTACTCACCCCCCACCCCCACCCCACCAATATTATATCAAATAATACAGAAGATCAGTCGCCTGCTTAACAACTAATGTAATCACCCTGCAACCAAGATTATATCAAATAATACAGAAGAACAGTCACCTGCTTAAACAACGAATGTACTCACCCCCCCCCCCCAAGATTATATCAAATAATACAGAAGAACAGTCACCTGCTTAAACAACTAATGTACTCACCCCCCCCCCCCCCCACCAATAGTGTATAAATTATACAGAAAACAGTCGCCTGCTTAAACAACTAATGATCAACTCACCCCCCCCCACCAAGATTATATCAATAAATACAGAAGAACAGTCACCTGCTTAAACAACTAATGTACTCACCCACCCCCCCCCCACCACCAAGATTATATCAAATAATACAGAAGAACAGTCGCCTGCTTAAACAACTAATGTACTCACCACTCACCCCCCCCCCCACCAAGATTATATCAAATAATACAGAAGAACAGTCACCTGCTTAAACAACGAATGTACACACACACCCCACCCCCACCAAGATTATTTCAAATATACAGAAGAACAGTCACCTGCTTAAACAACGAATGTACTCACCCCCCCCCCCCACCAATATGTTATCAAATAATACAGTTTGATAATAACAAGGTACAAGTTTAATTCGCATAATCAAGCTATAGAAACTATGGCCACGTACATAACGGCGCTAAGAGACAAAGAAAAGCATTGCGAATATGGGACAGTGGAGGAGTCGCTGTTGCGCGATCGGTTGGTGGCTGGCGTAAAAAACATTAATTTGCGTAACAAACTGCTGCAAACGGCTGAGTTAACTCTGGAGAAGTGTGTGAGTATGTGTGAAATGAGTGAATTCAGTTCGGATCTGTTGGAGGACACTAAGTCAGATGTTGAGAGTAAGGAAATTGATTTTCTTAAGAACTATGCTACTGCGAATACCGGTGCACCGGCGGTCCGGTCATCGGGGACGCCATCTTGGAAATCGCCATCTTGGTATGCTGGTGGTGCCGGTGCAGGAGAGTTCAAGATCCGCTGTCAGAACTGTGGGTACGAACACCGCCGGGGAGTCTGCCCAGCGAAAGGCAAAGCTTGCATAGCCTGCAAGAAGATTGGGCACTACGGTAAGGTCTGCCGAAGCAGACAGGGCAGGGTCAACGAGTTGGCCATCGAAGCGCCTGACCCTCACAATGCTGAGCAAGACCCGGATCCAGCGGAGGTCAATGTGCTGACAACGGATCTGTTTGTTGGTGCTGTTGACCGCAGTGCCGAGCAAGATGCCGAGCTGTGGTACGAGACCATCCAAGTGAACGGTCGTCCTGTCAAGTTCAAGCTCGACACCGGGTCGGAGGCGAACATGCTTCCGAGGAACGTCTTCGACAGAGTGGCCCCGGGGCAGTTGACGAACACCAGGTGTTCGTTGGTGACGTTCTCGGGACATCGGATCACTCCTGACGGGGAGACGTTGGTGGATGTGAACGGCAGAGACTTCAGGTTCTAAGTGGTGCGGAACTGTCAGCCGATTTTGGGGAAACAGGCTTGTGTGACATTGAACCTTCTGGGGTGGGTTAACGAGGTGCACTCTGCCATGCTGACGAACATTTCCAAGCCGAACGACAGTCCCAGCGCCCGGGCTGAACAGCTGGTAAGTAAATAGAAAGACGTGTTTCAAGGTTTAGGTCTTATCAAAGCAAATGCTGTCATTCATATTGATAAATCTGTACAACCTGTTATAGATCCACCTAGAAAAATCCCATTGGCTATTCAAAGTAAAGTACGTAGTGAACTTGATCGCATGGTAGAGTTAGGTGTAATAGTTGAGCAGGATCAACCTACCGAGTGGGTTAATTCCATAACTATCGTAAAAAAAACTAATAAGATAAGGATTTGTCTGGATCTGACTAAGTTGAACAAAGCGATAAAGAGAGGGCCTTTCCCTACCAAAACAATTGACAAAATTATTGCCAAGACGGCAGATGCGAAATATTTCTCAGTTTTGGATGCGATGACAGGGTATTGGCAAATAGAGTTAGATGAAGAAAGTTTGTGTCTGTGCACGTTTAACACTCCGTGGGGCCGGTACAGGTACACCTGCCTGCCTTTTGGAATCAAAACAGCCGGTAACATTTTTATTCAGGAGATGCACCATGTCATGGGCAATCTACCCGGTATCGGGATAGTCACAGATGACATTTTGGTATATGGGTCAACGGTGGAGGAACACAACGAGAGGCTCAAGGACGTGTTGGACCGAGCTAGGTCGGTAAATCTCAAACTAAACAAGACAAAATCTTTGCTATGCAAAACTACAATAAAGTATGTAGGTCATCAACTTACCCAACAGGGGGGTGAAGCATGATCCAGACAGAATACAAGCAATAGTAGACATGCCAGAGCCGCGCGACAAACAAGGCGTCCAAAGGTTCCTGGGCATGGTTGGGTATGTGCACAAGTTCATACCTAACATGTCCGAGATTGCCAAACCACTGTTCACGCTCCTCGCTAAGGATGTAGCATGGCACTGGCAAAGCGAACAGCAGGGTGCTTTTGATAAGTTGAAGAAGTTGAGAACTGCTCCTGTGTTGTCTTATTATAATGTAAACAAACCCATTGTCATTCAGGTAGATGCCTGTCAGTCAGGTCTAGGTGCTGTGTTAATGCAAGAAAGCAAGCCAATCGCACTCACATCTGATGCGCTCAATTCAGCACAGTGTGGTTATGCCACGATAGAGAAAGAAATGCTCGCCATATGTTTCGGATGCCAGAGGTTTCATGACTATATCTTTGGCAAGGAGGTTCAAATTCAAACAGACCACAAGCCGTTGGTGGAGATAATGCAAAAACCAATTCACAAACTTTCGGCCAAAATGCAGAGAATGCGAATGCGTTTGCAAAACTACAATATTCAACTGTGTCATGTGAAGGCTTCTTTGATGTTTTTTGCAGACATGTTGTCCAGAGCACATAGTGCTAATGTAGGTCATGGTAGCCTGTTCGATGACACGTTCTGCATTGCTGCAGTGGACATGCAATCGTCAAGTTTGTTAGGTAAAATTGTCAGAGAATATGAAAAAGATGTATCCATGTCCATGTTAATCACGCACATTGAAGATGGGTGGGATACTACACGCATACAGACACCGCCGTGTCTTAGACAGTACATCCCACACAAAGACAAGTTAACGGTAGAAAACAATCTGGTCATGAAAGGCAATCGGGTGATGGTACCTCCGGGTCTCCGCGGGGAGATCATTGAGGCGCTACACGAAACGCACTTGGGCGTGACGAAATCCAAGCAGTTGGTGCGAGACTGCATGTTCTGGCCTAACATAAACAGACAAATTGAAGAGAAAGTCAGTCGGTGTGACACTTGCCAGAACAACCGGTAAAGTTTGCATAATGAGCCGTTGATAAGCCACCCAATAGCCTGTCAGCTGTATGAGAAAGTAGGAGCAGACTTGTTTGAGTTAAACCATAAAAATTACCTGATAACTGTGGATTATTACACTAAGTATCCAGAGGTAACGTTGTTGGGTGATACGTCATCTGTCACAGTCATTGAGGCGATGAAGGATAATTTTGCGAGGCACGGTATTCCTAGTCAGGTCATTTCGGACAATGGTCCGCAATTTAAGAGACATGAGTTCAGGGAGTTTGCGCAACACTATGGTTTTAAAGCTGTGTATTCCAGTCCGCAGTATCCGCGAAGCAATGGACAGGTGGAGAGGTTTGTGCAAACGGTAAAGGACATTTTGAAGAAGTGCGAGAAAACAAATACAGACTTTCAGTTAGCTTTGTTGAACTATCGGAACACTCCATTGCCCGTCTTGAATGCATCTCCAGCTCAGCTGCTCATGAGCAGAAGGCTGAGAGGGAGGTTGCTGATCGCGGAAGAAATTTTGGTACCCGAGACACAAAATTCAAAGAAAGTGCAGACAGCGAAAAGACAGCAAAGCCAGAAAGTGTTTCATGACAAAAAATGTGGTAAGCCGCACAAGCCTATGAAAGTTGGGGACAAGATAAAGTACAAAAATAATGCAGGGGAATGGAAAAAAGGGGTAATTTTAGGTCGTACGGGTATCTCAGGTAGAGAAGATCAGATTTTAAACGAGGCGGGTAATATGTTGTATAGGAATAGGGTTCAGATTATAAGGGCGCCCGAGGGGGGGCAGCCCGAACCAGTCGGGCAGACGCAGAGTAGGTCAGCGTCATTGCCAAATGTAAACAGTGCGGCTAATCTAAGTAGGTCAGGTCGGGTGATTAGGCCGGCGAGCAGGTTAGACATGTAGCGAGTCAGTCATGCTGAGAGTATACACACGAACACATGTGCATGGTAGGATTAAGTTGTGTTTCAGCTGCATTTGGTGTGTGTGTTGTAATTAATGAACAATATATAATGTGGAGGCTAAGCTGCCGGACAATCAGAGGACTTCAGTGCCATAGTGCGCTCAGACATTTGCTAGAACCTGTGGTTTAAGCTAAGTATGCATATATGTTGGTTATTGTCTGGTCATTTTAAAACATTGCATGTTTCAGAAATACTTTAAGGGGGGGATGTGATATATGCGTAATAGACGTCCAGACACGTGTGTAATATATGCTAATGAGATGCATGATGTTCTAGACAGTGAGTGAGACAAAGGAGTATGTAAATGAGATGACGTCATGGAAAGATTAGCCGGCGGTTCAGTGATCCCTGGACGGGAATAAACCATTCAGTATCCAGAAGTCAAAGTGTTCAGACGTTGTACTTTCACACTTACTGCCTAGTACTAGTACTACCACTGTCCGTAGACCTGATGGTGCTGTCCTACCCCACCCCTACCCCCATGCTCTCTCAGTCAGAACTCTGTATTGATCGATGGCCATGCATAACCCATTCCAAAGATAATACCTTATCTTAACTATTGCGAATAGCTATGTTTGCTATTTTAGTACTATTTAGTACAGTTTGCGATTTCAACCGTTCAACTATCAGAGTGGATAGGAGCCTTTTGCCTTCTTTTTTTTAACGTTGATTACGCCGGGGAAATTCCATGTGTGCTTGTTGGGAGTTTACGTCCTAGCAACATCTACGGTCAAATCAGGACGGGGACAATTGTTCTTCTCTCTTTCACTGCTCCTTTCCCTATCTTAGTAATAATGTGAACCAGGCTAGGTAAGTAGTGACCAGACGGGATGGCCGAATGAGTTGAGTGTCCATCTCCTGTTTTGGGAGATCGGGGGATCCGAACCTATGGGATCATGGGTTCGAACCCTGGTCGAGTCAAACCAAGTGCTCGGCATTATTAGGATAGGGCAAGGACTGGTGTGCTCAGTGTCAGAATAATTTGACATATCAGGTCATGGTGCTGGCGACCTGGTCTCCCAGTGGGCCAGCACTATAAAGTCGCCATGAGTGCGCACTGTCACAAGTCGGTACCCGTCCTGATATGACCTTATATGTTGCTAGGACGTAAAGCAACAACAAACAAACAAAGGTAAGTAGTATCAATATTGCATGTGCTTGGTATGATTAGATCGCGGTTCGAACCCAAGCAGATACACGGGGTCTGGTATTTTCATAGATCTTGATATATGTGGAACCTACGTTGAAGATTGGGCTAAGAACATGCATATGTTATAAATAATGCCACTTTCCGGACTCCTAATGCAAGTGGATTCCACCAAACATGCCACTTGCCATGAGGAGCCTATACACCATCAGCGCCATGCAGCACTGGTTCGTTAGTTAACGCTGCCTAGTCCAATGGTTTCTGTCATGTTCTGAGATAAATATATTAGCTTGTTATAATCTACCTTATTCTATTTTGAAGTAACTTTGCCTTGAAATGACTAAATTGGGAGATATTCAAAGTGCAACTTGGCAAATTAATTATGGCGTGCTTGTCAAAACTCGGGCCCCATAGGCTTCAGCAGTAACTGGTTCTATTGTTAAATTGACTTAGTATTCCTTTCTATTCAGCACCAAATACTTAATAATAAGTGCACCAGTATCTAAGTTGGATATGTAGGTTCAAATCTAGATTGGTGTTGAAAGGTTGATGCTTGTGTCTGACCGTGTAGCTAACGTGTCTGCCCGTTGGTACACCGTGATTGCGTGGTCATCATGTTCAGCAATGGCGCCCGAGGTGAGGAAAGCACAAAGGTGGCCCCGCCGTGAGTGTATGCGTCAGTTTGGCTCTGCTCGTCTGTACCCCGACAGTCTGGTACAGTGATACACTGATAGTGTGTCGGGCTGGACCCAAGTGGCTGCTTACCTGTGCGTAGCGGTGAGACGACGGTCGGGCTGCGGCTGGCTGGGTGCTTACAGTTGCGCAGGGACGGCACCAGGAGACACGATCCCAACACTTGCAAAAGTCACAACTAAAGCGAATACTTTCGACTGCGAGAGAAGGCGGGAATGAAAGAGCGGCTCGCGGCTCGCTGGGAGCCTGGTGGAGGAGATGAGCAGCCGGCGAGCGGGAGGGGATGGTGGTGGTGGTGGTGGTGGTGGTGGCGGGGCTTAGGCGCACTCGGGATGAGCAGCTCAGAGCTCCGGGGAGGGGGGAGGGGGCCTCCCAAGGGCCGCCCCGTCCCATAAGTCTGTCGCTTTTACCCATTGTCTTCAATGCTGAAGAGGTGCCTTTGTCTATTGAGATGGGAAACATTATCAAACATTGCTTGCGGTCTACTTCTGGCAGTGCACGCATGTGCTTAACCTGGTGCCTCGTTCCTGTTTCGTTGATGCTACTAGTACTACAGAGCCACTCCCCTGGCGGTGTGGGTATCGGCCTCCAGCCGCTCTCACCACACGACGCCTTTACAACACATCCACCTCAAAAAGAAGTCGGCAACGGTTATCAAATCGCTAATTATATATGGCAGCATCTTGTATGACCAGAAGACTCTAGAGACAAATTTAAACAAAGCTATAGTATAAAGCAGATATTAGCTTACATAGCTGGATTATAGCTGTAGTATATGACTCATTCATTTGTCTATTTTAGCGGAAATAGTCGATGAAGTGTTGGTATCAAGAAAGTGGTCCCTATACTTGAGCTGCTCATACCAATTGGGTCCTACATGGTGGGAATACGAGTGAACCCTGAGAGTGAGAGGCGTAAAACAAAAAGGCAATGATAGTTCGTTTGATAGTTCGTTTGTGCGCATCATTACAGGGCCTGTTACGTTAACGCGAGGTAGAGTGGCGGTGGTATTCCCGCTAGGGGAAATACACTTAATTGGTGAGAATCAATCACTCCTATTCGCTTGTGTCTGTGGGTTTTTTTCGCGGGTAGCAAGACGAAACGCTCACACATTTGTCGAGTCGATCACTTTAGGTTTAGCTTTATTCGGTGGAAGGTCGAGCAAAGCCTAACTACTTTTGGAAATATTGGCTCTAATGAAGGCTTTATATGTAGGCTTAAATGACAACTGAAAGGGCCCTGCAATGCGACCTAAGCAACTTTAATTATTCAAAGGTATTATGATTAAATATGACGAGTCATAATGTGTCAAGCTTCAAAACCAACTACTCTCTATGAGTTATTTATGACCCAACGATGGTCTGAGGGTCTCTGAGGTCAAGCTATGGGTGTCCTCTGTAACATAGGGATTTTAGGCTAGAACTGGAAAGTAGTGCAAACCTGACTATCACTAAAAGTAAATTTGAAGGTTGTTGAGTATGCCTTATAAGTATAACCCTGTGTGGATAGAGTGATTCCATCAAGGAGCATATTGGTTAATCAAAAAGTTGGCCATTCCAGAGAAAACG
>CM059191.1:10750798-10798619 GCA_030323885.1 Branchipolynoe longqiensis
AGGCTGCACAGTTGGCAATGGCACCGGCACCACCATCAACAGTGGTAGTGCAAACCGCACCAACACTGCCCGCAGATAGTAATGCAAATGGGAGTGAGAGAAGGAGGGCGCTACGTCAGGTAATGGGGCGCGCCCCTCGACAGTCTCACCAGGGCCCAGGGAGAGATACGGTCAGGTGTAGTCATTGTGCACATAACTACCACTGTGATTATGTGGCTACCCATGAGGAGAAGGTGCAAGCAGGTATGGCCGACCATAACAGCAAAATCAGGTCCTGTGCAGTCGGGAAACTAGGCAAGGCAGCAGATCGAAGACCATGTATCCAGATGAAATTTGGCGGAATTTCATATTCAGGTCTAATCGATACTGGTGCGAGTAAAAGTATGATAAAAACTACGGTATACAATGCTCTCAAATTGAGAGGATATGCCAGAGGTAAGCTCAGGCAGGGGTTGAAGCTTCGCTCACTTTCAGGACATTTGATTCCTACAAGGGGAGTGGGGAAGGTCACCCTGGGAGGAGCTGAGTGTGAGTTTTGTGTAGTAGGAGAATTGCAGCATGATATCCTGATAGGGACGGATGTCATGCAGCAGTGTGATACCATGCTGTCCTACACAGATAGGAGTATTATCCTGAATGGTGAGGAGCACAGGTGGTTGGGTACAGAAGATACATGTGCTAGTATGGCAGGGGTAGTCTACTATATTTCACCAGCTTATTTGCAGTTGGGCAGACATCCAAATAATACAGCCAGAGCAATTAACAGGGCTGAGGCTGTGGTTACTGCGGTGGGCCCAGCAAATAGAAAAAGAGTGGTAAACAGAGATCAGGTGAAATTGGCTGATGGGGAAAGAAAATGGGATTTAATCAATTCTAGACTAACCCACGGGCAAAGAAAGAAACAGCGGTTAAAGCAGAGGCAGGCTGTAAGCCAAACACACAACACAAGTAGTGAAGAAATTGGGGTTGGTGAAAATTGTCAATTGTCCACAGGGCAATTTCAAGGGCAATTGCCAGGTCTACTGAGCTATTGTGGTGGGAGCACAAGTGCTGGGTTACCAAGTACACACACAATGGTGACTCGTGGCAAGTCGCACCTACAGGTCGAAAGTAGAAGGCTTGAAGGCACAGAACCTGCCACCTACCAAGGGTACCATAAAAGGTCCGGAAACACAGAACAAGCAGAGCACAATGGGGAGCAGGATAGTGCAGGGGACAATGAAGGCCATAAAAGGCAGTGTAGGTTTGTTGAACGTGGTGTAATTGGAGAGGGGAGTGAGTCTAAAAGGGGTGACAAGAGTGTTGTGTGGACTAAAGGTGTGAATGGAGAATGTATTAATAGGGTGACTGACAGGGGTGCACCTGGCGGTACTTGTGTGTCTCGTCCTTCTTTTGTTCCCCAGCAACCCAGGCAGGTGGTGACGCATGACGGGCCCGAGCCTGTGGTGACCATCGATCCGGAACGCGATCCGGTAATGGAAGTCACCCCGGAAAGCAGCTCGGTAATGGAAGTCGACCCACCATGCAGGTGTAAACAAGCAGGCGGAACAATGGACGAGGTCTTCTACACCCACCGCCCGTCCGCCCACCATGCGCCCTCCCCCCGCAAGGTGTACAATGACGTAACCGGCGAAACGTGGGAGGAGGTGAGGGAGGCGTGGCGGGAAATACGGCGGGATGCGGCCGAGGCGGCCAGCCGCCGCCCACCCACCAGCAACCACCCACCCCGCACGATGGCAGGGGGGGGGGGGTGTCTCCCCTGGTGCACGGGATGTGACTTCACAGCCAGTGACTTCACCGGTCGGGACTTCACAGCCGGTGACTTCACCAGTCGGGACTTCGCCTGCAGTGACTTCACCAGTCGCGACTTCACCTGTTGTGACTTCATCTGTTGGGACTTCACCTATCGGGACTTCACCTGTCGGGACTTCACCTGTCGGGACTTCGCCTGACACGACGCGAGGGTTGGGCTACCGCCAGACTGCAACCGGGGCAATCAAACGCCCACCACAGCCTTCTGACAGCTACAACACCCGAGTGTTGCGTTCTCACACCCGAGAGAAGACTAGACTGCTTGAAGCCATTCCAGATCCACAAGAACAACAATTAGCAAAACGCGCCTGCATTGCTTGTGTGGAGGTGTTCTGTGGAGGTTTCAGGAGGAAGCAGTAGACTATGTGTATCTTGGGAGATTATATATAGATGCAGGAGATGGTGCATATTTGAGAATTATTTTTTTTGAGTCAAAAACATTGAAACTTGACTTTTTGATATTTTTTTTTGTTTGCTTTGGGCAGTGGGCCGCTATATCGATAGGCACGTGGTAATGGTCGGAGGAGATTGCCATAGACAGTGTGTACAGCCCAGCATTCACAGACATAGCATGATTTCCAGCAGCAGGTGAGCATTTACACACACATTGGGGTGCTGATAGACATTTATACGAACATTGTGAGGGTTACAGCACCTCATGAACATTGTTACCAACGTCACCGGCTGGTAGGCTGTATACGGACATTGTGTGGTTTTGCTCCCGGCACTGATAAAGAATCTTTTTTTTTTCTCGTGCTGTGTTGGTTTCTAACACCGCATGGGTTGCTAGAACGTGCAACCACATTAAGCCGACGACCCGATACGGACGGTAAGACACAGCACGAACATTGTGTGATTTTCCCGCCCGTTACGGACAAGTGGGACGGAGTTGTGTGTTTTATCTGTAATTCAGGGTTTACAGTGCCTGCGGTGTGGTTAGGATGGGAAACCACCACAAATCAACGGACTGACCGAGTGAGAGAGGTACGCGAACATTGGTGGCCTGTCCTGACACGGGGAGGTTGAGAACATTTTTTATTTTTGTGTGGTTTCCAGCACTGCAGATGTTGCTAGGACGAAAAACAACAACAAGCGGACCAACGGATAGGAAGTGATAGGAAATCGTTTTGTCACCAACATCAGCTACTGATAGAGTGTACACAGGCATTGTGTGTCAGACTGCTGCGCAGAACAGTGATTATTATTGAACAATATTTCTTTGGTGAAGTTTCATGGAGATGCTCGTCCTGGAAGCTAAGGCTTGTTTTTAAGAGTGAAATTGAGTTTTTATCGCTTCGGGAACCTCCAGGGTGCAAGTAGGTTGCATTCAGGAGTTGTCCAGTTGATTGCAGCAAAAATTTTGAGACCACATGAGTGTTCGTCGGATAGAGTGGATGATGGTGTCCTAGTTAGGGGCCAAGGAGAAATGAGGACGGTGTCTGCTGTGTGGCAGCTGGTGGTGCTGATCACACCCCCAAACCGGCCACCGGTGGAGCACTGGTTCTCACAGGTATGGGACCATGTGGACAAATTGACTAAGAACAAGTGGTATGTTAATGTTCATCAATGGGAAATGAAGCTCAGTGTCCTTCGGGCCAGGTTAGAGCAAGACCCTGCTGAAGTTCTTCAGGTGTTTGCTAAACGGCCTAAGAGGGGACTGGTTAATGCAGTAGCGGGTGGCGGCATCATGGCTGTTTGGTACGGTAAGCCAGGCATAGCTAAACCAAGTGCAGCAGGCTATTACCACCCACATCCTACAGACGCAAGCCCTGAAGCATAACCAAGAGCACATGCTTTCCATAATGAATAGAACCTGAAATATTCAGCTGCAATTAGCGGAGCATGTTTCTCTAGTGGAATCAATGATAGCCTTAGCACAGGACGAAGCAGAGGAGATGACGGAAACCTCCAATGATTTAGTACTGCTGAAGCGAGTGAGGCTGGCAGTGGAGGAGTTGGAGAGTGTGGTGGACGACTACGTGTCAAAGCGAGCCTTGCACCATCGGATGGTGATGCAGCTGGAGCGCGGCATGTTGACGGAGGTGCTACTGATGCCGGCTCAGCTGGCACTCATGATGATGGCGGCCAAGGATGCGGGCTTTCGCGGTCTCGATCTGCATTGGTACTACCAACACACAAGGGTAGAACCAGTGTGGGGTCTGTACGCGTCGATCGCCTTCCGCCTGGGACTACAGATGGTGAGTCAGGAGACGTATGCGGCATACCACTTGACGTATCTGCCGGTGATACTAGATACTTAACATTCAAGGACCGTGGTGGGGAAATCTGTGGTAGCGGTAAGCACGAGAAGGAAGGCGAGCTTCTATCCGGAAGCTTGCATGGGCAGCCTGCCCATGGTGTGCTATCCTGCCATGGAGATGACCTACCAGACCTGCGAAGCGGCGCTCGTGACGGGGACAAAACTGGAAGACTGCAAGCTGCGGATCACCAAGATCCAAAAGACTGTGTCTGCCACCGTTGTGGCACCTGTGGAGGGCATGGGTGGTGTGAGCATTGCACCCCATGAACCTCATATCGATGTGACAATTCGTTGTGCCGGAAAGCCTCAGGTCAACAAGAGGATCACCGGTCCAACAGTGCTGCAGGTGCCGGAGGCATGCGTGGTGGAGGGCGGAGGTTGGCTTTTGCGAACACTGACAGCTAAACATGAGACCGTGAACATATGACGGATGCCATCAAGGCTGGACCTACCGGCCTTGAATGTCTCACGGCCTCCTGCTCTCCACCGAGTGATGAAGGAGCAGCTCGAGCAGCTGCCATAGTTGCAGGTAATCGAACCGGATGATGCCGTCCGGCAGGGATGAGTCCACGTGTACGATGGTGGAAATGCGAGAGAAAGACAAACTAAGTGTAGGAGGGAGGAGTTCGCATGTGCGATAGGAAAAGACGAGAGAAAGACGACCTAGTGTAGGGCGGACGGTTTGGTGACGCGCTGTGTGTTCACTGCCTCCCTCCATTTACATGTACACGTAGGTTAGTGTGCGGCAGGGACGTGATCCGAGCACTCAGAATTTGTTGGTGTTAAACCAAGGATGTGGTTTTTGGTAAATCCAATAAGGTGCTGGCGCTGATCGCGGTGCGCGTGTTATCACGATTGGATCGCGGATCCTTAGTTGGCTTCCGAACGTCCAGTCGGTGGTAAGCGGTGCCGGACAGGCTACAGAGATGCATGGGCTCATGATGGTGTGCACACCACTGGTATGGGCAACGGCAGTGGGGTGCCACAGTAGGCGTTAATGATATGATCATTTGATTGACGGGGTCAATGAGACGCGAGGGTCACTGAAGTGACGGGACCATTGGTTGGTCAAGGATTGACGGGGTCAATGAGACGCGAGGGTCACTGAAGTGACGGGACCATTGGTTGGTCAAGGGATGACGGGGGTCAATGAGGCGTGAGGGTCACTGAAGTGACGGGACCATTGGTTGGTCAAGGATTGACGGGGTCAATGATTGTGAGGGTCACTGGAGTGATGGGACCAGTGGTTTGTTAGGGCATCCATTGATGGAAGAAATGATTGGGTTCATTTGATGGATTCGAGTCATTTGATTGAGTCGAGTCATCTGATTGATTCGGGTCATTTGATTGATGTGGATCGGTGGACCGATCGGGTCGATGATTGATTGAATCAATCACTACGGAGAATAGTTGATTTGGTAATCTGACACAGTAGACTAAACCGGGTTGAGTGTATCAATCACTACTGTGTAATATTGATCTGATTATCTTGTGCAAGATCTAACCTGTCATGGTTCCCTGCTTGTGTTGCTATTCTGTCCTGCTTACCCTATTTTTAAAACTAATTCTTTTTATATCATGAGTTTTAAAGGAGGCCTGGGCGCGCAAGAGAATTAGCAGGCACAACCTGGACAGTGACAGGATGATAAAAATACATCTTTTTAAATATAAATGTAATATAGATTATGGGAGGAATAGAACTAGTATAGATAAGTAGTAAGATAGCCGGTTCAAAGCCACCGTCTACATTGGGACCGCCATTCTAATATAGATTTTTGGGGCTGTTCTTGTCTAAACAATTACTGTAAACAAATAGATAGGAATGGTCCTCAAGGTGGTGGAGAACTGGAAAAAAACAGAAAACTTGAAGAAAAGCTTTGACAGTGAGGAAGGGAGGAGTGGCCAATACAGTGGAGAATACACCTAAGTAAAATACAATGGGTGGACATTCGAACAAGAAGGGTACCGGAATTGATAAATTCTATTGACAACTCGTATTGCTCCACTGTATAGCACTCGCTCTGGCTTAAACCGAAAGAGGCATAATGTTTTAAGGCTTCCATTTTTCCTTGGCCGTTTGCGCAAGTAGAAATGGAAGAGGGACATTGTAAAAATATACGGATTTTCGGTTAAGAATTAAATATTGGCAGAGAGCATTATTATTCTTGGGCGATGGAGTGGGGAAGATGTTATATAAACTAAAAGTAATAATATCCCACTCCCATTATGACATGATATAAGCTGTGTGCAATATATGTTCATATATTATGCCTGAGATTAATGAAGAGATGTTCCTATATAAGAGGCAGTACATGATTGTTGAAATGTTTCTCTATGCATCCATAAAGAGTGCAATTGGAGAAAAGACCATTTTAACAGAGATCTATTGTAACTGTATGCAGCTATCTGTCCCTACATGACCACTGGGTGTGCACACCAGCCTAATTTGCATATACACACAGGGCACCACCTGCAGCTGGGTTGAGTGACAGCCACCCCTACTGGGGGAGGGTGCCACCCACCCTGACTGTGGAGGTGCCTGATTGGCTGGCTGTGGACTGCCCAGTCACCTGCATCCCATTGGCCCTCTGACCACACTAGCCTCAAACCTGAGATCATTATTCTAGATTCTGCTTCAGACACACTGAAGAGAGATCACTCTACTCCTGGCTCTTGAGTGAGACACACCTACTCTTGAGCAGGAACCCCAGACACTCTGTCTGATGCTATCAAAATTCATCTATTCCAATTGAGTGTGTACACAGCCATAGGACTCCTGTCCCATGGGCTGTAGGCACTGCTTTCTATACAGGCTAAAGTAGTAATGAGATTTTGTGTGGCTATAGGTAAGGGGTGTGGATGCTAGGTCACTGGTAGGTGGACAGGAGTTGGTGTTATTAAAGCACAACTTCTCCACTGTTTATCTGTGTGACTTGTCTTCATTCTTCCTTAGCATTGGTTAATGAGTTGATAGACAGGTGAGGTGAAGGGGAGAGTCTTTGTAGTATTATCTGGTGTCCCAAACGTGGCCGGGCATTCAGTAATATTATAACTAGTCTGAGTGCCCAGATTTGTCTAAATCTAAATGTACATGGCATAAGATGTGCATATTGTTACATATGTATGTAAAGAATGTGACACGCATGAACCGGGCTACGTCCCACAAGCGGTCAGGTGACGTTCTCACCCTCGGGTGACATGTTTGGAATAAATGGCAGTGGTTGATCAGCACTCAAGGCGTTTGGGTGTGCTTTCATTACATTACATGGTGTCAGATAGCGGAAAAGAACAGTATGGTGGCGGCATTATCAGGACTGAGACCTCCAACAGCTTTGAACTTTAAGGGGAACTTAGCAGTAAATTGGAGGAGTTGGTTGATTGCATATGAAATATACGTTGGTGCCGCAGGCCTCACCAGTAAACCGGAAAAGACGCAGTGCCTATTGTTTCTCCATATTGCAGGCAGGGAGGCGCAGAAGGTGTTTCCAACACTGCCGATCGACAGTGAGGACCAGGACAAACTACAGCCACTCATAGCAGCATTCAAAGACTATTGCGAAAGTAAGTGCAACAAGACAGTAGTCCGTTATCAATTTAACATGTCTAATCAGAAGTCGCAGTCAATGGACACGTATATAAGAGAACTACGCCATAAAATTGCATTCTGTGAGTATGGAGAAGTCGAGAACTCAATATTAAGGACCGCCTCATCAGTGGCGTCAAAGACAAAGGACTATGCGATAAATTGCTGCAAACGCCGAAATTAACACTGGACAATATACCACCAGGTAAGCGTGGACAAGTCCAGATTACTAAAGCAGCGGTTGAGAAAACCAAGCGTGTAGCTAACTTACGTATCTTAGTGGAACAGGTTATCAGATCTTTGAAAACATTCAAATTATTGTCTGAACAATTCCCAATACCAAAGTGTATTGTATATAGATTATGATGTAAATAGAAAGAGCATATTGGGGATAATACAATCTCCAGATTTCATGGAATTATCTTGTACATGTGTTTTTCTGTGCCATTTCAAACTTGCTCAAAATTGGGCAATTTTTGCCAGATTTGATCACAATCATTGTAAAATTAAAATAATTCACATATGTAAAAGCGTGTTGTATACATACTATAAATAGAAAGAGCATACTGACGATAATAAAGCCTGAAGATTTCATGCAATTATCTTGTATGGGTGATTTTCTGTGTCGTTTTAAACTTGCTCAAAATTGGTCATTTTGCAAGATTTTATCATAATCATTGTGAAATTAAAATAATTCACATATATCAAAGTGTATTGTATATATTGTAAATAGAAAGAACATATTGAGCCTAATAAAGCCTGAAAACTTCATGCAATTATCTTGTACAGGTGATTTTCTGTGTCATTTTAAACTTTCTCAAAATTGTGCACTTTTTCCCAGATTTTATCACTTGCCAAATTGAGCTCTGGAGCATTTTGGACCTATTTCTATCAACTATTCCCAATCGTATGCAGACCTGAAAAAAATAGCGGTGACAAGACTCACCTATAGGTCAGGAAGAAATCAGAATAATCCATCTGGGGTGCACATTATTTCCACAAGCCCACCTTCAAAAGTGCTCCACAGCTAAATTTGAAAAATGGCGAGTTATGGGAAATTGTAGTTTTTAGCATTTTTGAAGGTCCATATCTTGAAATGTAACCATCTCATACCCCTAGATCTCTATAATCTCTTTATACAGGCGGTGGAATCACCAGAAAAAAACATTAGAAGTGAGATAGGGTGATTCATTTTAATTTTGGGGACCATCAAAAATGCTAACTTTTTAGGTTCGGATGGGCCCAGTTAAGTAACAACCTAAAGACGCCCATATCTTCCTTAATATTAGAGCGATTTTGACAAATGAAGTATCATTTTGTTTCAAATTAAATATCCTAACAGATGGAATCTATTAAATTAAGCTCAGACCTGTTTAAAAAAAATACTTGGGATACCTACTATGAGTATAGGCCCTATGTGATAAAGATTTCTGAAAAGTGATAATATAAATACAAATATACAATGTTCATATACTTTCATGTCTACACCCAAATCAGAAGGTGTCATGGTTGCAAACTATTACTTGTAATTTATCTACATTGGTGTATCTACCTCAGTTTATGTAATATCAAGTTAACAGTTCATATACTGCAAACGGCACAGAGCCAAATGTCATTTTCACCAAGAACATTACGGGACATCGTATACAGTTGGTTTAACACATGACCAGCATTGGTGTGTCCTCCGTTCATTCTTTGTAAGTCCCTACATAGTCAGGGGGCCAAAGCCCCAAAACAGCCATAGGTGTGAAAGTGCGTACTAATGCAATTTTATTGCAGATTGTGATAGTCATATACCTATATTTTGAGAATCAGGAGGGTGCCACTCTGGCACCCTTGAGCAATTTTTTTTATAAGCGTCAGAATGTAATAAGCATGGCCGTAATCGATTAACACTACCCGGGCGACTCGGGTCATCCGAGTCGTCAGAATTTCAAATAGAACACGGCGAGTGGAGTCGACAAATACACGTGCCATGTGCAAAAAAAGAATAACTTAGATTAATGAAATGGAACTATAGCTAAACTAGGCCATCATAAAATACTTTAAATCCTATTTTGCTGTAGTTTTGTGTGTGTGGTGGGGGTGCATAGGGATTTAGGGGTGTGTGGTGGGGGGGGCTCAGGGATGTGGTGGGGATGTAAGTGTGTGTGGTGGGGGTTGACGCTGTGTGTGGTGGGGTATAGGTGGTTTGTGGTGGAGGTGTAGGGGTGTCTTGCAGAGCGGCACCTCACAATCTTTAGCATCCCTAAACCCCCATCACACACCTACACCCCCACCACAGCCCTAAACCCCCATGACACCCTCCACGACACACACCTATACCCCCTACACCCCATGACACACACCTATACCCCAAGTACCCCTTAAGGCCCTGTCATACTATAACGTTTCCCACCAACGCGTGTCGACGTGTTGCCTTTTTGGTCGAAACGTCGGTACACGTCGGGACACGTTACCGGCGCGTCGGTACACGTTGAGGGATAGCAACGTGTGAATCGACACGTCGGCGCCCGTTGGGTCGCGTCGGGTCACGCCGATCGTTTTGTGCTTGCACAAAACTTTCGACGCGCCTCGACACCAACACGTCGATACCCGTTGGCGGCGCGCCGGCAGAACGCTGGCATAACGTTGATCAACGTTGGTTAACATTGGCATTTTTCTCGCCAAAATGCGACCGTTCCGTTGGCGCGTCGGTAACGTCCCATCGACGGGAAGTGGGCGCACTATTGGCATTGCTCCAGCGTTTCTCGATGCATTGGACATGTTGCTGGCGCGTCTTGACGTGTTGCTGGCGCGTCTTGACGTGTTGCTGGTGCGTCTGTCGCGTGCCTAATGTTACCCGGTGTTCTGCGAACCTTTAATGACGCGCTACCCCCACGCTGTCGGCGCGCTGATAACACGCTGATGGCACGCTGGGAACCCGCTGGCGGGACGTTGACACTTCGGGTTGCAAATATTTGGTGCGTTGCCGGCACGCCGGTGAGAAACGTCGTAGTGTGACAGGGCCTTTACACTCCAACCACACACCTAAACCCCACCACACACTTACACCCCCACCACACATCTACACCACACACACACACATCCACCCTCACCACACACACCTACACCTCAATCACACACACCTACACCTCACCAAACACCACCACCACACACCTACACCACCAAACACATACCACACACCTAAACCCTCACCACACACCTACACCCCCACCACACACCTATATCCCACCACACACCTAAACCCTCACCACACACCTACACCCCCACCACACACCTACACCCCACCACACACCTACACACCACACACCTACACCACCAAACAGATACCACACACCTACACCCCACCACATCCCTAATCCCCCACCACACACCTAAACCCCCACTATACACCTACACCCACCACCCACCTACACCCACCACACACCTACACCCCCACCACACCACCACACACACCACACTCCTACACCCCCACCACATCCCTAAACCCTCACCACACACCTACACACCCACCATACAACTACACCCCCACCACACACACCTACACCCCCACCACATCCCTAAACCCTCATGACACACCTACACCGCAACACACACCTACACCCCCGCCACACCCCTAGACCCTCACCACACACCTACACCCCAACCACACACCTACACCCCTACCACATCCCTAAATGCCCACCACACACCTTCACCCCCTAAACCCTCACCACACACCCAACACACACTAAACCCCACACCTACTCCCTAAGTCCCACAGCACACACCTACACCCCCACCACACCCCTAAACCCTCACCACACACCCACCAAACACCTAAACCCCCACCACACATACCTACACCCCCACCACATCCCTAAACTCCCACCACACAACTACACCACCAACACACACACACACACTTACACCCTTCTATCCAGCCACCGTCCTGATATGACCTTAGATGTTGCTAGGATGTAAAACAACAACAAACAAACAAACAATCTAGCGAGCCTTGATGGCCGACTTGGACCGAGAACGGGTGCTGCCACCAAGTGTAAAAGCGAGAGAACTGGCTCATGAAAGGTCCACATTGCTTGTTTTTAGTTGTAGGCGCATAGTCTGTTGTGTTTTGTTTCCCTACGGCTGTGGTTTTAGGTTTTTCTTTGTTTTTGGAATGCGTGACCTCAAATGCCTGCTCATTAGTGTAATATATGCATAGAGACATCCAGGCACTTGTGGAGAACAAAGCATATGTTAATGAGATGACGTCAAAGACAAAGCGTGACAGCGGTTCAGGGCCCTGGGGCCATATGTATGTGTCAGGGTTAGCGCGGCGAAGCTGATTTTCGGCGGGTTTGCCAGGTTAGCGGCGAAAACTCTGTATGTATGTGTCAGCGTTAGACAAACACCACAAGCTTAAAGTTGCCTGCACTAACCCCAAGCCATAGGATGGTTAACGTCGATGTTAGGGACCGATTAGGCCCAAATCTCTTCAATGCTGTCATATTTAACAGAGTTACATACTCAAAACGTGAAATTTCATTAAATTAACCCTAACATCGAACGTTATTAACGCTGCCGCTGCATTGGCGGCGATATTTATATTGTCGTATCGACGAATGCAAACTAAGCAAATCGCCGCCGCCACAGCAACGTCGATATCCATACTGCCAGAATGCCGCCGCCGTCGCCGCCGCATTGGCGGCAATATATTAGGCCCAAATCTATTCAATGCGATCATATTTACCAGAATTACATACGCAATAAGTGAAATTTAATTAAATTAACCCTAATTTTGAAGCGATATTAACGTAGCCGCTACATCGGCGACGTTATTCATATTGTCGAATCGACGAATGTAAACTAAACAAATAGCAGTGCTCACCGGCTACAGGCTCACTACTAAGGCTGCTGGTTCCCGGCCGCCGAAACGGTGGCGATAGTGTCAAATAGCGGTGCTCGCCGGCTACAGGCTCAGCAATAACACGGCTCGCTGATGCCCGGCAGTGTTAGGGACTGATTAGGCCGAAATCTATTGAATGCGATCATATTTAACAGAATTACATACTCAAATAATGAAATTTAATTAAATTAACCCTAAATTCGAAGCGAAATTAACGCCGTCGACGTATACGTGTCGGCGGCGATATTGGCAAATAGTGGCGCTCGCTGGGAACAGGCTCAGAGGGGCCCCCCCCAAGTTGCTAAATAACTGATACGTTAACTAACCCCACCACGCTTTGGACACATACATACCCTGTGACACATCTGGAACACCGGCGTTAGATAACCCGGGACCCGCCTTTAACACCGGAGCCGATAAAATGTTGCTCATACATATGGCCCCTGGACGGTGAATAAAGCATTCAGTATCCAGAACCATTGCATCCAACCCTCGACTAGAGGACGGAACTATTGATTGATTGATTGATCCAGAAGTCAAAGTGTTCAGATGTTGTACTTTTACAATTAGCAGCTGTGCCAGAGATGCAGTTCGTGTTGGTATCGGTGTATTCCTATAATTCAGCAATGCTATTGCTAGCTGAAAATCTACATGTGTTTCGATACATTTTTTAAGCATCAGTTTAATATTCTGAACGAAACGTTCTATCTGCCTGTTGCTTCTGGGTTGAAAATTGTAATGTCGAGCGAACTCGTCGTACTCATGACTTTTAAACTACAGTCCGTTGTCAGAGACTACTTGGATCAGTATACCATGATGGGCAAACATGTCTTTTAATGCCCCTATCACACAAGTGGAATAGGTGCTATTTTGTGATATGGTGTGGAGTCTATCTCGTGATTTATCAGAGGCTCTTTGTGCAAGTTTTTTCGGTGGTTTTGGCATGTGTCATCATCATCATCATCATCATGCTGTCGGTCGTGATGCGACAAAAACTGCTTTCATTACTTGACTTCCGCTCTCCATTTAGCTCTCTGCTGTGAGAGTGATGTCCATGAGTCGGTCTTAATGTCTCTCAGCTTCAGGTTTCACCCGGGCGATGACCGAGCCGGTATGGTGTTTTGTGCAGTTGTACATTTCATGAAAGCTGCCAGCAAAAGTGTTGAAGTGCTGCTGGCTTTTGCAAGTTACCAGCGGCACTCTCTCGGGGAGCAAATAGAGGTTTCACACCGGCAAGAACATGTCAAGACATACATCAACCACCCTTCATGCTGCCACAATGGCATGTTTTTTTTATTTAGGGTTTGCTCCCTTAGCCTTCGGTTCTGTCAAGAACCTGCACCACAAGGCAGTGGTTTACAACACTGCAGGGCAGGGGCGTCAAACTCCCTGAGGTATTGCAATACCTGCATACACACCTGCATGTGTCACACCTGTCTATTCGCTCCTCTAATTGTTTGTTCATATTAGGCCAAAATATACAGTCCCTAGCAAACTGCTTAGTTTTTGTTACCCTCAGATGTGTCTCGTGCAAAATTTCTAACACCAAGCCTCTAAAATTCTCAGGTATTAGTACGCGGTTGCCTTTCATAATGAGGCCATTCTCTACTGTTAGCTCATCTTTGATGGGTATGTACTGACGTATGCATGGTGGTGTATGTGTGTGTGTATCTGTCCAACCATTTTTAATCATGTCTTTGAGCTCACTCATTTTGTTAACCCCCTCATAAGCTTCATTGATTCTACTTAACAGACTGTAGGAACGTGTCTCGATCGCGGCTATGCTTAACATGTCGTCGAACAGGTTGTAGTTATCGATGTTGCTAGCGTGTGCCCAGGGTAGTATGTCTGCAAAGAACATTATTGGTTCTTTAACATGTGTTAGTGTTATGGCATAATTTTGTAGACACATGGGCACACGCTACATTCTGGAGGATAATGTGTGTTGTTGCCACTAGAGGTTGTGTAATCGTGAAAGTGAGGGCACCCACAACGTATGGCTAGCATTTCTTTTTCTATGATAGCGTACACACTCTGTGCAGTGACTAGCGCCTTTGAGGCAAGTGCAACGGGTTTACCATCCTGCATGATCCGGACAGAGGAAGACCGAGACAGGCATGGGAGGAAAAAGGAGGGTTTTATTTGAGGTAAACATGGTGGTACAAGCAGAGGGTTTAACAATCTGAGTCGAGGTAAAATGTCAATCAATCAACCTGATCAATGTCTGAAGAGGGTGTAGGGGGGACCTGGGAGCCTGAGGAGGTAGGCCCGGGAGCCGACCCCCACGTAGTGGCAGTTAAAAAAGAGGGTGGGTGGGTGTGGAAGAACAAGCTTGGTGTCTTGCTGGAGCTCGAATGCATGTCAGAGGGAGAGGGGAGGAGGAGGAGCGCACGTGCGTGGGAAGTCAAAGTGTTCAGACGTTGTATTTTTACACTGCCAGGTTTGCGGCCAGGTTTGCGGCCGCCAGGTCAGCTTGTCCTCACCCACAACGCACAATCGAACTGGAAAACATGGATGAGCATATGAGATATATGCCATTACTGCAGGTGTAATCACGAAGGCGGAATGAGTGCAATGCTGCATCTTCCTTCATGTTGCCGGCGAGGACGCACAAAAGGTATTTGCCAACATGTCCATCAAGCTTGCTGATCGAGACAAGATCGGACCGCTCACAGATGCATTTCAGACCTACTGTACAGGTAAAAGTAACTTGATAATAACAAGCTATCGGTTCAGTTCTCATAACCAAGCTACTGAGAATATGTCTATGTATGTTACTGCGTTAAGAGACAGAGTGAAAGATTGTGAGTATGGATTGGTGGAGGAGTCGCTGTTGCACGATCGGCTGGTGGCTGGCGTAAGGCACACAAATTTGAGGAACAAACTGCTACAAACGGTTGATTTGAGGTTAGAAAAGTGCATCAACATGTGCGAACTCAGTGAGTTCAGTAAAGCTAGAAGGAAGCTGAACATCATGAGGAAGCTGGCAGGAACGCAGTGGGGGGGCCAATGAGAAGATTCTCAAAAATGTATACCAAGGCACCGTACTACCAAACCTGGAATATGGGTCCTGCTCATGGATGAGTTTGGCCCAGATCCACAGAAAAACTCTTGATAAAGTCCAGAACCAAGCTCTTCGTATCATCACTGGTGCAATAAGATCTACACCTATTAAGAAGATGGAAGAGATAACAGGAATACCACCCCTGATCATGAGAAGAGAAAGCAAAGCCGTGATACAGTTCATAAAAGCCAAGTATTTCAAAGACCACCTGATGAATACTAGAGTGGGACAACTTACTTCTGGAAGATTGAAAAGGTCCAGTTTTATGACTGAAACAAGAGCCCTGCAGACAAAACACCAAGCAAAGCTCCCAGTGCAAGTAGAGGCCTTAACCATCACTGATTCTCCTCCCTGGGAAAGAAAGCTGGAGAACTTCAGTATTAGTATCACAGTGCCTTACCTATCCACAAAAGATGCACATGGCGAAATAAGCAGGAAAATCCTGACACTGGCAATGCTTGATGAAAAGTACCCCCAGGAGGCATGGATCCATGCCTACACTGACGGGTCAGCTACAGATGCAGTCCAGAGAGGTGGTGCTGGGGTATACATCAGGTACCCTAATGGACAAAGGCAGACAGAGGCAACACCAACAGGCCTTCACTGCACAAACTATAGAGCTGAGGTTGAAGCCCTGGTCCAAGCTGCTAAGATATTGAAAAGCACCACAGCCACAGACTCTCAGATAGTTTTCCTGACTGATGCCAGGTCTGTCCTTGAGGCAGTCACAGAGAACAAACTGCCACGACTCCAGGAAGCACTTCAAAATATCCACTGCTTCAGAATTGTGCTGCAGTGGATTCCCTCACACTGCGGCATTCAGGGTAACGAAGAAGCTGACAAAATGGCAAAGATGGGTGCAGAGGCAAAACAGCACGAAAACAGTGTTGACTTTAAGGAGTTGAAGACCATCATTAAGTCTCTGCATAGATCACCAGAATCACGAGACAGCTACCATCAACTGTCAAGACAACACCAAGTGATGATCTTCCACCTTAGGACTGGGCATAACAGGCTTAACAATCACCTGCACAGATACTTCCGTGTAGTACCATTTGCCCTCTGCCCCTGTGGAGAGGAAGATCAGACTGCTGAGCATATCCTACAGAGCTGCTTCAACCATCACTCACTGAGGGAAGAGATATGACCAGCTCCCACTGACTTGCAGGAGAAGCTGTACGGGGCTGCAGATGTGCTACAGAGGAATGTCAATTTTATTATGAGAACTGGGCTCCAAGTGTAATTGAAGGCGAACGAAAAGAAGAAGAAGTGAGTTCAGTTTTGATCAGTTAGAGGACAAGAAATCAGATGGTGAAGTCAGGGAAATTGATTTTCTGAGGAACTAGGCTACTGCGCATACCAGTGCACCGGCGGTCCGGTCTTCGGCGACGCCATCTTGGAAATCGCCATCTTGGAATGCTGGTGGTGCCGGTGCTGGAGAGTTCAAGATCAGCTGTCAAAACTGCGGATACGAACACCGCCAGGGAGTCTGCCAGCGAAAGGCAAAGCTTGCATAGCCTGCAAGAAGATCGGGCACTTCAGTAAGGTCTGCCGGAGCCGACTGGGCAGGGTCAACGAGTTGACCGTTGAAGAGCCCGACCCTCACAATGCTGAGGTCAATGTTTTGACAACGGATCTGTTCATCGGTGCCGTTCACTGTGGTACCGAGCAAGACGCTGAGATGTGGTATGCGACCGTCCACGTGAACAGTTGCCCTGTCAAGTTCAAGCTTGACACCGGGTCGGAGGCGAACGTGCTTCCCAGGTTCATTTTCGACAGAGTCGCGCCGGGGCGGCTGATGAACACCCGGTGTTCGTTGGTCACGTTCTCCGGGCATCGGATCACTCCTGACGGTGAGGCGTCGGTCGACGTGAATGGCAGAGACTTCAGGTTCCAAGTGGTACGGAACTGTCAGCCTATTTGGGGAAACAGGCTTGTGTGGCATTGAACTTGTTGGCGCGTATCGATGAGGTGCGCTCTGCCATGCCGACGAACATTTCCAAGCTGGACGACAGTCCCAGCGCGCAGGCTGAACAGCTGGTAAGCGAATACAAAGATGTTTTTCACGGTTTAGGTTTGATCAAAGCAAAGGCTGTCATTCATGTTGATAAATCTGTACAACCTGTTATAGATCCGCCTAAAAGAATCCCATATGCAATTCAAAGTAAAGTACGTAGTGAAATTGATCGTATGGTAGAAATGGGTGTTATAGTTGAGCAGGATGAACCTACCGAGTGGGTTAATTCTATAACTATCGTAAAAAAAACAAATAAGATAAGGATATTGTCTGGATCCGACTAAGTTGAACAAAGCTATAAAGAGAGGGCCTTTCCCTACCAAAACAATTGACAAAATTATTGCCAAGATGGCAGATGCAAAATATTTCTCAGTTTTGGATGCAATGACAGGGTATTGGCAAATAGAGTTAGATGAAAAAAGTTTGCGTCTGTGCACATTTAACACTCCGTGGGGCCGATACAGGTACACCCGCCTGCCTTTTGGCATCAAAACAGCCGGTGACATTTTTATTCAGGAAATGCACCATGTCATGGGCCACCTACCCGGTATCGGGATAGTCATGGACAACATTTTGGTATATGGGTCAACAGTGGAGGAGCACAACGAGAGGCTCAAGCCATGTTGGACTGAGCGAGGTCAGTAAATCTCAAATTAAACGAGGTAAAATCTTTGTTATGCAAAACTACAGTAAAGTATGTAGGTCATCAACTTACCCACAAGGTGTCAAGCCTGATCCAGACAGAATACAAGCAATTGTAGACATACCAGAGCCACGCGACAAACAAGGCATCAAACGGTTCCTGGGCATGGTTGGGTATGTGCACAAGTACATACCTAACATTTCCGAGATTGCCAAACCACTGCGCACACTCCTCGCTAAGGATGTGGCGTGGCACTGGCAGAACAAACAGCAGTGTGCTTTCGATAAGTTGAAGGAAAAGTTGAGAACTGCTCCTGTGTTGTCGTATTACAATGTAAACAAGCCTATTGTCATTCAGGTAGATGCATGTCAGTCAGGTCTAGGTGCTGTGTTAATGCAAGAAAACAAGTCTATCGCTCTCGCATCTCATGCGCTCAATTCAGCACAGTGTGGTTACTCCACGATAGAAAAAGAAATGTTTGCCATATGTTTCGGATGCCAGAGAGGTCATGACTATATCTTTGGCAAGGAGGTTCAAATTCAACGGACCACAAGCCGTTGGTGGTGATAATGCAAAAACCGATTCACAAACTTTCAGTCAAAATGCAGAGAATGCGAATGCGTTTGCAAAACTACAATATTCGACTGTATCATGTGAAGGGTTCTCTGATGTTTTTTGCAGACACGTTTTCCAGAGCACACAGTGCCAGTGTAGGTCATGAGACTCTGTTCGATAACACGTTCAGCATTGCCGCAATGGACATGCAATCGTCAAGTTTGTTAAGTAAAATTGTCAGAGAATATGAGAAAGATGTATCCATGTCCATGTTGATCACAAACATTGAGGATGGGTGGGACACTACACGTATACAGACACCGCCGACATGCGCAAAAACAAAGACAGATTTTCAGTTAGCTTTGTTAAACTATCGAAACACTCCATTGCCCGTTTTGAATGCATCTCTGGCTCAGCTGCTCATGAGCAGAAGGCTGAGAGGCAGGTTGCCGATGGCGGAAGAAATCTTGGTCCCTGAAACACAAAATCCGAAGAAAATACAGACAGCGAGAAGACAGCAAAGTCAGAAAGTTTTTCATGACAAGAAATGCGGTAAGCCGCACAAGCCTATGAGAGTTGGAGACAGTGTAAAATACAAGAATAATGCAGGAGAGTGGAAAAAAGGAGTAATTTTGGGTCATACAGGTGTGTCAGGGAGAGAATATCAGATTTTAAATGAGTCATGGAACATGTTGTACAGGAACAGGGTTCAAATTATAAGGGTGCCCGAGGGGAGGCAGCCCGAGCCAGTCGAGCAGACGCAAAGTGTGTCAGCGTCGCAGCCAAATGTAAACAATGCAGCTAATCTAAGTAGGTCAGGTCTGGTGATTAGGCCGGCAAGCAGGTTAGACCTGTAGTGAGTCAGTCACGTTGACTATATACACACGAACAGATGTGCATGTGAGGCTTAAGTATTGTATTTTCAGCTGCATTTGGTGTGTGTTGTACTATAATGGACAATATATCATATGGATGCTAAGCAGCCAGAGTGTCAGAGGACTTCAGTGCCATAGTTCGCTCAGACATTCGCTAGAACCTGTGGTTTAAGCTAAGTACACATATATGTTTTGTATTATTGTGTTATTTATTTTATTGGGTATGTATATATAGTTGATGGTCATTTTGAAACATTTCATGTTTCAGAAATACTTTGAAGGGGGGATGTAATATATGCGTAATAGACGTCTAGACAGGTCAGTAATATATGCTAATGAGATGCATAATGTTCCAGACAGTGAGTGAGACGGGGGAGTATGTAAATGAGACGATGTCATGGAAAGATTAGCCGGCGGTTCAGTGAGCCCTGGACAGGAATAAACCATTCAGTGTCCGGAAGTTAAAGTGTTCAGACGTTGTATTTTTACAGTGTGAGTTGAATCGATATCTTGTGATCACTAAGTTTGCCTTGCCTGCACAGTGGGCTTTGAACGCTCTAATCAGCGGTTCGATTTTGTCGTCCTCACTTGGCCAGAAAGTCATGTTGGCGAATAGTTTTTGTGCCTTCTGGCTCGCTAGGTGCAAAAAGGTGCATCATTGCATGCGTACTGTCCGGCCTGTCACTCCCACCGCCTTCGCAAATACATTATATGCACTTATCCAAGCTTTCCAGTTGCTGCTGTCATTGTTGGTGATTACGAGCAGTCCTGGAATCTTTAGCCCTGATAGTGCAGAAGCCGGCATGGCGAGAATCTGACACCATGTAAAATAAGACATCTTGACATGTTTAGTTATGTACAGCGAGTGACTCTTTATTCGGGATCAAGGTACAACTACCGGTGGTCACATGATCTGTGACGTAGTCTACTTTATCGTCTGCTAACATTTGGGTACTCAGCTACAGATATGCTACAGGTACTGACTTATGGCAGTGCGCACATATCGTGTTCCCTATCGTGTTCCCTATCCTGCGCCCTGTGATTTTGAATAAGACGCCACAGCATGTGGCCGTTGTGAAAGTACAACGTCTGAACACTTTGACTTCTGGATACTGAATGACTTTATTCCACTCCAGGGCTCAAACCATAGCCGGCCAAACTTTTCCATGACGTCATCTCATTTGCATATATTACAGACCTGCCTAGACATCTAGATGTCTAGACGTCTAGACGTCTATTACGCATATATCATATCCCCCCCTCAAAGTATTTCTGAGACATGAAATGTTTCAAAATCCCCATAAAACATACCAGGTGTACTCATTCATCATACAGTAATACAATAAAATATACACGCACTTAACTTAAGCGAGTCGGCGTAAGTAAGTAAGTAAGTAACTTAAACCACAGGCTTAGCGAGTGTCCGAGCGCACTATGGCACTGAAGTCCTTTGAACTGTCCAGCTGCTTAGCCTCCACAAAACAATTACCATCACTAATAACTAGTCCATAGCAATATTATGATGGAATTATATATCAATATCAGTGGCCTGGCATCCGATGCTTGCATCTCGGTGCTCCGTGTTCACTGCTCGCTGCCTCACCTGTTGCTTAGCTGGCCTGATGTTCTGCGCGTCTTCATCCTGGCCGTTTTCATTACAGCCGTTCGTCTCTGTCGACGATCTGTGCATCTGTGCTTCTTGGCATCCATGCATTTGTGGGCCATCACTGAGGGCCCTGTCCTCCAATCTGTCCATTCAGATATGGCGTTCTGCTTGCTTGTCTGTGAGTGGTCCGATCCTGTCTCGGTCAGCGAGCGCGATGGACATATTGGCGAAAACTTTTTGCGCTTCTTCGCCAGCGACATGAAGAAAGATGCAGCATTGCACTCGTTCTGTCTTCAATATGACACCTGCACTTTTTCTAATGGGTTTGTTTTTCACCCTTACTGCAAGTACGGGGTGAATCTATTAACATTATCTAGGGACGGGGCTGCTGAACAATGCATTAGAAAAAGTGGCAGAGACGCTAGGAACATCAAAGATGAATTCTTAATCAAAGAAGCTAAATATAATCTTCATGAATCTCTTGAAATTTACCCGCTACTTTGGACTTGTAGAATAAATGAAATCCTGGAGATCCATGAAGTTAAAAAGTTGAATTGACAGAACCCAGATATCCACATTGTGGTCATTGTGTTAGAGTGACATGATGCATAATGCACCACATGCACTGCTTGTTATTGTAGTAAACATTATGTGTGCATTAATCTACAACGTACAGTCCGTGTATGCTGTCAGCGTGAATCCACTCACAGATAACATCCCGTTCCGTTTTCACGAACGCCACCTGTCGGCGTGAGCCTGATACAGCGTGTCCCACATGATGTAATCACGTTACTATTATCGAAATATTTATAACGTAACTTACAGATGAACTTACAGATCCTCTTCTGGCTGACCAACGCCGTTATGGTTAAAAAGAACTATTTTTGTTGCAGATATAGTTGGAGGTCGATGGAGCACTGAAGTCATATAATTGTGTGTGTCCTCTCCAATGTCTATCCAGGGTATGAATTTATCAACGACTTTCCTCCATTCAGGCCCTGTCACATTACGACGCATGGCGTTAGAGCATGCGTAACGTTTTGAAATAAAAATCAAATTTAAATAGGTCGGCATTCACCAAACTTTTCGCTCTGCGGGCAGCCTGTGCAACATATGAAGTGAACACAGAGCATATGGCTGGCGTATGGCTAGCTTATGCATGGCATATAGCGATGTATACAAAACATATAGCGATGTATACTTGGTGTGCTGGTGTGATGGTTGGAGGCGACAGTTTCAGCGTATGAGTACCAGACAACAACATATGAAGTCTGTGGTGTGGCATCTGCAGCAACCGCAGCCTCAACCTCTGCCTGTGCCTGTGCAACCTGTGCTGTTGCGCCATCAGCAAGTGCCACCTCTTCCTCAGCTTGTGCCACGTCCCTCTGTGACGCATGCACCTCAGCCTCAACTTCGGCCACTTGATATGGCTCTTCACACCATCCCTCCTCCGGCACTGTCTCACGGGCAACCTGCTGCCAGCACTGTGAGTGTGCCCTGGGCATCAACTCCAGTTGCCAGTGGCAGTTCCACTCCGACAGCAGCGACAACTGGAACGTCAACAGGCTCGCCTAGACAAATGTCCGATGGACTCTTGAACTTGTTGGGGCTGTTGGGGATCTCCGGTGTGTGTGGGTCTCTAATTTACACCTCATCCACTAATTTAGACCTCATCCACTTTCCTTCTCACCCCATTTCTCTCCCCCTCTCTCTTCCCCTTTCTCTCCCCCTCTTTCTTTCCCTCTTATCCCATTTCTCTCCCCCTCTCTCTTTCCCTCTCACCCCATTTCTCTCCCCCCTCTCTTCCTCTTTCTCTCCCCCTCTCTCTTTCCCTCTCACACCATTTCTCTCCCCCTCTCTCTTCCACTCTCTCCCCCTCCCTGTTCCTCTCTCTCCCTCTCTGTGCTGTGTTATTAGTATGTACATAAAATAGTATATTAAACTAGGTTATGCTGTCATAAGTATTGTTAACTAGATTTGTGTCTGAGTTTAATTAGGTTATAACAAATTACAATCAAAACCTAAGAAACCTGGCTGAGTTTAATAATGTTATAACAATTTAAATCAACACCTAATATACCTGTAGGTATATAACAAATATAACAGACATGTAATTGTGTTTTGATATCTAAAATTGATATAGTTTATTTGTACAAATAGACATATAAACATCTCGTAACAGGAACAGTAGACATCTCACAATATAACGGACATGTAAGTATACATAAATATATCATAGCACTGCACATATCACAGTGCATACAGATAGATGCAATTTTTTGTTTACATCAGATCATGCTGTCTTGCCATGAAAGTAATCCGGCGGGCGAGATGACCCAGTTTTTCAGTAGATTCTGCTGCTCCTTTCCTGTCTTGGAGGCGGTGTTGGGGCTAGGAACAATGTCTATATCTGCCAGGTTTTGCCCCTCTCTTCACGCTCTGGGGACAAAGTTGTGGTTCCCCGTCTCTGGACGATCCAGCTCCTAGTTCTGCAGCCCTGGGTAGCGCATCCTCATCAGGTTGTGCACAGCCATGCATCCGGTGACGATGACCTTCACGGTGGAAGGGTGGTGCTGCATAGTCGTCAGCAGCACCTGGAAGCAGTTGGCTAGGATGCCAAAGGCATTCTCCACCACTCTCCTAGCTCGGAAGAGCTGGTAATTGAAGAGTCACTCCTTATTTGTCAACCCCCTCCCGCTGTATGGCTTCATCATCGTCGGCCGCAGGGCAAAGGCATCATCATAAGCTTGTCATACAACCCAAACTGTGGCCACCTCCCGATCGAGGGTCTGATCCACATTCTCCGCCTCTGCCTCTTCCTTCTCCTATCGACACGGGCCGCCAGAAGAGCCATGAGGTAAAGATCTAGCTCATGCTGGTAAATGGCAACTCGGTAGTGATGCTGGAACTGTAGATGGAGTGTAGGGACATCCATCCACTGTGAAGTGTTTAGTAGGTCTGCTGGAAGAAGCCAGGTGGTGCCTTGATATATCGACCGCCAACATGCTGGTCATACACTCGCGATACAATAGGGGCATGCTCGCATATGCTAGGGGCATGCTCGCATACTTTAACGGAACGTTGTGAGTACATTGTATACGTCAGAGACACACACCGGGTGCCGGTTGTACATATGGCTAATGTGTACCAACATACCCCAACGTATCCCTAACATACTCCTAACATATGCTGATGTACACCTAACGTACACGTAGCATATGAGGAATGTATGAGCCACACGTCGACACATGTTGGAAATTTTGAACATGCACAAACATTTTTCAGAGCCTCGACACACGGCGATGTAAGACGACAGATAATGATGTATTCTGAATGTACCTGACGTATGCCCAATGTACACATAAAGGCCTAGTCAGATCTTACCGGACTGAGTACAGGACACCGCCGGACAAAGAATTTGTCTAGACCGTTGGTGTCCAGTGTAAAAATGTATCGAAATGTGTCGAAATGTTGTGCTTTCAATGGACAAGGAACGGACATTAACGAATAGCCACCGGACGATAAATGGACGATAAACAGTTGATGAACGGACAATAAATGGACGACATCGGATAACAACGGACAAGCAATGGTCAACTGACGGGCGAAAACCGAATATCAAACGGACGGACCGGACACCAACCAGACACCAACCGGACACCTACTGGACACCTACCGGACTGATCACAGACATGCCGAAAACAGATAAAAAACCAACGGACCGAATTCCCACAGCACTGTCAACGGACTCTACTGGAAGCAAACTGGAGACGTAACGGATGGGTAATGGACATGAACCGGACAAAACGGACTAAACGGACTTAAAACGGACACCAACCGTACACCTCAGTCCAGTGGTGTCCGGTACAAGTTTTGTGCATGTTCAAAACTTGTACCAGACACCACCGGACAGATAATGGACCCGCCAGATGCCAACCGTATATAAACCATACATTGCCGTATTTCACCGGACAGTGTCCGGTTTCTGTCCAGTTCCTCAATCCGGTGAGGTCTGACTGGGGCTTAACATATGACGACGTACGACGACGGGTTGGTCGAAAATCACATACGTCGGCATACACTAAGGCTATACGTCTTAGTGTGACAGGCCCTTTCGGGTTCCAGGACGCACATATCGCGCATTGATATCAAACTAGACGAAGGCACATATCGGCTAAGTAGTTTTATATCACTCCGCGATCTGTACATCCTGTATGTAGCCTTACTGCTGGAAGCACCTTATTAAGTGTTTATTGCACCACCAGAATATTGACTTTAGTACTTAGCAATGAGAAATATGTAATCATTTATTGTATACTGGGGTTTTAACTTGAAAGAAGAGAGGCAATATTTTGTTTAAGTTTCTGAAATGAACGGACCCAGAAAAGATACATTTGAAATAGACCTTACTCAGAAGATACACGATGTCAGACTAACTTAGTATGACGGATTATTTTAGCCAGCCAGAGGTGTTACCTAAGCCGTGTTTACACAGGGAATTGTAAAACCATCTAGACAAAGCGATTTATATGAAGCGTTTTAGTGGCGCGTTTACACGGACCGAGTTTGAAAGTGTGTCGGCACCGGGAACCAGCAGCCTTAGTGGGGAGTCTGTAGCCGGCAAGTACTGCTATTTGTTTAGTTTACATACGTCGATTCACAATATGAATAACGACACCAATGTAGCGGCTACGTTAATATCGCTTGGAATTTAGGGTTAATTTAATTAAATTTCATTATTTGAGTATGTAATTCTGTTAAATATGATCGCATTCAATAGATTTCAGCCTAATCGGTCCCTAACACTGCTGGGCACCAGCGATTAGTTACAGCTGAGCCTGTAGCCGGCGAGCACCACTATTTTACACTATCGCTGCCCGGGAACCAGCTGAATAGCTTCATATAAACCACCTCGCGAGGTGGTTTACATGTACCGATTTATATGAATCGATTCAGCCCTAAAACGCCTCAGAGTCGTGTTTACACGACAAATGTAAATCGATCTAGGCAAGTCGTTTTATATGAAGCATTTTAACTCGCCCGTGTAAACGGGGCTGTAGATAAGAATATGAGGAGGAAGATCTCGCTAACACAGGAAAGAAAGTGATGCAAAATGGTGCATTTTGACAAAGAAATATACATTAAAAAACCCCAAAACAGACTAAGATGATTCTTTGGTGGGAGATTGCAAATAAAAAGCTAGAAGTCAGGAGATTGGGGTTATTTTGCTATATTGTAGGGAGATCTCCCACCAAATAGGGAGACTTGACACCTCTTCCCAACAAGAATAAAAGAAGCAGTTGGAACTACAAATTGAACATACTTGCATAAGCTTGTTGGTTCATGTCTTGTCCGAGTTTGTTTTATTGAAACGAAAGTAAGTTACAACAGCACATCGTGGCCTAAAATCACCACCAATCCCTCGACATCGACAATTGATAGGATGTCACCGTTACAATACTGGCACCCAGATATAAGGTTGTAAATTGTCTTACATTAGAATTATTCTCGATCTCAGATCCAATTGGATCCTAGACAAATTACGTGAGTCGGGTTAGGGACCATCATTGACGAATATATGTGTGCACATAAAGTGCGTGCATACTACGTCCAAGATAGACATAATTCCACTAATATCGGAATCCCGTCTGTTCCTTTCTCCCACAAGTAAACAATGGTACTTATCCAAGACTTACCGACCTATAGTCGTGTTTACACGGGGAATTGTAAAACGATCTAGACAAAGCGATTTATATGAAGCGTTTTAGTGTCACGTTTACACGGACCGAGTTTGAAAGTGTGTCGGCGCCGGGAACCAGCAGCCTTAGCAGCATCTGTAGCCGGCGAGTACTGCTATTTGTTTAGTTTACATATGTCGATTCACAATATGAATAACGACACCAATGTAGCGGCTACGTTAATATCGCTTGGAAATTAGGGTTAATTTAATTAAATTTCATTATTTGAGTATGTAATTCTGTTAAATATGATCGCATTCAATATATTTCGGCCTAATCGGTCCCTAACACTGCTGGGCACCAGCGATTAGTTACAGCTGAGCCTGTAGCCGGCGAGCACCACTATTTGACACTATCGCTGCCCGGGAACCAGCTGAATAGCTTCATATAAACCACCTCGCGAGGTGGTTTACATGTACCGATTTATTTGAATCGATTCAGCCCTAAAACACCTCAGAGTCGCGTTTACACGACAAATGTAAATCGATCTAGGCAAGTCATTTTATATGAAGCGTTTTAACTCGCCCATGTAAACAGGGCTATTGACATATTGAACTGAGTAAATCTACGGTGACTCCTGCAACCAGCTACCCAACCATCCAACCACACATAAGTAGTCATGTTAAATACAATGTAATTGCCTCAACATTTACTGTTATTATGTCACAGATAATTCTTAATAAATGTATATGTATATTTTTCGTCAACAAAAAAACAGTTGATGGTCGATATATATACTCTCCGATATCATGAGTTAAATGCTGTTGAGTAATGCAATGACAGATGCATACTACCCAGAAGCACTGACACATGGTCCAGCTGATGGTCGATGTATACTATCCGATATCGTGAGTTAAATGCTGTTGAATCATGCTATGACAGGTGCATAATAGTTAACACCCAGACACCCCGGTTCGCTGCGATCGCAGACAACACAAGTCCTGTACTTGCTATATTTCTAATTGGGAATATCGCCACTAAACATAAGAGTGCAACTTTGATAATTCTGTTAAACAATCATTCTTACACTGTTTCATGGCAATCATTTTTACATTGTTGAACATGGTATAAATGTCTATTCACAGCTATGGAAGTACTTATATTGGTACTAATATCCTTGCATCCATTATATGTGCGAGGTGGTGTTTCATTCCACTCAATAAAGCTTCCATTAAGCTAGCGGGTGGCGACCTGATATTATACTTGCAAGGTGTGCACTATATTTTGGATACAGCAACATATTTAAGTCTTGAATTTGAGTCAATTTTGCAGATCACCAACAAAGAAGTTCTCAGAAAAATTAAAAATAAGAAAAGCTTGTTTGCCACTATACAGACAAAGAAACTTATTTATTTTGGCCACATCATTCGTCAGAGTTCAATATACCGTACATTGTTGGAAGGGAAGGTGAATGGCAGCAGAGGGAGAGGGAGACCAAGAACATCATGGTTTACAAATATTTCACAGTGGACAGGCTTGAATTATTCACAGTCTATCAGAACAGCACAACATCGGGACAAGTGGAGAACCATTGCATCCAACCCTCGACTAGAGGATGGAACTATTGATTGATTGATTGATTGATTGGGACATTGAAATGTGGTGAGTGTCGTACAACAATTATCAGATAGCGTCCGCACGCAGTGCCAGTAAGACACTTTCAAAGACTATACGTACAGATACATCCTACAACTCTCCTAGCAACGTAGAAGGTTCGAGCCGTCGGGCTCGGACCCATCAGACGTGTTTCATTGGCGCTCTGATGTTTTAGACGATAATATGGCTTTAAATACAGTAATTGGGAGTATCTTAACTATAAAGGAAATGGAGGGGAAATATTTATTCATACCATTGACATTTGAAGAGATTAGATGGTGTTGGTAGGAACAGAAATAAAGTTGTGAGCTCTTAAAATGTGATTGAGATGTTCCTTGTATTCCTTACCCTTTACGAACAGATCCCTTATTACACTAACTGTCATGGTCAACTCCCTAATAATGGTTCATTATAATATCTATTACTATTGGCCTTCTGCACATACGAGGGAGTGATGTAGACATGACAGTATGTAGCATAACCCTCTTCTCTGGACTAGTAACCACCTTCTTAATACAGACAATAATAATAATAGGTAATATCTCGGGTGCTTACAAGTGATGGCAGCGGTGGAGTACACCGTCAACCTTAGCTATGGAAGTGAAGGAGTAATGGTAATTAATACACATCAGATGCGGGGGTAGAGCCCGTGAACATGTAGTACATAGGCTGTCGGCACTCTGGCGGGATTATATTAATGAAAACATGAAATGGCTACAAGAAGGAGAGACGGCAGCAGCGAGCAGAAGGAGCGGGGAATCCATGGTATATTAATAGACCTAGAGGAACAGAATGGTTAAAGATATATGCATATACAGATACATACATATATATTAACAATACTTATGTACATATATATACATGTATACATAATGCAAACATTCATACATATATATATTTAAATGACGCGAACACACGGGGGGAGTAAAAGACTTTTGATTAAAGTCTGACTAAGGCTAACAAACAAAGACTAACAAATATATAACAGTGAGCAAAGTTATACAATGAGATCAAATTAACCTTAATAGCAATTGCGCGCGCTGCCACAATGGGCATATATAGTAATGTCAATGAGCAATTTAATTAAACAAGTCAATGGGTAAATGCGTCGGGTAACGAACCCGGTACCTGCGGGCGGTGCGCCCTCCCCCCGTGCGCCCAGCGTCCCCCCCCCACCCTTTTTATTTGGGGTGGGTGGGAGAAGTCAAGCTCCGTCCTCCGCCATGTTGGTTGAGCGGAGCGCTGGGGGAAGGGGCGGGGTGAGTGTAGCGGTGGTGAGGCTGAGCAGCTTGGGATGCATGGTGCCTGAGTGCGCGCGGGCTGCCGAGTGGCGGCAGCTGGACAAGGCTGGCGGGGCACGGCCCGGCCTCCTCCCGCCTTATCTGAATGGGGCGTTACGGTCATTAACGCGTCGCCGCGGTGTGTCTGGTCCTACGCTGACCCCGCTGACCTCTGGGGTCGCAGCCTCCCCCCGCCTTATCTAAATGGGGCCGTCACGCCGATCAACCCCGGGCTGTTGCCCGGTGCGCCGACCTCCGTGTTGCGCATTTTAATCCCAGCAGCGAGCCACGGGGCACTTAAATGACGCGAACACACGTGGGGAGTAAAAGACTTTTTTTATTAAAGTCTGACTAAGGCTAACAAACAAAGACTAACAAATATATAACAGTCAGCAAAGTTATACAATGAGATCAAATTAACCTTAATAGCAATTGCGCGCGCTCTGCCACAATGGGCATATACAGTAATGTCAATGAGCAATTTAATGAAACAAGTCAATGGGTAAATGCGTCGGGTAACGAACCCGGTACTTGCGGGGAGCGGTGGCCGGTTGGCCCGCGCCTGGCGGGGGTGCGCCCTCCCCCCGCACGCCCAGCGTCCCAGGACCCAGCTGGCGGTAGTGGTAGTTGTGTGCTGCGGGATGTTTTTAGGCGCACGGCATCGAGGCGGCCAGCGCAGCGGTGGTGTGCTCGATGCCCGGCACCAGACTCAGGACCTCTTTGTAATTTATAGACAGTCGCTGAGTTCCGGGCCAATCGCTGAAAAGCGACGGCGAACCACTCGCCGTTATGGTAACTCCCTGTGATGTCCAGGCAGGCGTCTGTGGAGACGGGGGTGGCATCAAGGATGGGTGTGCGCCCGTTGTGTTGGCGGGCGAACAGGATCCACCACTGCAGGTCGTCGCACACCGCGGCACTGACACGGGCACGATGGGAGGGGCGGTTGAGTGCACCCATGACATCCAGGATGCGGCGGAGGTGCGTGCGGCCTCTGTAGATGACCTGGGCGGCCCAGTTAAGCTTCCCGCAGATAGACTGCAGCTCCCGCTTGGTTAGACTGCGGCGCGCCGCTGCAGCTACCGCCTCCAATATGAGTGCACGGAGCTTCCCGGGTGGTAGTGCCAGAGTGAACGTGTCCGTGTTGATGCTCACGCCCAGGAAGGTGATGTTGGTGCTGGGGCTGACTATCTTGTTATGGTTGATGGCGAACCCCAGCTCGCGCAGCAGTGCCATCAGCTCGCTCATGAGGCGGCGGCACTCGTCGCGGCAGGGGTGGGTGATGAAAAAATTGTCGCAGTAGACTAGGACTTGGTCACCCCACCCCCGCGCATGCATGATCCCGACGGCCGCCTGCGTAAGCTGATTGAACGTGATGGCGCTCAATCGCGCGCCAAACATTAGCTGTGTGTCATAGAGATGGGTAGGGGCGCTGTCCTACGCGAACGTCCACTGAAGCCCCTCGTGGGGGTAGTCGTGGGGGTGGATCCGCTGGCCAGATCCACTTTCCCCATGTAGCTGCCTCGCTGCAGGAGGCTGGCCGCCTGCTCTACTGTAGAGCAGCTGTATCCCGCGCTCTCCGCGTAATCGTTGATGGCGCTGCCTTTTGGGCGGGATGCGTCTTGTATGAGACAGATCCCGCCCCCCTGCTTAGGGATGGCGCCCAAGCCGCTGGTGATGTGTGCCGGGCCGTCGCGCCTGACGTAGCGGCCGTACCGGATCTCCACGCGTATTTGTTCCTCTACCACGCTCCGTAGGTCGGTGCGCGTGGCGGATGGGTGGTTTGGCTGGAACAATGGCTCGCTGGACACGGGTGCGCTGGTTATATGGAAACCGCTCCGCACTCCGGCGATTATTTCTGCGCGACCCCTCCTATTCCTTCTTTGTATGCTCATACTCACACGGGGAATAGGGACACTTCCCCGTGTTGGCAAACAAACAACATATTGTTTTGTCCCTGGCAGTGGTAGTGGCGGGGTCCCCTGTTGTGGTGCTGAGCGCCCCCGGGGGGACCGGATGCTGCACGCCCCTTCAGCGCGGGGGCCGGGCGTTGCCTGGGGATGAGGAGCTGCATCTCCAGGTAGGTGGCGGCCGTTCCCCAGGCCATCCCGTGCTCGGCCTGGACCTCGCGGTATTGTGTGTCATATTCGATGACCGACTGCCATTTGAATTTCAAAGTTATGAATACTGGCCATGTAGGCCAAGTAGTATTCCACATCCTCCCTTGCCACCTTGCCCAGTTGGATGAGGTGCGCAAAGAGGCACAGATTTGCCACCCCCCACTCGCCCTGCGTGACATACACGCATGCACAGTTGTCCTCCTCGGTCTTGAATTGGACTTGCCCTGAGGGCGGGTTGCCTACCTGTAGGTACTCCTTACGCATTTTTGGAACCCGCTTGCGCACAGTGCGCGGCAAATAGTCTATTATGCGCAGCGCCTTGCTAGACTTTGCGTGGATCGTCAGGCTGTGGCGTGGGCCTGGCCCGACGCCATGCCGACTGGGCTGGGTCGCATGGGCGGGGGGGGTGCAGGACGTAGCCCGTTGTGCCGCCAGCAGGGCGGGTGTGCTCCGGCGTCTCGCTGCCGCCGCCTGTCCGGCCGAGCAACCTGTCGGCCGCTGCCGATGACCACAGTTGGTCGAACGCGGTTCTCGCTTCTAGGATGGTGTGGCGCTCCTGTTGAGCATTCTCCGCATTGTGTTGTCGGTCGGCCACTGTGCGGTCAACTTGGGCGGGGGTGGGTTGGCTGTCCTCCCCTCGCCCCGGGCTTGCGCTGAGTTGGAAGTCGCCGTTGCCTATGTCGTTGAGCGCGACCCGGAGGAGGGCGCGCTGGCCGCGCGATATGTCGAGGGCGGCGAAGTCGGAGTGGTCGACTGCGTGCAGGGCTGCCATGGTCGTCATGTCCTCCTGGGCCATCGTGCCGGTGGTTTTGCGGCTCAGCCCTGCCGAAGTTGCCCAATCCAGGAAGTTAAACTCCGGGCAAGCTCCGTCCTCCGCCATGTTGGTTGAGCGCAGCGCCGGGGGAGGGGCGGAGTGCGTGTAGCCGTGGTGAGGCTGAGCAGCTCGGGATGCGTGGTGCCTGAGTGCGCATGGGCCGCCGAGTGGCGGCAGCTGGACAAGGCTGGCGGGTCGCGGCCCGGCCTCCTCCCGCCTTATCTGAATGGGGTGTTACGGTCATTAACGCGCCGCCGTGGCTCGTCTGGTCCTGCGCTGACCCCGCTGACCTCTGGGGTCGCAGCCTCCCCCCGCCTTATCTAAATGGGGCCGTCACTCCGATTAACCCCGGGCTGTCGCCCGGTGCGCCGACCTCCGTGTTGCGCATTTAAATCCCAGCGGCGAGCCGCTGGGCACATATACACATGCACATATATATATACATATACAGTAACCCCTTTCTATACCGACCCCTCCACAGATCGACCACTCCCCTATATTGATCGCTTTATTTGGGTCCCAAAAATACCATTGTAAGGATATTCTAAGTCTCTAAACTGACCACCCTCCTAAAAGGACTACTTAAAGTCGGTCCCATGGTCGGTCGATTTAGAGAGGTTTTACTGTATACACATAAACACATATATACATTATGAATATCAACTTGTTTACATTCACATAATGCATAAATCTACATACATATATATACAGTATAGTAACTATCAAGTGATGGACGCATTGATGCTGAAATACAGAGGAGGATGGCCAAGGCTAGCGCATCTTTCGGCCGACTACGCCAGAGACTCTGGAACAACCACCATGTGTCCATTCGGGTCAAAGGTAAGATCTTCCGTGCAATCGCGCTATCCACCCTACTATATGGAGCCGAGGCCTGGACAGTGTACAGACGACAGTTGAAAAAGCTGCATGCCTTCATGATGCAACATCTGCATTCAATCATGAGGCTAACCTGGAAGGACAAAGTGACAAATAAGGAAATACTCGAACGGACGGGGCTGCCGTCTATGGAAGTTCTTCTGATCAAAAAGAATCTCCGGTGGACTGGACACCTCTTGAGGATGTCATCAGACAGGCTACCAAAGCAGATCCTCTATTCTCAACTGTCTTCTGGCTACAGAAAGAGAGGGCGCCCTCGTCTCCAGTTCAAGGATACCATCAAGAGAAACCTGAAGCTGAGAGACATCAAGACCGACCCATGGACGCAACTCTCACAGCAGAGAGCTAAATGGAGAGCGGCAGTCAAGTAATGAAAGCAGTCTTTGTCACATCGCGACCGACAGCATGATGATGATGATGATGATAGTAACTATACAGGTGACATAGCGAGTGATATTAGTGAGAATAGCTGCTTGCTTATATTCGCATAATACATTATATGGTTACTATGCAGGTGACATAGTAGTAAGATTAGTCAGAATAGCTGCTTGCTTATCTTGGCATAATGAATTATATCTACATACATATATACAGATATTAACTAAGCATGTGACATTGCAGTGAGATAACTAAGAATAGCTGCTTGCTTATATTCGCATAATGCATTATATCTACATAGATATATACATATAGTAACTATGCAGGTGACATCCGTGATAAAACTGAGAATAGCTGCTTGCTTATATTCACATAATGCACTATATCTACATACATATAGTTAGTACGCAGGTGACATAGCAGTGATATTACTGAGAATTGCTGCTTGCTTATGATTATATTCGCATCATGCAGCATATCAGTAGACTCATATCTACAGACATATATGTGGACAGTAACTGTGCGTAATATAGCAGTGGTATTAATGTGAATAGTAGCTTGTTTATATTCACATACTGCATTATATCTACATACATATGTGGATAGTAATTATGTATGTGATATAGCAGTGGTATTAGTGAGATAGCATATCTGCATTAATAATTTGTTCTGAAGATATATGGTTTAAAGCCAGAGAGTTTGCTGAGTGAGTCTTGATCGAGGCTTGGTGCCATGCTCCAAAGACCGGAGACACGTCAGGTCCATATTACGGAATACAACTTCCTTTACTAGGTTGTGCAGTTTGCACAACATCCAGTTCGATCATTAAAGTCGGCCGGTATACCTTGCCGGGAAAACAAACAAACTCAAAATAGTGGATGGGTGAGTGGAGAGAAGGGAGAGTAAAACTGACCCACTTCTCACCCAGCCTCAGCACCCCCCCCCCCCCACCCCACTGATCTCAGCACTCTCCCTGGAGCAGTTCAGGTGCAGTGAGTCTACAACTACCCCCCCCCCCCACATATCTGGTTATATAAACATAAAAACTAAGCAGAGTTGTGCTTGGAGAGCATTTATCGGAGTACGGTTCCCGTCGCCACGAGGTATACCAGGCGACTTTAAACATTAAGATTTATGTTCACATATATCTAGCCATAATAAAACGCCTACAAACAGCGTGAGCTTCCCAGTCTAATATCAGTTTGATTAAACTAACCAGGTTACAGGGCTTTACAAATGATTATAGCCACAGACAATGTGCTGCCAACGCGATTTAGGCTCCTCTCAGCTGACACTTTGTTGAGGTTTTACGTCCGGCAACATCTAAGGTAAAAGCAGGAATCAAGACACCTGCTAAGTCAGAACAAGATTGGTCTGAATGTAGAGTTATCTTTTGAACACAGGCACCAATGTATTCCTTTTCATATTCATATATAATATTTCTTTCCCCATATATCAATACAGCTATTTATATAATATTAATATCAATATGCATATATATATATACTATAGGTCTATTCATATATAAATACATATATATATATATATATATATATATATATACACATGTATCTGATGTACTTAAAATTTCATAGTCGGATGGTTTTTGAGTTTCTGCCATTTTCTGAGATAAATAGATTAGATTAATCGTTATCATCTATTTTACTTTTGTTTGAAGTATCTTTTATTTCAAATGACTAAGTTTAGAGATATTTGAAGTGCAAACAGGCTAAATAAATGTTTGCAAGCATGTTAAGGATCGGACACCAAAGGCTTCAATAGTGCCAGTTTCTATTACATTGCTTTAATGTCCCCTTCTGTGCAGCAACACATGCACCAATAGCTAAGTTCTAACTTCTATGCATCTAGGAACAAACCAGACGGGAAAACCGAATGAGTTGAGCGATCATCTCCCGTATTGGTAGATCCATGGGTTCGAATCTTGGTTGAGTCAAACCAATGACTTAAAAATTGATACTTGTTGCTTCCTGAATCCTCGTCAGGCACTCGGCATTATTAGGATAGGGCAAGGACTGATTGGCTCAGTGTCAGGATAATGTGACTGGGTGGGATATTAGATCATGGTGTTGGTGGTCGGGTCTCCCAGTGGGGCAGCACTGTAAAATCTCCATGAGTGCGCACTGTTACAAGTCGGTACCCTTCCTCATATGACCTTAGATGTTACCAGGACGTAAAACTCCACCAACCAACCAACCAACCAACATATAAGAACAAATATATGTCGATGTTTTGGTTTGAATATTTGATGCTTTCATCTGATTATGCAGCTTGGATTATTATTCATGAGCACACCACCTAGCCGACCGACTTCTCCCGCACAGGCGGCAGCGCGCAGTGGTCTGAGGTGAGCACTACGTGCTGGTTTTCCGCATGCCTTCCTTCATCTTCGAGATCAGGAAGAAGAAGACAGTCTTCCAGGCCTGAGCGACCTGCCCGTCGTACCGCGGCCCCAGTTTGACGCGCAGCCCCTCGTCTATTGCCGGCCACAGCTTCTGAGGAAAACACGAAAGCCCACAGTCCACCAATGCATATTTGTATGTGTAAAGCCTCATGCACACTGGTCAGATGTTCTGGTTGCATTGCGCTATGTGACATGAGGAGCAACATCATATTTATCTACAATATATCAACACCGCAGGAGTAAATCAATCCTTCATTCGAACACCTTAGTACTCACTAATACTTCCTCATAGTTAGTAAGGCTTTAGCCATTGCCACATTGGTCACTCGTGGCCACGAGGGGCCAACGGCTACTGGATGTCGCGTCGGTCAAGCTGTCGTCATTTTTTGTAGTTTCAATTCCTGTATATCAGTTGTGTAGGGTGGCTATATTAGTGTTAAGGCGGGCCGCTGGCCCCTCGTGGCCTCTTTCTTACCATAATAATCCTTATTCTGTTGCATAAATTAGCAGAATTATATATTATGATGGTAATCAGGCGATGAGGACCAGCCGCTACTTTGTGTTGTGACTGATAATCTGGAATTGGTTGTCATTATTGTTATTGGTAATACAGTTGTTACGTACACATGATACAGTTCTAGCGTTATTCGTACTGCCTCTCTCACTTCGGCCACGGTATTGCCTATCAATATCGTGTCATCTATGTAAAAGCAAAGTAGTATACAGTGTTGTGACCTTAGGTAGTTCATTACTGCTTTCATGATTTTTGTAAATACCCTAGGCCCCGAGCTTAGACCGTTTGGGAGGACTCTAAAACGGTATCTGTTCCCCCCATGTAGGAATTGTAACAGGTCTCTGTCTGCCTCCCTGATTTCTAGGCTGTGGTAGGCTTGTGAGATGTCAATGCTCGCAAGCCAGGCACCCTGTGTTACTAATTGCATCGCCGTGGTTAACTGCTCCATTTTAAAGTGTCGGTAGACTATAAACTCGTTCAATTTTGATAAGTTGAGTATGGGGCGAAAATCCCCATCTTTCTTAGGTCTTAAGAAGAGGTGGGACACGAAGGTGCGTTTAGTGCTCGTGGCCCTTTCAATTACCCCCTGCTCGTACATCTCTATTATTTTGCATTTAGTATTTCGTTGTGCCCTTTACTGTCCGACACCGGCTCTACTGCTTGCCCGGGTAAGTTGGTGATCTAAATTTGTATGCCCTTCACCATGAGCTTTACCCACGCATTATCTGTGACACACTCCCATTCACTTGCTCTCTCCGTCATGCCCCCTGCTTTAGAGTTGCTAGGATTGCTACTCACTTTGTTTAATGCCTTGCTGGCCGCGCTCTGTATCCCGCTCCTCGGTCCCACCCCCCCTCCGCTTTGACGGTGGTGGTCCTGTCTGTGGCGTGCGGAATACTGCGAGTTGTTCTGGGAAGAGTAGTGGGCTGGGCGGCCCCTCCCCTGGCCGCCTCTGTAGTTTCCCTGCTTTCGTTCTGGCCTTGTATACTGCCTGCCCTTGCCCCTCACTATGGCATTGGCTGTCTTCTGGTTCGCTTCCAGTGTGGTGACCTGTGCCGCCAGATCCTCTCCTAGGAGGTACTTGAAGCTCCTGCTTCCCTCCTTTTTTGGCAATGTTTTTATCTGTGCCTGCAGCGTCAGTCGCACGTTGTCCCGCCTCAGGCCCAGAATTGTGTTGCTGGTGCGGGTAGTGACCAATGCCTCCGCCATCTCCTTCTTAGACAGTGGTATGTCGGTCTCTATGCCGTCCAATGCTTTTGCCAACGGTCTAGTTCCGTACTGCATGCCCCACTGGGCTGCCGCTAGACCAGAGTCATTGTCCCTCACTCGCTGCTGCAGAGTATGCTCTATCTCCAGGTTCATTCACGTTTGTGAAGCACTTCCACATTCCCTGGCCTAGGTAACATTGTGTATAGTTCGGCGACCTCAGCTTTGGTCATCGGATTGTTCCAGAGCGCGGTTAGCAGCTTGGCCGTATTGTCCGCCAGGTTGCCGCACTCAGCGTCCAGCGGCGCCTTTTCCACTGGTAAGAATTGTTCCAGATACGATGTGTTGTCCTCATGCGCCCTTCCCGTGACCTCCAGCTGCCCCGGTGCGGCCTGGGTGGGCGTGGCCACGCGCGCTTGTGGTACCGTCACCGGTGTTGGTGTCCTGACTCTATAGGGCAGTGGTGGTGTGGTCATCGGTGTTGCCGGCCTTGCCTGCTGCGTGTCCCGTCTGGGTAAGGTGAAGGCCAATGGTATAGGCTTTTGAACTTGGTCGCCCAGCAGTAGGTCGCCTCCTCCCGCCAGTAGTTGTTGGGAGGGTCCCTGCGAATCCCTCGGGGACTAGTTTATTGAATAGGCTGCCCTTCTGTTGCGAATCTCCTCCTGTAGTTCAAGCTTTCGCACCTCCAGGCGCTCTAGCTCTGCGATCGGCGTGGGCACGTAATCGGGCCCCCTCCATTGGTCTCCACAGGCTGGATCCGGTGTCGGGCTGAACGTATTTGATAGGTCCGCTACCACCATCCTAAGTCCTCTGTGCAAACCTCCCACTGGAGGTGGGTTGTATATCGGTGAAGTGGCTGCTAGTACCAGCCTCCTCCCATTGCTATCCGTTTGTACCACCGCATCTGGTGATGGCTTGTGCCTTACCGGCGGTGGCCGGGTAGCGGTGTTCGTCCCGCGTCGGCGTCCCCGCGCCGTGTTCCGCTATTTCCATGTCCGCTTCAGAGTTTGTGTCTGATTCATGTGGCAATGGAACATACAGCGCTTCAGAAGGCGAATCTATCCTTCTTCTTTCCGCCCTTTCAATGAACTCTGACAGTATGCTTGCCGATCGCTCGCCTTTGTCGTTGCAGGGGAAGCCGGTGGAAGTTGTCGGGGAAGGCGTGCATGAGATGTGGTGGGCCATGTTGGAGTGAGCCGTTAGTGGTGGCCGTCGAGGCTTGGCCAGCTCATTTCCTATATTGCCCAGCTCATTTCCGCGTTTGTAATTTAATTACGCCCCTGCTGCTGATTATGGCCTCAGCAGCGTCACCCTTTGAGGTGGCCCACCTGTTGGCCCAGCCCCTGGCTGCAGCCGGCGTGTTCCCGTGACCTGACCCCGTGGCCTTGCCCTGACCCCGTCGTCGGGCGTCTGCAGGGTTGCCTACTCCCCCCCTCCCGATAAACTCGGTTGAGGGAGGTGGATGGGGAGGGCATGGGGTGGTTCGAGATCCTGTGGATCCTCCGCCTGCCCCCGTGTGCTGCTGCCACCTGGTTAGGTGTGCAGAAGTCCTTAGACTTGCTTCAGCCGACAAATCGGTGCAGTGCCACCCTATTGTCTAACCTCCGGTACAGGCAAGCCTGACCGCGTGCAACGCAGAGGTTTGAAAAGACCCGCAGGTCTGGCCCAAGGCCTCCCCACCATAGCGGTGGCAACCCATAGGTGCCATACTTACCGGGACAATATCAGCTCCAGTGATATTGTCCTAGCCTCCGGTACAGTTTACACTGTCCGCGCGCAACGCAGAGGCTGGGTGCCCAGTGGCGCACCCGCTGATGCCTTATCAGCCCGCTGCCGCGATCAGGGGGCCCGCGCCCTCCTACCACGCAGCGCGTCGTATGACATCCTGCTCTCTCGATAGCTAATCCAAAAGTGACGAGAGCTCGACCGACGTGACATCCAGTATTGGCTGGCCCTCATGGCCTGATTACCATCATAATAACTGACTGAGTATACATGCACTGCCAGTTAATTAGGTCAGCGCTCCTTCACTGCTAATGGAACCCCCCTCGCTGATTAACCGCGCGCAGCTTTAACCTAGCAACCCCCTGCCTGCATCCCACAACCGTAGTTACACACTTAGGTTGGTTGTTGGAGTTTCATGTCCTAGCAACATGGAAGTTCATATCAGGACGGACACACTATGGTGAGAGGAACCAGTTCCACTGACAATCGGTGAGTTCCGTTGTTTTTCGTTACTGATTGAATTTACAACTGTAGATGGCGCATTTTTCATATTTGCACCCATTGCCCCTTTTAAAATTGCATAATCCGGTTTTATGATTTTGTCAGTTAAAACAATGAAGATAAATATATTATGTTGAACATTATAATCTATCTCACCTTAGTTTTAAAATAACTATGCTAGATCATTAAAAAGATAATGTATTATGTTGAGGATTATAATCCATCTCACTTCAGGTTAAAGTTGCATAGTCCGATGGTTTTGAATTTCTGTATTTTTTCTGAGATAAATATATTATATCGATCACTAGTATCTACTTTACATTAATTCAAAGTTACTTTTATTTTAAATGGTAAACTTTTGAGATATTTTGAGTGCAAACATGGAAAATTAGTTTTGGCAAGCTTGCAAAAACTCTGACAGCATAGACTTCTGCAGTAACAGGTTCTGTTAAATTGACTCAGTATTGCCTTCTACGCAGAAATAAATGCTTAATAAGCGCATCAGTATCTAAGTTAGATATGTAAAATCAAATCTAGATAATTGGTTTGGCTTTGATATTTCATCAGACTATGCAGCTTTAAAGTAAGTATTTTCTATACAGTTAACACCGAATATATTTGAAGTTAATATTGACATGCAAATCAAAACACCGAGAACATAGGTGTCACCAGTCACAGGTTCTATTAAATTAACTTAGTATCCCTTATATACTATAGCCTTACTATAGGTGTCAGCAGTCACAGATTCTATTAAATTAACTTAGTTTCCCTTATACACTATAGCCTTACTGTAGGTGTCAGCAGCCACAGGTTCTATTAAATTAACTTAGTATCCCTTATACACTATAGCCTTCCTATATGTGTCAGCAGTCACAGATTCTATTAAATTAACTTAGTTTCCCTTATACAACTGCCTCCTATATGTGTCAGCAGTCACAGATTCTATAAATTAACTTAGTTTCCCTTTATACACTAGCCTTACTGTGGTGTCAGCCAGCAACAGGTTCTATTTTAATTAGTATCCCTTACACTATAGCCTTCCTTATGGTCAGCAGTCACAGATTCTATTAAATTAACTTAGTTTCCTTATACACTATAGCCTTCCTATAGTGTGTCAGCAGTCACAGATTCTATTAAATTAACTTAGTTTCCTTATACACCATAGCCTTACTGTAGGTGTCACCAGTCACAGGTTCTATTAAATTAACTTAGTATCCCTTATACACTATAGCCTTCCTATATGTGTCAGCAGTCACAGATTCTATTAAATTAACTTAGTTTCCCTTATACACTATAGCCTTCCTATATGTGTCAGCAGTCACAGATTCTATTAAATTAACTTAGTTTCCCTTATACACCATAGCCTTACTGTAGGTGTCACCAGTCACAGGTTCTATTAAATTAACTTAGTATCCCTTATACACTATAGCCTTCCTATATGTGTCAGCAGTCACAGATTCTATTAAATTAACTTAGTATCCCTTATACACTATAGCCTTACTGTAGGTGTCAGCAGTCACAGGTTCTATTAAATTAACTTAGTATCCCTTATACACAATAGCCTTACTGTAGGTGTCAGCAGTCACAGGTTCTATTAAATTAACTTAGTATCCCTTATATACTATAGCCTTACTGTAGGTGTCAGCAGTCACAGGTTCTATTAAATTAACTTAGTATCCCTTATATACTATAGCCTTACTATAGGTGTCAGCAGTCACAGGTTCTATTAAATTAACTTAGTATCCCTTATACACTATAGCCTTACTGTAGGTGTCAGCAGTCACAGGTTCTATTAAATTAACTTAGTATCCCTTATACACTATAGCCTAAAGGGCGCATTCCATATACGCGTAATGCGTAATGCGAATGCGAATGCGAATGCGACAAAAAATCGAAACGGCTTGAAACCTATGAGCTACATTCCATATACGCGTAATGCGTAATGCGAATGCGAATGCGAATAAAATCCATTATCCCGATCGCTCCATGTAGCGATCGGTGCGTAATGCGTAATGCGTAAAGGTGCTGCGAATAGAAAAGCATCAGTCGCATTTGTCCATTGATATAAGGCTGGAGGAGGCGACTGATAATTATGGACAGCCGTGTAGGTTTATGCGGCGGACCTGTTAGGAAGCAGTCTTCATATTTGGGACGGTCCTAACATCCCTCAAAGCAAGCTAAACTGAGCCATGTTTGGACCGTCCCATTCTGTGTGTGTGTGTCTCTGTGAGTGTGTCTCTGTGTGTGTGTGTCTCTGTGTTGTGTCTCTGTGTGTGTCTCTGTGTGTGTATCTGTGTGTGTCTGTGTGTGTGTCTGTGTGTGTGTCTCTGTGTTGTGTCTCTGTGTCTCTGTGTGTGTCTGTGTGTGTATCTGTGTGTGTCTGTGTGTATGTGTGTGTGTCTGTGTGTGTGTCTCTGTGTGTGTGTCTCTGTGTTGTGTCTGTGTGTGTGTGTCTGTGTCTCTGTGTCTTTGTGTCTCTGTTGTTGTGTGTGTGTCTGTGTGTGTATCTCTGTGTCTCTGTGTGTGTCTCTGTGTTTCTGTGTGTGTGTCTGTTGTGTGTGTGTGTCTCTGTGTCTGTGTGTGTGTCTCTGTGTGTGTGTCTCTGTGTTGTGTCTCTGTGTCTATGTGTGTGTGTCTGTGTGTGTCTGTGTGTGTATGTGTGTGTGTGTCTCTGTGTGTGTGTCTCTGTGTTGTGTCTCTGTGTCTGCCAACAGAAAAGCATCAGTCGCATTTGTCCATTGATATAAGGCTGGAGGAGGCGACTGATAATTTCGGACAGCCGTGTAGGTAGGTTTATGCGTCGGACCTGTTAGGAAGCAGTCTTCATATTTGGGACGGTCCTAACATCCCTCCAAGCAAGCTAAACTGAGCCATGTTTGGACCGTCCCATTCTGTGTGTGTGTGTCTCTGTGTGTGTTTCTATGTGTGTATATGTGTTTATGTGTGTGTGTGTCACCATGGTGGCGTGCCGACGCAACTTCCGCTCGTCCAACCGGAAGTCGAGCGGGTCCTGCGCCAGTCGCAGGAACAACGGCCGCAGGCTCTTCTCGTTCTCCAGCAACCTGCGAGGGGAGAGTGGCGGAGGAGAGGCAAGGAGGGCGGAGGGAAGGGGAGAGGAGAGGAGGGGAGGGCAGAGGAGAGGGGAAAGGAGAGGAGGCGTAGGAGAGGAGGGGAGGAGAATACAGGAGTTGGAAGGAGAGGCGAGGAGATATAGGGAGAGGAAAGGAGGGGAAGGTAGAGGAGAGGAATGAAGATTAGGGGAGGGCAGAGGAGGAGAGAGGCGTGGAGAGGGGAGGGGGGATGGGAGAGGAGAAGAGAGGACGGGAGAGGAGCGGAGTTTAGGACAGAGTGGAGGGGAAGGGGAGAGAGGGGGGAGGGAGGGATAGGAGAGGAATGGAGATTAGGGGAGAGGAGGGGAGGAGAGGAGAGAGAGGAGAGGAGGGTGATGACAGGAACACGCACTTGCACACACCGTGTATTAATTTCCTGACGCGGCGCTATATGACCCTACGTGTTGTTAGGACGTAAAGCTCCAACTAAACAATCATAGATAAATGCATAAGAAGACGGGGTTTACACAAATATCAAGTTGTTGGAATGAATTAATCTCAAAGTGATGTGTGGTTCCTATTCGAACACATGGGAGCGTTACGGTCAGCAAATTGTTGATAAAAATCCCCCGGAAGTGGTCACGTGCCAAATGCGGAGGAGGAACGGTGTCATGGCGACATCTGTGGTGCGTTTTACAAATAATAATCAGCACATAAACTCGCCAATATACCTACAACCGAAATTTTGATTTAAGAAAGATATATGTATACTAAATTTTCTGATGACTATTCTTCTAATTTTATGAACCCAGTGACATTGCCAATGTAAATAAAGCTGCTTATTCCGATGAAACATCACATTTTCAAAACCAAAGCAATTATCAAGATCTAATTCTACATCTCTACCTCAGATACTGGTGCACTTATTAAACATTTGTCACCACACAGAAGGGAATACTGAGGCAGTGTACTAATATAACCTGTTACTGCAGAAGCCTATGCTCTCAAAATCTTGGCATACTTGCCAAAATTAATTTAGTATGTTTACACTTCAAATATCTCAAAAGTTAGCCATTTAAAATAAAAGTGACTTCAAACTGAAGTAAAGTAGATTATTCCGATCAACCTAATATATTTATCTCAGAAAATGAAAGAAATTCAAAACCATCGGACTATGCAACTTAAATAGCAATATTTTAGGGACAAATAATGCCTACACTTCGTTGTTTTGTCTGTGCACTCTGGTTGTTTTTCTGTTGGTAAACAAGCCTCCAGCGGGTCTCACGCCACCAATCAGAGAACATTGTCGGCCTGTTTAGTCTTACGTGAAGTAGAATGCGGACCAATTAGAGAAAAGCAAGGAGCTCAGCTGAGAGTTATTTCATGCATTCTCTGCTCAGACAGATCGGGGATCCACAATTAGAGTCCAATCCTATCGGCTCGCCATGGTTGGTTGCTCTGGTCAACTCAGAAGTGAGAACATTGACATTATCTCTTCAATATCACATGTGGAAGGAACAATCTGCAATAAGCCAATTATAATAGGCCTACTCTCCCCAATAAGCCAACTATAATAGGCATTTTCTTTCCATTAAATCAATTTTAATAGGCCTACTCACCTCAATAAGCCAATTATAATAGGCATACTCACTCCAAAAAGCCAATTATAATAACGCACAAGGACAGCGGTTTGCGGAAGAACATTTCTGTGTTGGAAAATAAAATATTGTGTACAACTGCAAGGCATCACTCTAATCCAAGCCGACAGTGAGGCTAGTTTTAACTGGCCCGACAAGGTAGTGGCAGGCAATTGTTTCGCGCTGAAGTCGGGCTGGTATGAGAAGCAGGTCCATCTGTTTCATCGTCTACAACAGACTGATTGTACATCTGTATCTGTTTGATTACATCTGAGCATTACACACAACAGGCTGATTGTATCTGTGTGGTTACATCTGAGCATTGCATGCAACAGGCTTATTGTATCTGTGTGTCTGTGTGGTTACAGCTGAGCATTGCACACAATGGGCTGATTATATCAGTGTATGTATGTGTGGTTACAGCTGAGCATTGCATGCGACAGACTGATTATATCAGTGTCTCTGTGTGGTTACAGCTGAGTATTGCATGCAACAGACTCATTATATCAGTGTGTGTCTGTGTAGTTACAGCTGAGCATTGCATGCGACAGACTGATTATATCAGTGTGTGTCTGTGTGGTTACAGCTGAGCATTGCATGCAACATACTGATTATATCAGTGTGTGTCTGTGTGGTTACAGCTGAGCATTGCATGCGACAGACTGATTATATCAGTGTGTGTCTGTGTGGTTACAGCTGAGCATTGCATGCAACAGACTGATTATATCAGTGTGTGTCTGTGTGGTTACAGCTGAGCATTGCATGCGACATGCTGATTATATCAGTGTGTGTCTGTGTGGTTACAGCTGAGCATTGCATGCAACAGACTGATTATATCAGTGTGTGTCTGTGTAGTTACAGCTGAGCATTGCATGCAACAGACTGATTATATCAGTGTGTGTCTGTGTAGTTATAGCTGAGCATTGCATGCAACAGACTGAGTTTATCAGTGTATGTATGTGTGGTTACAGCTGAGCATTGCATGCAACAGACTGATTATATCAGTGTGTGTCTTTTGGTTACAGCTAAGCATTTGTAGTAGTCTGAACATGAGCTCTACTATCACGCGGTAGCAGCGGAAACTACAACGCCATCAGTGCAGTACCATTACACTGCGCTAGATGGCGGCACGGGTCACCACCGGTCAGACTCTAGCCGGGCTGACCTCTACTGCGTGTGGTTGACCCACCCCCCCACACACACCTATAGAGTCGAGGTGGGATCTGGCGAGTCAGGGGGGAGATGATTGTGGACTGACGCCCGTGAAGACGCAGATGGTTAATAAAACCAGGGTGGAGCTCTACACTTGATTGATCTTGTGTTTCTTCCGTGTGAGTGAAGAAGAGTCGTGAGGGCAGTGGGCCATTACTATTGGTGCCGTTGAGCCAGCTCACCTTCTGCGTAAGGGGTGAAGTATTGGACCTGGGCGGGGTGAGTATTGGACCTTGGCCATGGACTCCGAGGTAAGGTCTCTTCGTAAGATTTTATTATGGAAGGAAGGGGCGACGGAGGTTCAAGCGCCAGTGGGCGCCAGTACCAAACTAATGGTACAGGGCGTCCCGACGCGGTAGGACTGCCGGTGGGCGCGGACGCTTCTGTGGTAAGTGAACTGCACCGCGCTCATGTAACACCTGTGGGAAATGTTGATGTTGAGACGTCCATTATGAGTGCAGGTGCCGGCGTCATAGGGGACGGCCGCCAGGGGTCAGTGCGTGGGAGGGGGGGTGTAGCCACTCCCGCACGGGTGCCGGGGCGGTCGCCTGTGGGTGCTGAAGGCGTTGATAGTTATTGGGCGCAGTTAGCGCGGCTGAGTGGCACTCCGCCGCCGGGCATTCCGCCGTTGTTGACAGTGGCGGCAATGCAGGGTGGTGGGGGTGGTACGCAGTTGAGCACGCGTTCTGATAGCGGTGGCGCAGCATTAGGTAATGTTGCGCCATCGACTGCAGCGCGAAATGTTCTCTCAGTTGATGAAAATGATACTGTGGGGGGCATTGCGGGGAGTGCTGTGAAGGGGGGCTTCGCTCTTGATGTTATGCGGTCTCTGTCGATCAATACTGATTCGGGGGCGGGTGTACATGACGGTAGTAGTTCGATCGGGTATCGCGATGACTTAGGTCTGGGCGTACGCGGGAGTTCTATGCGCGAGGTGCCGCTGGAGTATTCACCGTGGGGGAGTTCAGCTGTCCGTTCTGTGGGGATGGGAGCTGGACGCAGTGATCCCCGAATTCGCTGTCGTAGGGAGGTTTTCCCATCTTTGGAGACAGGGCTCGTAGCCGATGACTCGTTGACATTTGGGTCAGAGCATGATTCGTTTATGGGTCGTACGGTTTCGGGATCGCAGTCGGAGGCGGAGCGTCAGGATGTGATGCATGTCTGCCGTCTGCGAGCTTGGAAGCGGGTCCAGTTTGAACGGATGGCGGAGGAGAGGAGGGCGTTGGATGAGATGAGAGTTTCCAATGCTGAATCCTTCGCGCGCGGTTTAGCGGATCTAACCGCGGCGCGGCGCGTCGCCACGGATGAGGTGAATGCTAACCGTTTGTTGGTTGAGGAGCAGGAGGCTGCTTTCATGCAGCAGACGGTGGATTTATCCAGGCGGGAGGCGCTGAATGTTCAGTTGCAGGGAGAAAATCAGAGATGTGA
>CM059191.1:10799118-10825161 GCA_030323885.1 Branchipolynoe longqiensis
TTAAAGTCAACTGTAAATAAAGGACTTGTAGAAACAGATTGTACATACACATGGTCCCTTTAAAGCCCCAGTCACACTTCGGCTTGCTACCACCTTACGACCTCTTTGCAAACACTTTGGACCAAAGAACCCACCTTCTTGCGACCTGCTTGCGACCTGCTTGCGACCTCCTTGCAACAAAAGGAATGGTCGCCAACCTCTGGGTGACCATTTTGGTCACAATGAGGTTTTTAGTGCAGTAGCTGCAACTATGACCAAACTGGTCACAAGGAGGTCGCCAACCACTGATTACCACTTTGCGACACCTTGCGACCATTTTGCGACAACCCCTATTTGTGGTTGCAAGATGCTCGCTATGCAGCTTTAACACTATCATTTGAGGGTAACTCAATAGACGAAATCTCCAATAAGGCCTTTTCCACAAGGCATATTGCACAGTGACCTGCTGCTACCCACATTAGTTCTTGACAGTGCCATCAGAGGGAAACTCAATACTAGAAATCCTCTACAAGACCTTTTCCACAGAGCATATTGCACATTGGTTCTTGACACTTCCATCAGAGGGTAACTCAATGGTGAAATCCTTTATAAGACCTTTTCCACAGCACATCTTGCACAGTAAACTGCTGCTATTGACCAGACGGGACGCCGAATGAGTTGAGCGTCCGTCTCTTGTTTAGAGAGATCGGGCGATCCAAATCCATGGGTTCGTGGGTTCGAATCTTGATTGAGTCAAACAAACAAAAAATGATACTTGTCGCTTCCTAGCCAGGCACTCTGCATTATTAGGATAGGGCAATGACTGGTTGGCTCAGTGTCAGGATAATGTGACTGAGTGGGATATCAGGTCATGGTGCTGGTTGCCTGGTCTCCCAGTGGGGCAGCACTATAAGTCACCGGGAGTGAGCACTGTCACACACTTGCTATCTGGACCGCACTTTGTCCACACCCCTCTCTATCTCCTCTCCGCTGGCCTTGCTCCTCCTCGATATGTCTGAAGAGAGTTCCAGGAGGGGGAGCCCACCAGCATTTCACTTTCTACTCTTACTCTGTCCGTGTCTTTACCTCGCTGGTTGGTCACCAGAGAGCAAATAGACATGGTCCTTTGACTCAACTCTCCTCATTTCTCTTTCCTAGACTCTACCCTTTCTATTTCTCCCAGGCATACTTCTCCCCCTGACCAGGGGAGTTGTGTGCTTGGGTGGGGCCCTGTACCTTATCTTCTCTCTCTTGTTCTCATTGCTGGAACCGCTGTACCCTGCTTTGCCCGTCCCTTTCTCATAAACCCTCGCTGATGTCGACTGGATACGAGTGCTCTACTACCGCGATTCGGGGCCACCCCAATGCTTTGCCATTTCAATGTTGTAAAGATGTCCCCAGCTTCTACAACCATCCCTACTGACGATTAATCTTCAACCAAAGATTGGGCCGATTTATCGGAACCTCTCTATTGTGTTGCAGTTCTGCAACCAGTAACCGTCGTAAGGTTACAAACAACCCCACAAGCAAGCACTGTCACAAATCGGTACCCGTCCTGATATGACCTTAGATGTTGGTAGGACGTAAAACAACAAACAAACAACAGCTGTTAACCACAACATTAGTTCTCTCACTGCCGTCAGAGGGCGGGTTGGTGGATGAGATTGTCTAACACTAGACCAGTAATTAAAGTGGGTCAGTAATTAAGCGCAATTAGAAGACACAAATCATCAGCCGCATTGCGCCCTCCGCCAACTAGGTGTCACAACGTCACCGTGTCTTACCTAGCTGATGGCGCAGATGTCACGTGATGTTATGTCACGTGACGCTAGGTGGCGATACGCTCATGGCGCCGTGCAGAGAGACAACTGCGTCGGTGAATTCTTGTAGTGACGTTGTCGCCCTCTATTTGCTGTGACGTCACATAGCAACGCGCAGACAACTGTCACTTTGAGAAGGGTCGAGAAGGGTCCACAGCGACGAAAGGATGAAAAACGGGTTACCACTGAGTAATATCGAGCATACCCTTGCAGGATGAGTTTCCCATTCATTAAGTAGTGATATTGTGTGATTTAAACAGAAATCAATGTAGATCAAATTCAAATATACTTCAAACAATTTAATCTGTGCAAAAGATACATAAATATGTGATAATATCTGAACAATAAACTAGTAAAATAATATTTTACTACACTGCTAGCTCTGTGGAGGTCTAGCCTGGTCCCCTGGCATTTATTTGCTCTGGCAGAGGCATAGGAGTTTTCATCTATTATTGCTCAGTTTCCAACCTGGTCCCCTAGCCTTTGTACCGGAAACAAGTCTAAACGAGCTCAAACGAGTTCAAACATGGCTGGTTGGGTCGCACCGTGGCTAGTTGGGTCGCTCCGTTTAGCGCTGAATATGCTTATGGCAGGGTCAGCAGCGATGAAAGGAGAAACAGGTCACCATTGTCCTTTATTGAGCATACGGTTGCATCGGGATTCTCCCATTCTTTAACTACTGATATTCTGTGGTTCAGGAATAGGTGGAATTATACTAATTATACTAAATTTCAAATATACTTCAAGCACTTTAATATGTGTCAAACATACATAAATGTATGATTATGTCCCATTGAGAAACTGCTACTAGTACTACTGCATACAATTTCAGTGAAGTTCTAGCCTGGTCCCCTGTCCTTTGCCAGGCAGAGGTGCACCACTATGTGCTCTGTTGAGCATATATACGGTTGTGTGCTGATTCTCCCATTCTTTAATTTCTGATATTGTGTAATTTAAACTTTTAGTTCCTTAATTGCTCAAAATTCTTAATTGTGAACAGATATATCCAAAATATATTCATTCTTCTAGGTAAAACCAATGGACATGTGCATTTGTTTTCCTTTGGACGTCGTTTTGAGCGCATGTAGAGGTGGAATCTCACTGCTTGCTTGTCTGGTTCACTGAGTTCTTCTGAACACAAGAAGAGGTAGGTTTTTTTCCGGTGAGCCAGGATGCGCGCTTGTCTGAGTTCAAACATGCTGGAACAAGTTCAAATGTGCTCGAGCCAGTTCAAACCCGCCAGTTGCGCTCTTAGTTATCGCGCAGTTTATTCTTATTTGTTTGTTGGAGTTTTATATCCTGGCAACATCTAAAGTGATATCAGGATGGATACCGACTTGTGACAATGCGCACTCATAGCGACTTTATAGTGCTGCCCCACTGGGAAATCAGGCTGCCAGCACCATGATCTGATATCCCACTCAGTCACATTATCCTGACACTGAGCCAACAAGTCCTTGACCTATCCTATTAATGCCGAGTGCCAGGCTAGGAAGCGAAAAGTATCAATTTTAAAGTCATTGGTTTGACTCGACCGGGAACCGACCTCCGGACCTCCCGCATGCGAGGCCCGCGCTCTACCGATTTGGCCACCTCGCCCAGTATTTATGCGTATGGTCACTTTAAATAGCAATGTGAAGAGTGTCGTGGCGTGTGATTCATTGCGGGCACGTCTCTCATTTCAGGTAGCGACGTGAAATCTACTCTGACGTCATATAGATGCATTGAGACCAATATGATTCCACGTGACGACTCTAGAAGACGCTTCACAATCGGAAATGACACTGAATCACCGCTGACAGCACCTAGCAACGAGGGGACATTGTGATCTCATATAATTATGTGGAAGCCATTGTGACGTCACATAGCAACGTCGGGACATTGTGATGTCGCCCCTGAAGCTTCACATAGCGACGCGGCAGCTTCTGTGACGTCATCATCATTACGCCCTATCATCTGATGCTTTGGGGACTGCTGATCCCGGCTTACAGAGTGAATGAGCTGCTACTAGGAGTGTAATGTACAATTACAGTGTGTTTGTTGTTTTACATCCTAGCAACATCTAACGTCATATCAGGACGGACAAAGAACACGGTAGCAGAGGTGTCAAGTAGCTACGAGTGTGAGTAGGGAGATCTCCCTAATATATAAATTGTAAATAGGAAGAAATAGTGGGGGGGGGGGGGCGCTCATCCCCTCCCAGGGTGAAAAAAAGTGATACAAAATGGTGCATCCTGGCGCATTTTGATGAAACATATGCGTACAAATATTTTAAAGGCAAACTAATATGATTATTTGGTGAGAGATTACAAAGTAGAAGCAGGAAGTCGGGACGGGTTATTTGACTATCTTAGGGAGATCTCAGTGAAGGAGACTTGGCACCTGTGTGGCAGGCAACACCTACGGGGCCATGGGGTGTGAAATCTCGACGACGCACATCAGGGCGGCCCAGCTGAGTCAGTGCCTCAAGAAACGCGAGGTGGAGCTAGTGAGGAGCTCGTGGGAGCTGGTCAAGCCGGACATGGAAGACACCGGGGTGCTCATACTCAGCAGGTGAGTACACAGTGTACTCAGCACGTGAGTACACACAGAACTCAGCATGTGAGTGTACATTGAACTCAGCACATGAGTACATACTGTACTCAGCACGTGAGTTTAGTGTGTACTCAGTGCATTAGTACACACTGAACTCAGCAGGTGAGCACACATTGAACTCAGCATGTGAGTACACATTGAACTTAGCATGTGAGTACACAGTGTACTCAGCATGTGAGTACACATTGAACTGTTATGTTGTGTGTTTTGTATGTAATATGTATGGGGTGCATACTGTATGTAATGTGTATGGGTGTGTATTGAATATAATGTATATGATTTGTAATGTATGTAATGTGTATGGGGTGTGTACTGTATATAATTTGTATGTGTTGTGTACTGTATATACTGTCTATGTTTTGTGTACTGTATATAATGTTATGTTTTGTGTACTGTATATAATGTGTATGGTTTGTAATGTATATAATGTGTATGTGTTGTGTACTGTATATAATGTTATGGTGTGTAATTTATATAATGTGTATGTGTTGTGTACTGTATATAATGTGTATGGTGTGTACTGTATATACTGTGTTAGTGGGATACTGTATATAATGAGTATGGTGTGTACTGTAAATAACGTGTATCTTTTGTGTACTATATATAATCTGTATGGTTTGTGTACTGGATACAATGTGAATGGTGTGTACTGTATATAGTGTTATGTTTTGTGTACTAGATACAATGTGTATGGTATGTACCGTATATAATGTGTATGTTTTGTGTACTGTATATAATGTGTATGGCGTGTACTGTATATAGTGTGTATGTTTTGTGTACTGTATGCAATGTGTATGGTGTGTACTGTATATAATGTATGTTTTGTGTACTGTATATAATGTGTACGTCTGGTCAAAGCACTTCACTAAGAGGTGTGTGCACAAAACCCTCATCGTGTCTTAGATAGTAGCCATTATTAAATATACCATATTGGCAAATATATCCAGATACATCTCTCATGTAATAAACACAGTTGGCAATAGTGCTCTTCCAGTGGTCCTCATAGCAGTGCATCCATACCAATAGACATTTTACACATACTATGAGTACTATTCTGTCTTGTTGTTTTTGTTTGATGTTTCCTTCAATATTCCAGTTGAATAACATCTCATCTATCTACTGGTCTGCTCTTCATATGACTGCCACCCATTTGTTGACGCATCATAATTTTACCTTTGTTTCTTCAATATTTAAGGCCTAACCAATTGGCCATTTGCTTACTAACTAGTTGCATTTTTAAATATGCATTGGGTTGGGTTGTTTTCCTTTTGTTTTCCTTAGTTAACCACATCAATTCTTTCCACAGACATCAGAAGGCGGGTTGGTAGAGAAAACCTACAATAGTATTTCTTGCCACTGTTGTCAGAGGGATGACAAACAATGATGATCAGCAGCTACTGTGTGGTAAGACACCACCAACACTACAACTGGCCAGCATTGAAAACAAGCCTGGGTACCCGGGCTTATATGCTATGGACAGTATAAAAACAGCCTCAATAAAAAAAAAAAAATTAAAAAGAGGGAAGGGTGGTGGTGGAAATCAACTATAAGGCCTTTTTCATATAGCAAGCTGCACACTGAACTGCTAGCTACAACAGTTGTTCCTGCCACTACCGTCAGAGGGCAGGTTGGTGATGAAAATCACATATGCCTTCTAATAGGTACTCCAAATTGGACGTATACGGTGTCTGCAGTGCGAAATTTGATATATTTTAACCCTTTATAAAACACTTCAATCTCCACTAATTCTGCTTAGTTTGAAATAAAATTATAGGAAATTAAAGCTTATTCTTTTGTCTTTTAGGGTATCTGATTTTTAGTTAGCATTATGAAATAAATTAGTGTCAATGGAAACTTGTTTGGGGGTACCATCGGCAGCTCTGTGCATGCTCGTCCAGTTTGTTTTCATCCAGTCTTAGCTACTCCCTTCCCTAAAATTGATACCTTGGTGAGCACAGTGAGCTGAGATAAAAATAACCACCAATGAAAGACCGAGAAGAAACTAGGCTTCCTTAGCATATCAAGCATGGAGGGCAGCTGGACTGTACCACCTAATATAGTTTACTATATAGATTCTATCAATTATTAATGAAACTTTTCTTTTTCTATGGGAATTTGTTTCCCTTGACCACAAATATATGATTGTGAGCTTTCTAATTTAATGAGTGTCTATTGGCACATAATTGATTGTCTGCTTTTAGATGTAAAAGCGATGGTTTGAACAAAAAACAAACATTTCTCACCGTGAATATGGCCTATGCTGCCAACACGGCGTAAAGCAACCACCAATCAATCAATAAATCATGGCTGTTTTTAAGTTGGAAATTTGATTGAACTGAAGGAGTGAAAACATTAAGACATCAATCCTCCTTGAAAATTGATCAGGATCATGCTGAAAATGATATCATCAGAAAGCTCAAGTCTTCCTCTACCTAACCAGAACAATATTTGGTTGAGATTTATATCAGGCTTATCAAGGTTGGTCTGAGAAGTGACTGTGTATTCCCATCTCTGCATGGGAGCAACAAATATGGCGTCGATTGAAGCTACCGCGTCGACAGAAAACATGTACGCTCATATAGAGGTTTTGATTTAGATTATTTTAGAATAAAGATTAGAGTGATAGTGTAAGTAGAACAGAAGTTATGATGTTTTTAAGAATTTATCATTGCCCCTGCTGATATTCAGTAGAAATTAAGGAATTTAGCAAGTTTAGCATGAAATATCTGAAAGAATAACAAAGATAATGGTCTGAAAAAATTTGAGCCTGCGATTTGTGCTGTAGAGAGTGAGGTTATTTAATATTGAACAAATTATATGCAACATAGCTTCTGGGCCGGGGCCTTAAAAACCTAGATTTGCCTAATTTGGAAATGTGCACAAATAAGTGCAAAAAAATTAATGTTTAAAACCTCATAATTTCGGAACTTATCAAGAGATCTATATAAATTTAGATGGAATCGGATTTAAAAGATCTATACAGCTATACAATTTTAAACACTGAAACATATATAAAATAAAGAATCACTTTGGAGTACCTACTGCTAATGCATCCTGCACTGTCAGCTACTACCGGGCGCGGTGGCCTAATCGGTAGAGCGCAGGCCTCGCATGTGGAAGGTCGGTAGTTTGGTTCCTGGTTGAGTCAAACCAATGTCTTTAAAATTGATACTTGTCGCTTCCTAGCCAGGCACTCGGCATTAGCAGGATAGGGCAAGGACTGGTTAGCTTAGTGTCAGGTTAATGTGACTGAGTGGGATATCGGGTCATGGTGCCGGTGGCCTGATTTCCCAGTGGGGCAGTACTATAAAGTCCCCATGAGTGCACACTGTCACAAGTGAGTACCCACACCGATATGTTCTTAGATGTTGCTAGGACTTAAAACTCCAATAACTGACCAGTGAGCTGCTACCTACAATAGTAGTTCTTGCCACTGCCGTCGGAGGGCAAGCAGGTTGGTGATCAAAATCACCCATACCTTCAAATGGATCCTGCACAGAGAGCTGCTACTCACAACACTAGTTCTTCCACTGCCGTCAGAGGGCGGGCTGGCAGGAATGGTCGGTGAACTGGTGGTGAAGGTCCCGCGCCCCCCCCCCCCCCCCTCTGCCGGTGTAGGACGTTCAAAACACTACCACATTCAAAATACTACGGTAGTGTTTTAAACTTAAGTTCAAAACACTACTGTTAGTTCAAATCACTACCCCTACGTATGCTCAAAACACTACCCAAGTCCAAAACACTATCATGACAAGGCAGTGGGGGTTGTAGTATATGTATACATATTGGTATACGCTGACTGTGCTGCGGCGTTTGAAGCACATATTAGTAGTATACACTGATAGTGCTGCGGCATTTAACAATGTGTTAGTAGTATACGCTCATAGTGCTGCAGCATTTTCAGCACGTATTAGTATACGGTGATAGTGCTGCGGAGTTTAACAACATAATAGTATACACCTATAGGACTGGTTTGCTCAGTGTCAGGATAATGTGACTGAGTGGGATATCAGGTCATGGTGCTGGCGGCCTGGTCTTCCAGTGGGGCAGCACTATAAAGTCGCCATGAGTACGCACTGTCACAAGTCGGTACCCGTCCTTATATGACCTTAGATGTTGCTAGGATGTAAAACAACAACAAACAACAAACATACACCTATAGTGCTGAGCAACTTAATGGTCTCAGCCAATCAGTTGATTGGCTGAAACCACTGAAGCCATTTGACTGGTCCTCTTTGCATTCGAAAACCAAGTTCATTGCGCAGATGGGCGGAGCCTAAATTTTGCGGATGGAAAGGTGCCAGTCGAATACGTCCAATGTCTTAGAAGATCAGACAGGATGGCCAAATGAGTTTAGTGTCCCTCTCCTATTTTGGGAGATCGGGGGTTTGTGGGTTCGAACCCTGGTCGACTCAAACCAATGACTTAAAATTTAATATGTGTCACTTCCTACCCAGGTGCTTGGCATTATTAGGATAGACTGGTTGGCTCAGTGTCAGGATAATGTGACTGAGTGGGATATTATGTCCTGGTGCTGGTAGCCTGGTCTCTCAGTGGGGCAGAACTATAACATCACCATGAGTGCACACTGACACAAGTCGGTACACGTCCTGATATGACCTTAGATGTTGCTAGGATGTAAAACAACAACAAACAAACAAAAACAAACTTCCCCACCCTACTGCATACTGCCCCGCCGGGTGGCCTAATTGGTAGAGTGTGGGCCCCACGTGCGGAAGGTCGGGAGTCTGGTTCCCGGTCGAGTCAAACCAATGACTTTAAAATTGATACTTGTCGCTGCATTAATAGGCTAAGGCAAGGTTAGCTCAGTGTCAGGATAATGTGACTGATTCAAAACACAACAACCGAGAACAGTGGACCAACATTTATTACAGTCAATAAGTCTGGATACAGGTTGCTTATAAATCAGCGAATTCCGAAGATTATTAACTATCTAGACGACTAACACAGTGAAGCTGCTAACAGAGGAGACCAGCTTGCACAATAACAAGCAAATGCTAATAACTTTTTTCTAAGTATGCCGAGATAACTTAGGGCTAAAGGAAGTAACTTTAGCGACACGACTTGTAACTTTATCATGACTATCTTTTTTACTCTGCAGTCACACGTCCTCGTGCAGTCACACAGTCCCATGCAGTCACACTGCCCCATGCAGTCACAGTCCCATGCAGTCACACAGTCACATCCTGTCACACAGTCCCATGCAGTCACACAACCCCATGCTGTCACACAGTCCCATGCAGTGACAGTCCCATGCAGTCACACAGCCCCATGCTGTCATGCAGTCCCATGCAGTGAAGTCCCATGCAGTCAAACAGCCCCATGCTGTCATGCATTCCCATGCAGTGACAGTCCCATGTAGTCAAACAGCCCCATGCTGTAACACAGTCCCATGCAGTGACAGTCCCATGCAGTCACACAGCCCCATGCTGTCACGCAGTCCCATGCTGTCACGCAGTCCCATGCAGTCCCATGCAGTGACAGAGCCCCGTTTGATGACACGTGATTCACGAGTCGTTCCTCACGTGGCCGGGTTGGCCGGGACATTGCCTGTTTACAACGTGTAGCGGACCCTTGTCACGCATCTCACTCACTCTGTGCGCCCTTTTCACTTGAGGAGTTGATTGGTGCCGTGCTCAACGGAGTAAACACTTGCAATATGGAGGGCTGTGAGTATATTATTTTAGTGATTGGTGCTCTGGCACGTTCCCAGCGATGCGATAGTAATAGTATGGGATTCGAAATTGGAATCGCCTCTTGATTAATAATCCACGATAAATCAACCAACTTTGGCTGCTTTGTTTAAGGTAAAATACTATAGAATGCAATGCACATGCTGTTAATTATCGTTTAGGCATAAAATAAGCAGATGTATATCTGTTTGATGCGCGAAAAGGAAGAAGCGAGGCGGGGGTGGAAAGAAGGCGTGTTTATTTCACGCCTCAGCGGAAGTACATGTTACAGGTACATACAGATAATGAAATATATGCACAGTGGTAAATACAAAATAAACATGGTATCAAATAAGGAGGTGCTCCCAGGAAGGAGCAGAGAGGCTCAGAAGGAGCAGAAGGTAGTTATGAAATCGGCTTATGTCAAATGTCAGCGGCGTGAGGGGGTGCCGAGGAGCCCTCCACCCTAGGGAGTGGGAGGTTAAGTGGAAGTCGGGTGGGTGGGCGGAGGAAAAGCGGAGAGAGGCGGAAGACGGCAGGAGGGTGAGTGCCTGAGGAGAGCCGGCGGGCGGCCTTATAAGGGAGGAAGGGGGGGGCGAGAGCCGGTGAGGTGCGAATGCTGGCAGCCCGGGGGAGGGTGAGATGTGGCGAGCAGCGGGCGTCGGGTGAGGCGTGAGCGCCAGAACAAAGAAGGTGGCGGAAAGGGGGGGGGGGGGCGAGCCGGGGCTCGGCCGAGGTGAGTAGGCAGCGCCACAGCGGCGGGGGAGGGTCTCTTCCTTCCCTCGCATCAAACGTAATGCTTCGCATTACGACCAATTAAAATAAAACGTATTATTCAATCTCATATAGGGAGCTGCATAGTACGATGAAGCATTACATTTTCAAAACCAAAACAATTATCTAGGATTGATTCTACATATCTAACTTAGATACTGATGCACTTAATTAAGTATTTGCTGATACACATAAGGGAATAGTGAGCCAATTTACCTCTTAATGCTAAAGCCTATGGTGTCAGGGTTTTGCCATGCTTGCCAAAACTAATTTTACAATATGCCACGCGACATGTTTGCCCTTCAAATATTTCACAATGTAACTGTTTAAAATAAACAATACTTTAAGCTAAAGAATGGTAGATTATAGCAATCAGTTGAATATGTTTATCTCAGTAAAATGATAGAAACTCCAAACCATTGGACTATGTAACTCTAATGTGCGATTTGTCCTTAATACATGCTGTATAATGTAGTATGCGAATATAAATAGGGAGCATGATCCTTCCATTATTGTGCATTTCCAATTCTGTGGGACAGCAACATTGCCATGTGATTTAATCCAATAGTAGCGACAACTGCGGCAGTTTACCACACTACAACCCACTGTATAGCGATGTTCATCATCATTATGCTGTCAGTGGCAATGTGACAAAGACTGCTTTCAATACTTAACTGCTGCTCTCCAATTAGCTCTCTGCTGTGAGAGTGATGTTATTTTGTGCGGTTGTACATTTCATAAAAGCTGCTTGCAAAGTGTTGAAGTGCTGCTAGCTTTTGCAAGTTACTAGTGGAACTCTCTTGGGAAGCAATTAGAGGTCTCACATCGGCAAGAACACGTTAAGACAGGCACAAACTATTTGTCCCTGCACTGGCTGGTCGGGAGATGTTGGAAGTTCCATTCATCATCGGCCTTAATGCTGCCACGGTAACATGTTACTCGCCGCTAAAAAGAATAAATATGCAATAGATGATTTCCACCACCGACTCACCTCTGATGACAAAGGGAGAAATGATGTTGTATTTGCTCAGTGCACTGCATACTCTGTGGAAAAGGTCCAAAACCAATGAGACATGATGTCCTAATGAGTTGAGCACCCGCCTCCCATGTTAAAGCCCAGGGCCTATATGTATGAGCCCGGGTTAGCGGTGGTAACCTTGCATCATGCGGATTTCCCGGGTTAGAGGCGAAAACTGCGTATGTATGTGTCAGGGTTAAACTAACTCGGCGAGCGTAAAGTCGCCTGCACTAACCCCAAGCGAAAGGAGGGTTAAAGGTGGGGTTAGGCACCGACTCGGCCCAAATCTATTCAATGCGACCATATTTAACAGAATTAGATACGCAATAAGTGAAATTTTATCAATTTAACCCTAAATTCGAACTGTTATGAAGGCTACCGCCGCATTGGCGGCGATATTAATAGTGTCGAATCGACGAATGTAAAGTAAACAAATCGCCGCCGCCGCAGCGACGTCGATATCCATACTGTCCAATGTCAAATAAAAATGGCCGCCACCGTCGCCGCCGAATCGACGCCAATATATTACCCCCAAATCTATTCAATGCGATCATATTTAACAAAGTTACATAGCCAAATAGTGAAATTTTATCAATTTAACCCTAAATTCGAACCGTTATTAAGGCTGCCGCCGCATTGGCGGAAATATTAATAGTGTCGAATCGACGAATGTAAATACCCACACAGGGGTTCCCCAAATCTATAAATAACTGAAACGTTAGCTAACTCGGGCGCGTTTTGGTCACATACATTCCCCGTGACACATTTGGAACTCTGGAGTTAGCTAACCCGGCACCCTCCTTTAACCCCGATCCAGTTAAAAATTGGCTCATACATATAGGCCCTGGTCCAGTCAAACATATGTACTGTACAAACGCCCTGCCATAATATTGTATGACGTCGCTACGACGTATGACGTCACTACGAAGCAGAACAAATAAAGTTAGTTACGTTACAAGAACTCACGGTGTTAACACGTCCTTTACATGGTGTCAGATATTACGGGTATTTGACTGCAATGGCCCTACACGGATTAAAAACCCCAGGACCATTAATTTTAGACGAACACATGGCGATAAGTTGGAGATCGTGGCTTCACTCCTACGAGATCTACGCCACAGCTGCCGGAGTATCATCAAAGCCAGAGAAGGTACAATGTTGTGTCTTTTTACATGTCGCTGGAGTGGACGCTCAGAAAATACACCAAACATTCGAAATTGTGAATGCAGATAAAGACAAAATAACACCGTTAATTGCCGCATTCTCACATTACTGTGAAGATAAAACGAATATAACAGTTGTAAGATATGAATTTAACACATTTAACCAAACAAGTGAAAATATGGACACATATATACGAGATTTAAAACACAGAATACAGTTCTGCTGTTATGAGACGCTAGAAGCTTCTCTATTGTGTGATCGTCTCGTGTGCGGAGTTAAAGACAATAACCTCAGGAACAAACTATTACAATCACCTAAATTATCATTGGAGACATGCATTCAACTATGTCGATTAAGTGAAAATACAGCGGCGCAAGTGACAAACAATGTCGAAAGTCAAATTGATGCTGTTGATTATCGTGACGTCAAGCGTGAGGGACCAGTGCAACGAACGTCGCCATGGGTACCGCGGACGACAACTCGGTATCAACAACAAACCCAGCGATCACAACAGCCCACTACAAGATGTGATCGTTGTGGTTATCATCATACACGAGGGAGCTGTCCTGCAAAAGGCAAAGAATGCGCAGGATGTCACAGAATAGGCCACTTCATCAAGGTATGCCGTCAACAAAAGAGACAACAGCAAAATGTGCCAGTGTATGGAATTAACGTTGCACCGGATCGTACATTTGACAGTGAGGATCGACATGTGCAACAACAGATGGATGTCGGGGAGTACGATTTATTTGTGGGTACCATCTACGAAAGTGAAGCGCGTCACAATGATCTATGGTATGAGACAGTCGTCGTCGATGGCCACAAGGTGTCTTTTAAACTAGACACTGGGTCTGAGGCGAATATTTTGCCTCTCGGTATATACAAATCAATCCAGGGTGCTGCCCTGGAAACGTCAAGATGTCAACTAATTAAATATGGGGGCCACAAAATCAAGCCTGTTGGAACGACAACACTAACTATCAACGACATCGAGACGAAATTTCAAGTCACCGATGTTGGATGTGCGATACTAGGGAAGCAGGCTTGTGTCAAATTAGGACTGCTAGCACGACTTGACACAATAAACACTGATCCTGAAATTGAAGACGCAAATAGCATGGTAAAGAAATATTCTGATGTATTTGAGGGTTTGGGTTTAATTAAGTCTAATGCAAAAATATATGTTGATGAAAGTATACAACCTGTTATTGACCCACCTCGCAGAATACCATTAGCAATAAATGAGGAAGTACAAACAGAGTTAGACCGTATGGTAACTTTAGGTATAATAGTAAAACAAGAAGGCCCAACTCCTTGGGTCAGTTCTATAACAATTGTACGAAAACCGGGTAAAATCAGAATTTGCCTAGATCCGACCAAACTAAATCAAGCTATTTTGAGGGGACCATACCCAGTACGAACAGTTGAGGAAGTTGTTGCAAACATACACGGTGCCAATTACTTTTCTGTATTGGATGCAAATAGCGGTTATTGGCAAATCCAGTTAGACGACCCCAGTTCACTATTATGCACATTTAACACACCGTGGGGACGATTTAGATACACACGTCTACCATTCGGTATCAAAACGGCTGGCGATATATTCATTCAGGAAATGAATACTATATTATCCGGGTTACCTGGTGTTCACGTAATTTCGGATGACATTTTGGTACATGGAGTCACAATACATGAGCATAATATGCGTCTAGAGTCTGTCTTAAAACGTGCTCGTGAGGTTAACCTCAAATTAAACCCTAAAAAGTCGAAAATTTGTAAAACAAGCGTAAATTATGTAGGACATTTAATCACTTCAAAAGGGCTTCAACCAAACACAGACAGAATCCAAGCTATAATTGACATGCCAGTACCGACAGATAAAGCTGCGATCCAGCGATTTTTAGGAATGGTTGGTTATGTCAGCAAATTCATTCCGAACATGGCACATATTAGTAAACCGTTGAGAACTGTTATTCAAAAGAATATTGCGTGGCACTGGGATTCGGAACAGGATAAAGCTTTTATGACGTTGAAATACCTCTTGACTACCGCGCCTGTATTGCAGTATTTTAATAAACATGAACAGATTGTTATACAAGTAGATGCATCGAAATATGGGTTGGGCGCGACGTTATTCCAAGCTGATAAGCCTGTGGCCATGGCATCAAAAGCACTGGATAAAGCCCAGATCAGTTATGCAGTAATCGAAAAAGAACTACTAGCCATATGTTTCGGTTGCCGAAAGTTTCATAATTACATTTATGGTAATGAAGTTATTGTACACACCGATCACAAACCACTAGTATCCATAATGATGAAACCCATTCATCAGTTGTCTGCCAGAATGCAGAGAATGAGGTTGAGATTACAAAATTACAACATACACGTAACATATGTAAAGGGGTCAAACTTATTCTTTGCAGATACACTTTCACGAGCGCACACTGCAGACATAACCCCAAACGACCTCTACGACCAAGACTTCTCGGTGGCTTCGATCAGTCTGAGTACAGATATTTTCCAGAGGGTACAAACAGATACAAATGTGGATAAAACGTTACAGGGTGTAAAAGAATTAACATTGCATGGGTGGCCATCAAACAACAACAATCTCGACCCTTCTGTTAAACCGTACTTTACGTTCCGGCATGATATCACATGGTTTGATAATGTATTATTAAAGGGAGAACAAATAATAATACCAAAGTCGATGCAGCACGAAATATTAAATAAATTGCATGAATCCCACTTAGGGATTATCAAATGTAAGCAGTTGGCGCGGGACACCGTGTTTTGGCCTGGTTTAAACAAGCAAATTGAAGACCAGGTATCCAGGTGCCATGTTTGTCAAGTTTTTAGAAATGAACAAGCTAAGGAACCATTGTTGAGTCATCCTCTAAGTGACATACCGTTTTATAAAGTAGGTATTGACTTATTCCATGTGAATGGTTTAAATTATATTGTAATTGTGGATTACTATTCCAAATTTCCTGAAGTTATGGAACTTATGTCAACTACGAGTAAGGCAGTTATTATTGCATTGAAGCACACTTTTGCGCGCTATGGTATACCCCGGTTTGTCGTCTCGGACAATGGTCCACAATTTTCAAGTACAGAATTTAAAACATTTTCTTCAGAATATGGTTTTAAATGCCTGTTCACGAACCCCATGCATGCCCAAAGCAATGGGCAAGTCGAACGTTATGTTCAAACCATGAAACGAATGATAAAAAAATGCCTTAAAGGTAATCAAGATGTAAATTTGGCTCTGTTAAATTATCGTAACACAACACTGGATGGGATTGGTGCGTCTCCGGCGCAATTATTAATGTCTAGGAAATTAAGAACACGACTTCCTATATTAGAATCCGCACTCAAGGCGACTGCCCAACCATCTAAATTAAATCAAATGAAAGATAGGCAAATCATACAAAAATTCTATTTCGACGCACATGCGGGCAAAGATCACCCTTTATTACAGATGGGGGACACAGTCCGGTATAAAATTATCAGGATGAATGGAAACAAGGTAGAGTTGTAGGCACCAGTAACAGTGCACAACGTGACTACCAAATACTAAATGAACATAAAACGACATTACGACGTAACAGGAAATTTATATATAAATGTCCAGGTGATACTACCGGTGAAACAAAAGAAAAACCCGGGGAATATCACATGAACAAAGTTAACGACCCACATAAATCCTTAACACAAACTACCAGGTATGGTAGAATCGTTCGTCCTCCAATCCGTTTCGGGAGGGACTAAAATTACAAGTCAGGTGTCGAGACATAGAATTTAGTAGTCTGGTAACGTCTAGGAAGTATCGATGTAGATACATATACTAGAACAAAATGCACAAAGTGTTACAACAAGTTTAGGGATATTGTATAAGTCAAGCTGTTCTTAGATTGTATAAGAGAGTAACGAGACATACACATACAGAAATCAGCGGCCACGAAAATAAAGTCAAATAAAACACGAAACAACACAGTTACACACATAAGAATCGACGGTTTAAATACACTAAAGGAGCACATCGTTGTATTCATTCGTATATGGGCCCTGCTCACCACCACCAGTAAGTGCCATGTAATTAGTGCATTAAAATGTAGCCTGTATGAATGTTAGGTTATGACACATGTTTTCATAGATCTTTCTAGACACGAGAATGAAATAATATTTTTATGTCATGAGCATCCACAATAGTGGTCTTATAGGTAAATATAATCAAGTTACATTGATGTTTGCAACATTATCGTGTCTGTCAAGAAATTAGTACACAAAAATAAACGATAAGTCTTAAGTATGTTACGCATATCACACCAATATGCCCATCAAATGTCATGTAATAGATCTTAAGAGTCAGGCAGAGATATATATATCATTGAAAGGGGAAGATGTAATATATGTACTGTACAAACGCCCTGCCATAATATTGTATGACGTCGCTACGACGTATGACGTCACTACGAAGCAGAACAAATAAAGTTAGTTACGTTACAAGAACTCACGGTGTTAACACGTCCTTTACACCTAGCCTGACGCTGTGCCAGCTACCTCGGTTAGTAACCTAGCCTGACGCTCAGCATTACTAGGAGAGGAAAAGAAGCAGCAATGAAGAAGACCAATTGCCTGTGATTGAAATTTCCCCTGCTTAATCAACTAATGTACCCAAAATCACACACAAAAATCTGAGTTAGTATGTGACTTGCCAACAGGGGGCGCCTGCTGTAGCGGCCAATAGAAAGAGCTGCGCATGCCGAATATATCATACCCACTATGTACGTGATAACAACAGATATATTGTGGTTATTTATATTCGCATTATATATTATCTCGCAAATATATTGGATGTGCAAAGTAGTGTTATAATTTAATTCCGTCAGATGGTAGAATCCCAGCCCACTCCGTCTTCTTCAGCCGATGTATTACTTAGCAGTGATTCCAAGTGAACGTTTTATTGTAACATATATTCACTTAGCAGTCAACACATCATGGTGCCATTACGACGTGATGGAAAGCCGGAGAAGCATGGACAGTTACAATGCGCCACCTCCAGAATAGCCTATTTGGTGCACACTCATCCCGCCCAGCTCTTAGGTATACAGTAAAACCTCTCTAACTGACCACCTCCACAGATCGATCACTCCCCTATATCGATCGCTTTATTTGGGTCCCAAATGATCGCCCATATAATACCATGGTAACGAATGACAAATTCCCTAAACCGACCACCTCCCTAAATGGATCATTTATAGTCGGTCCCATTGTCTGTTGATTTAGATAGGTTTTACTGTATAGTAAAACCTCTCTAACCGACCACCTCTACAGATCGACCACTCCCCTATATCGATCGCTTTATTTGGGTCCCAACACCCATTGTAGCCATATTCTAACTCCCTAAACCGACCACCCTCCTAATTGGACCACTTAAAGTCGGTTCCAAGGCCGGTCGATTTAGAGAGTTGTACTGTAGTTAGAGGATGTGTGGGGTGTGCTGACCTCACCCCACTCAGTAACTCGTACCATACACAGGATGTGTGCACAGTATAGTAGTCGTGCACATGATGGCGGATGTGGGCTGCGCTCTTGTGGACACGGCGGGTCGGCCCTAAGCATAGCGGGTGGGCGGGGGTTGCTATGGTTACTCAGGAAATCAATGCATGTGGCCAAGGTCAGCATTCTGTTGAGGGTAGGGGGAGCTGGTGAACATACATGTAGAAAGTGGTGTTTCGTGTAATGCAGAATACTGGCCAGCACCAATACAATTCCACTATAAAGAGTACAATGCACATCACAAACTAATCCAGTGCAGCAGGGGAAATTTCAATTGCGGAAAATTGGTCTTCCTCATTCCACTGCTACTTCAGTCCTTGGTTTATCCTAGTATTTAGTAGTAATGGCGAGTGCCAGGCTAGGTAGGGACAAGTATCAATTTTTAAGTCGTAACCGCCCCTTAATAAGCGACCAGACTGGATGGCTGAATGAGTTGAGCGTCCATCTCCCGTTTTGGTAGATCGTGGGAATCCAACCCTGGTCGAGTCAAGCAATGACTTAAAAATTGATACGTGTGACTTCCTAGTCAGGCACTCAGCATTATATTAGAATAGGACAAGGACTGGTTGGCTCAGTGTCAGGATAATGTGACTGAGTGGGATATCAGGTCATGGTACTGGTGGCCTGGTCTCCGAGTGGGGCAGCACTATAAAGTCACCAAGAGTGCATACTGTCACAAGTCGGTACCTGTCCTGATATGACCTTAGATATTGCCAGGACGTAAAACTCCTACAATCAACCCCTTAACAAGCTTGGTCGTCAAAAACGAGTGAGCTTGGTCAAAGCGCAGTAACGCAATCTCCTTGTTGGAGCTGGCCGCAGTTATTGCTCTGCCAAATTTCGATTTTGTATTAAATTGTTGCCAAATTGGTCCTAAGTTGGCGCTGGATTGGTGTTGAATCCACCCGACAGGTGGCTGGTGCCTGCCGGGAAACAGGAAGGGGTGGGTTGTTACATGCGGGACACACCCTGAAAGTGACTATCACCACACATGCCACAGCTTGACTATAGCCCCGTTCACACACGGGCCTCAGGGGCGTATCTAGGTACGCGCGTACTCCAAAACGTCCACATCGTTTTGTCCACAAAAAAATTATTAAAAAATAATAAAGAGAGAGAGAGAGAGAGGAGGCATGTAGTAGTCCGGAGTGTCGAAAACTCAAGTCTAAAATGTGTCAAATCCGCCAGCTTAAGCTTAAGCGGCCCCCTAAACCCCCTGCCGAAATTAGGAGCACACATCGTTAAAGGTCTAGCTACGCCCCTGGGCCTTAAGTTGCCTCAACTAGTTCGCTTCATCTTTTCTAAGTCGACTCAGATCGCGAGGGTGAACGCTCCTCTCAGGTGAATTAGGGCTGAGTCGACTCAACTAGTTCACCTCAAGTAAACCACTTCGCAAGGTAGATTAGATGAGGTGAACTAGCTTGGGTCGGCCTAAGTGGCATGTGTGAATGCAACTGGTTTAGTTGCTTTTGGGGGGTTTTGTAACCTTACGACAGTTACTGGCTGCAAAACTGGAGCAATATAGAAAGGCCCCAATATAACGGTCCAATCTTTGGTTGAAGATTAATCTTCAGGTGGGATAGTTGTAGAAGCTGGGGATGTCTTTACAACATTCAAAACAATGAATCGTTGGGGCGGACCCGAATCACTCCGGTCCGGTGGTAGCAGAGCACTCGTATCCAGTAACAGCAGCAAGGGTTAAGGAGGAAGGGATGGGTAAAGGTGGGTCCAGCAGGTTCCAGCAACAAAAACAAAGCGAGAGAAATGATAAGGTACAGGGCCCCACCCAAGCAAACAACTCCCTTGGACAGAGGGAGAAGTAAGCCCGGGAGAAGAAAAAAAAGCGTAGAGTATAGGACAGACAAATGAGAGTTGAGTCACAGGACCATGTCTCTTTGCTCTATCATGACCAGCCGGCGAGCCAAAGACATGGACAGAGTAAGAATAGAAAGTGAAATGCTAGCGGGCTCCCCCTCCTGGAACTCTTTTCAGACATTATCAAGGAGGAGCAAGGGCAGCAGAGAGGAGATAGAGAGAGGTGTGGACGAAGTGCGGTTCGGCCTTGACTTGACTTCTGGGGTGTTTGTAACCTAACAATGGTTACCGGCTGCAAAACTGTAGAAATATAGAGAGGCACCGATAAATTGGTCCAATCTTTGGTTGAAGTTTGAAGATTAATCTTCTGGTGGGATGGTTGTAGAAGCTGGGGATGTCTTTACAACAAGTAAATGATGAGTTGTTGGGGTGGCCCCGAATCACTCTGGTCCAGCGGTAGCACAGCACTTGTATCCAGCAGACAGCAGCAAGGGTTTCCGAGGAAGGGACGGGTAAAGATGGGTCCAGCGGTTCCAGCAAAGAGAACAAAGCGAGCGAAACGTAAAGGTAAAGGTCCCCACCCAAGCAAACAACTCCCTTGATCAGGGGGAGAAGTAAGCCTGGGGAAAAAAGAAAAAAAGGGTAGAGTATAGGAAAGAGAAATGAGGAGAATTGAGTCAAAGGTCTGTGTTTATTTGCTCCATGGTGACCAGCCAGCGAGCCAAACACAAGGACAGACAGAGTAAGAGTAGAAAGTATGTAACCTTTTACTAGTTTGTTGTCGCAGTTAAGGTTTGAACCCGCACACTTCATATCAGGGCACGGGCGTTTTGTGGCAGTTACAGCAGCCTGGTGCGCAGCCGGCCTGCTTCGAGGTACGGGTTTGGCGCGCTTTCTCCAGCATCCAACAGTAATCCCCTGCATTGGGTGCATTTGATTCCGAACTCTAGCTTTAAGTTTTCTTTTTTTGAATAAACAGGTAGGTCTTTTGAGCCAGTCAGAGTGTCCTCTCAATCCAGCTACATATGTCTTCTGTTGTGCAATAACTAATAATATATATATATATATATATATATATATATACGTATATATATATATATATATATATATGTTCAGCTCTAACCACACAGATACAGGCAGATACATTCAGCATGTCACATGCAATGCTAACCTGTAACCACACAACAAAATACAATCAGCCAGTTGCATCCAATGCTGAGCTGTAACCACACAGACACAAACTGATATAATCAGTCTGTCACATGCAATGCTCAGCTGTAACCACACATACATACACTGATATAATCAGTCTGTCGCATGCAATGCTCAGCTATAGCTACACAGACACACACTGATATAATCAGTCTGTCGCATGCAATGCTCAGCTGTAACTACACAGACACACACTGATATAATCAGTCTGTCGCATGCAATGCTCAGCTGTAACTACACAGACAGACACTGATATAATCAGTCTGTCGCATGCAATGCTCAGCTGTAACTACACACACTGATATAATCAGTCTGTTGCATGCAATGCTCAGCTGTAACTACACATACATACACTGATATAATCAGTCTGTTGCATGCAATGCTCAGCTATAACTACACAGACACACACTGATATAATCAGTCTGTTGCATGCAATGCTCAGCTGTAACTACACAGACACACACTGATATAATCAGTCTGTTGCATGCAATGCTCAGCTGTAACCACACAGACACACACTGATATAATCAGCATGTCGCATGCAATGCTCAGCTGTAACCACACAGACACACACTGATATAATCAGTCTGTTGCATGCAATGCTCAGCTGTAACCACACAGACACACACTGATATAATCAGTCTGTCGCATGCAATGCTCAGCTGTAACTACACAGACACACACTGATATAATCAGTCTGTTGCATGCAATGCTCAGCTGTAACCACACAGACACACACTGATATAATCAGTCTGTCGCATGCAATGCTCAGCTGTAACTACACAGACACGCACTGATATAATGAGTCTGTTGCATGCAATACTCAGCTGTAACCACACAGAGACACTGATATAATCAGTCTGTCGCATGCAATGCTCAGCTGTAACCACACATACATACACTGATATAATCAGCCCATTGTGTGCAAAGCTCAGCTGTAACCACACAGACACACAGACACAATAAGCCTGTTGCATGCAATGCTCAGATGTAACCACACAGATACAATCAGCCTGTTGTGTGCAATGCTCAGATGTAATCAAACAGATACAGATGTACAATCAGTCTGTTGTACACGATGAAACAGATGGACCTGCTTCTCATACCAGCCCGACTTCAGCGCGAAACAATTGCCTGCCACTACCTTGTCGGGCCAGTTAAAACTAGCTTCACTGTCGGCTTGGATTAGAGTGATGCCTTGCAGTTGTACACAATATTTTTATTTTCCAACACAGAAATGTTCTTCCGCAAACCGCTGTCCTTGTGCGTCATTATAATTGGCTTTTTGGAGAGAGTATGCCTATTATAATTGGCTTATTGAGGTGAGTAGGCCTATTAAAATTGATTTAATGGAAAGAAAATGCCTATTATAGTTGGTTTATTGGGGAGAGTAGGCCTATTATAATTGGCTTATTGCAGATTGTTGCTTCCACATGTGATATTGAAATGATAATGTCAATGTTCTCACTTCTGAGTTGATCCGAGCAACCAACCATGGCGAGCCGATAGGATTGGACTCTAATTGTGGATCCCCGATCTGTCTGAGCAGAGAATGCATGAAATAACTCTCAGCTGAGCTCCTTGCTTTTCTCTAATTGGTCCGCATTCTACTTCACGTGACTAAATAGGCCGACAATGTTCTCTGATTGGTGGCGTGAGACCTGCTGGAGGCTGGTTTACCAACAGAAAAACAACCAGAGTGCACAGACAAAACAACGAAGTGTAGGCATTATTTGTCCCTAAAATATTGCTATTTAAGTTGCATAGTCCGATGGTTTTGATTTTCTTTCATTTTCTGAGATAAATATATTAGGTTGATCGGAATAATCTACTTTACTTCAGTATTTAGTCACTTTTATTTTAAATGGCTAATTTTTTAGATATTTGAAGTGTAAACATACCAAATTAATTTTGGCAAGTATGCCAAGATTTTGAGAGCATAGGCTTCTGCAGTAACAGGTTATATTAGGACACTGCCTCAGTATTCCCTTCTGTGTGGTGACAAATGTTTAATAAGTGCACCAGTATCTGAGGTAGAGATGTAGAATTAGATCTAGATAATTGCTTTGGTTTTGAAAATGTGATGTTTCATCGGAATAAGCAGCTTTATTTACATTGCCAATGTCACTGGGTTCATAAAATTAGATGAATAGTCATCAGAAAATGTAGTATACATATATCTTTCTTAAATCAAAATTTCGGTTGTTGGTATATTGGCGATTTTATGTGCTGATTTTTATTTGTAAAACGCACCACAGATGTCGCCATGACACCGTTCCTCCTCCGCATTTGGCACGTGACCACTTCCGGGGGATTTTTATCAACAATTTGCTGACCGTAACGCTCCCATGTGTTCGAATAGGAACCACACATCACTTTGAGATTAATTCATTCCAATAACTTGATATTTGTGTAAACCCCGTCTTCTTGTGCATTTATCTATGATTGTTTTGTTGGAGCTTTTTTTTTTTTTTTTTTTTTTGTGACAAGTTTTTTATTTCTCCCATAACGTATAAGCTCCCGTGAGGGTGCTTTTTTTCAACGCTGACAGCTGTGGTACTAGTTTGGTCTGTCCCGCACTCAGGATTCTTTACCTGATCTTTCTCGGGCCAACCTTTGCGGTTTTGGGTGTTAGTAGTTTCTATATTAGTTTTTTTTTAATTTTCAAGTTTTTTCCTAACCTGTATATGATAACTTAGCCTACTATGTACATCTACGCAGATGACATACAGGCCTAACAACAACGTCCTAACAACACGTAGGGTCATATAGCGCCGCGTCAGGAAATTAATACCCGGTGTGTGCACGTGCGTGTTCCTGTCTTCACTCTCCTCTCCTCTCTCCTCTCTCCTCCCCTCCTCTCCCCTAATCTCCATTCCTCTCCTATCCCTTCCTCCCACCTGTCTCCCCTTCCCCTCCACTCTGTCCTAAACTCCGCTCCTCTCCCGTCCTCTCTTCTCCTCTCCCATCCCCCCTCCCCTCTCCGCGCCTCTCTCCTCCTCTGCTCTCCCCTAATCTTCATTCCTCTCCTCTCCCTTCCCCTCCATTCCTCTCCCTATATCTCCTCGCCTCTCCTTCCAACTCCTATATTCTCCTCCCCTCCTCTCCCACTCCCCCTCTCCTTTCCCCTCTCCTCTGCCCTCCCCTCCTCTCCTCTCCCCTTCCCTCTGCCCTCCTTTTCCTCCCCTATATCTCCTCGCCTCTCCTTTTCCTTCCAACTCCTATATTCTCCTCCCCTCCTCTCCCACTCCCCCTCTCCTTTCCCCTCTCCTCTGCCCTCCCCTCCTCTCCTCTCCCCTTCCCTCCGCCCTCATCGCCTCTCCTCCTCCACTCTCCCCTCACAGGTTGCTGGAGAACGAGAAGAGCCTGCGGCCGTTGTTCCTGCGCCTGGCGCAGGACCCTCTCGACTTCCGGTTGGACGAGCGGAAGTTGCGTCGGCACGCCACCATGGTGATGGAGGCGCTGGGTGCGGCCGTGGAGAGCCTGGACGACTCGGCCACGCTGGTCCCCATCCTGCACTCTCTGGGCCAGACCCACAGCGACTACATGGTCAAACCCAACATGCTGCCAGTAGGTGTTCCCATTCAATCTTACTTTCTTTAAATATATTTATTAAAGTCAGAAAAATCCAATTTAAACATAACATTTTAACAAGCAAAACCTTTAAATAGATATCCACTTACAAATTATTCCGTTGGGGGTTTGCTTTGTATCCCTTTATACCGTATATACTCAAATATTTAAGTCGAGGAAATTTCCCCCCAAAAAGATGTCATATTCTGAGGTCATCTTATTCTCACGATACCCCTAACGAAGCATAGATGGCACCCAGGATGACATCTTGTGGCAAGATAAGTGTGACTCAGTCAGCGACGTTGACTCTGAGGACATTCACCTTGATGCTGGTGATGAATATTAGACTGATGCTCTTAGTCATGAGCAGGTACTGCAGGTAATGAAGGAGTCTGATGAAAAGTCTGACTTTGAAGGTTTTTGAGTGACCAGTGGTGTTGTCATCATGTTGAATATTTGTGCATGTGTATGAATGAAGATTAATTTCTCAGTAAATAAAATGAAGCCCGACCTATAGTCAGGTTAGGCCTAATTCCAGATATTTCTTTCAAAAATGCCCCTCGACTTATATTCGAAGTCGACTTATATTCATGTATATAAAGTGTATATGTGTATATAAAGTACTTTATAAGTGCACCAGTATCTGAGTTGGGTTGTGTAGAATCAGATCTAGGTCAGTGTTTTGGTTTCGAACAGTTTCCGCTTTCATGGCACTATGCAGCTTTACCATGATGTTGTTTGCTCTTTTATTGTTGGGAACGATTGTGTACATTGGGAATCATACAAAATGTTTGTTGCTTGTCTGTTGTTTTTGTTTTCTGGTTTCCGTCTACCTCTT
>CM059191.1:10825661-10865943 GCA_030323885.1 Branchipolynoe longqiensis
GTACTCACATGCTGAGTACAGTGTGTGCTCACGTGCTGAGTTCAGTGTGTACTAATGCACTGAGTACACACTAAACTCACGTGCTGAGTACAATATGTACTCATGTGCTGAGTTCAATGTACACTCACATGCTGGGTTCTGTGTGTACTCACGTGCTGAGTACAGTGTGTGCTCACGTGCTGAGTTAGTGTGTACTAATGCACTGAGTACACACTAAACTCACGTGCTGAGTACAGTATGTACTCATGTGCTGAGTTCAATATACACTCACATGCTGGGTTCTGTGTGTACTCACGTTCTGAGTACAGTGTGTGCTCACGTGCTGAGTTCAGTGTGTACTCATGCACTGAGTACACACTAAACTAATGTGCTGAGTACAGTATGTACTCATGTGCTGAGTTCAATGTACACTCACATGCTGGGTTCTGTGTGTACTCACGTGCTGAGTACACTGTGTACTCACCTGCTGAGCATGAGCACCCCGGTGTCTTCCATGTCCGGCTTGACCAGCTCCCACGAGCTCCTCACTAGCTCCACCTCGCGTTTCTTGAGGCACTGACTCAGCTGGGCCACCCTGATGTGCGTCGTCGAGATTTCACACCCCATGGCCCCGTAGCTGTTGCCTGCCACACAGGTGGCAAGTCTCCTTCACTGAGATCTCCCTAAGTTAGTCAAATAACCCGTCCCGACTTCCTGCTTCTACTTTGTAATCTCTCACCAAATAATCATATTAGTTTGCCGTTAAAATATTTGTACGCATATGTTTCATCAAAAATGCGCCAGGATGCACCATTTTGTAAGACTTTTTTTCACTGTGGGAGGGGATGAGCGCCCCCCCCCCCCATCATTCACCCCCCCCTCTCTTCGGCCGCACTATTTCTTCCTATTTACAGTTTGTATATTAGGGAGATCTCCCTACTCACACTCGTAGCTACTTGACACCTCTGCTACCGTGTTCTTTGTCCGTCCTGATATGACGTTAGATGTTGCTAGGACGTAAAACAACATACATACTGTAATTGTACATTACACTCCTAGTAGCAGCTCATTCACTCTGCAAGCTGGGATCAGCAGTCCCCAAAGCATCAGATGATGAGGACGTCACAGAAGCTGCCGCGTCGCTATGTGAAGCTTCAGGGGCGACATCACAATGTCCCGACGTTGCTATGTGACGTCACAATGGCTTCCACATAATTATATGAGATCACAATGTCCCCTCGTTGCTACGTGCTGTCAGCGGTGATTCAGTGTCATTTCCGATTGTGAAGCGTCTTCTAGAGTCGTCACGTGGAATCATATTGGTGTCAATGCATCTATATGACGGCAGAGTAGATTTCACGTCGCTACCTGAAATGAGAGACTTGCCCGCATTGAATCACATGCCACGACACTCTTCACATTGCTATTTAAAGTGACCATACGCATAAATACTGGGCGAGGTGGCCAAATCGGTAGAGCGCGGGCCTCGCGTGCGGGAGGTCCGGAGGTCAGTTCCCGGTCGAGTCAAACCAATGACTTTAAAATTGATACTTGTCGCTTCCTAGCCTGGCACTCGGCATTAATAGGATAGGGCAAGGACTTGTTGGCTCAGTGTCAGGATAATGTGACTGAGTGGGATATCTGGTCATGGTGCTGGCAGCCTGATTTCCCAGTGGGGCAGCACTATAAAGTCGCTATGAGTGCGCATTGTCACAAGGCGGTACCAATCCTGATATCACTTTAGATGTTGCCAGGATATAAAACTCCAACAAACAAACAAATAAGAATAAACAGCGCGATAACGAAGAGCGCAACCGGTGGGTTTGAACTGGCTCGAGCACATTTGAACTTGTTCCAGCATGTTTGAACTCAGACAAGCACGCATCCTGGCTCACCGGTGTGGCGTGCTCAGCCGTGTCCCATGCTCAGCCGTGTACCTATACTCAAACTCAAGGCATTGTCAATGGTCGTAAGTCAGTAACCTTAAACATTTAATATAATGTTTTTGGTAAAGATGTTTTCTAAATGTGTACCAAGCAATTTGTTTCTAGGTGGTGTGGTTTTAGAGATATTTCACTTTTCCTGGATTTTCTGTATGAAGATTGCTCACCACCATTGACAATGCCTTGAGTTTGACGGTACGCGCAGTGCAAAACAGTAGTTTTAATCAAAATTAATAGAAATCAAGAACCCTAACCTTATAAATTTAATATAATCTTTTTGGTGAAGATGTTTTCTATATGTGTACCAAGCGATTTGTTAATAGGTGGTGTGGTTTTAGAGATATTTAACTTGTTCTGTATTTTCTGTATGAAAATTACTCACGACCATTGACAATGCCTTGAGTTTGAGTATAGGTACACGGCTGAGTATGGGACATGGCTGAGCACGCCACACCGGAAATAAACCTACCTCTTCTTGTGTTCAGGAGAACTCAGTGAACCAGACTAGCAAGCAGTGAGATTCCACCTGTGCATGCGCTCAAAACGACGTCCAAAGGAAAACAAATACACATGTGCATTGGTTTTACCTAGAAGAATGAATATATTTTGGATATATCTGTCCACAATTAAGAATTTTGAGCAGTTAAGGAACTAAAATTTAAATTACACAATATCAGAAATTAAAGAATGGGAGAATCAGCACATAACCGTATATATGCTCAAGAAAGCACATTGTGGTGCACCTCTGCCTGGCAAAGTCCAGGGGACCAGGCTAGAACTTCACTGAAATTGTATGCAGTAGTACTAGTAGCAGTTTCTCAATCGGACATAATCATACATTTTTGTATGTTTGACACATATTAAAGTGCTTGAAGTATATTTGAAATTTAGTATAATTAGTATAATTCGACCTATTCCTGAACCACCGAATATCAGTAGTTAAAGAATGGGAGAATCCCGATGCAACCGTATGCTCAATAAAGGACAATGGTGACCTGTTTCTCCTTTCAGCGCTGCCGACCCTTCTCAAAGTGACAGTTGTCTGCGCGTTGCTATGTGACGTCACAGCAAATAGAGGGCGACAACGTCACTACAAGAATTCACCGACGCAGTTATTCCTCGGCACTGCGCCACCTAGCGTCACGTGACATAACGTCACGTGACGTCTGCGCCATCAGCTAGGTAAGACACGGTGACGTTGTGACACCTAGTTGGCGGAGGGCGCAATGCGGCTGATGATTTGTGTCTTCTAATTGCGCTTAATTACTGGCCCACTTTAATTACTGGTCTAGTGTTAGACAATCTCATCCACCAACTCGCCGTCTGACGGCAGTGAGAGAACTAATGTTGTTTATAACAGTTGTTGTTTGTTTGTTGTTTTACGTCCTACCAACATCTAAGGTCATATCAGGACGGGTACCGATTTGTGACAATGCTTGCTTGTGGGGTTGTTTGTAACCTCACGACGGTTACTGGTTGCAGAACTGCAACATAATAGAGAGGTTCCGATAAATCAGCCCAATCTTTGGTTGAAGATTAATCGTCATTAGGGATGGTTGTAGAAGCTGGGGACATCTTTACAACATTGAAATGGCAAAGCATTGGGGTGGCCCCGAATCGCGGTAGTAGAGCACTCGTTTCCAGTCGACATCAGCGAGGGTTTAGGAGAAAGGGACGGGCAAAGCGGGTTACAGTGGTTCCAGCAATGAGAACAAGAGAGAGAAGATAAGGTACAGGGTCCCACCCAAGCACACAACTCCCCTGGTCAGGGGGAGAAGTATGCCTGGGAGAAATAGAAAGGGTAGAGTCTAGGAAAGAGAAATGATGAGAATTGAGTCAAAGGACCGTGTCTATTTGCTCTATGGTGACCAACCAGTGAGGTAAAGACACGGACAGAATAAGAGTAGAAAGTGAAATGCTGGCGGGCTCCCCCTCCTGGAACTCTTTTCAGACATATCGAGGAGGAGCAAAGCCAGCGGAGAGGAGATAGAGAGAGAGGGGTGTCGACGAAGTGCGGTCCAGATAGCAAGTGTGTGACAGTGCTCACTCCTGGTGACTTATAGTGCTGCCCCACTGGGAGACCAGGCAACCAGCACCATGACCTGATATCCCACTCAGTCACATTATCCTGACACTGAGCCAACCAGTGATTGCCCTATCCTAATAATGCAGAGTGCCTGGCTAGGAAGCGGCAAGTATCTTCTTTTTATTTTTTGACTCGATCAAGATTCGAACTCACAAACCCATGGGTTTGGATCGCCCGATCTCTCTAAACAAGAGACGGACGCTCAACTCATTCGGCCGTCCTGTCTGGTCAATAGCAGCAGTTCACTGTGCAACATGTGCTGTGGAAAAGGTCTTATAAAGGATTTCACCATTGAGTTACCCTCTGATGGAAGTGTCAAGAACCAATGTGCAATATGCTCTGTGGAAAAGGTCTTGTAGAGGATGTCTAGTATTGAGTTTCCCTCTGATGGCAATGTCAAGAACTAATGTGGGTAGCAGCAGGCCACTGTGCAATATGCATTGTGGAAAAGGTCTTATTTGAGATTTCCACCATTGAGTTACCCTCGAATGATAGTGTTAAAGCTGTATAGCGAGCATCTTGCAACCACAAATAGGTCGCAAGGTGTCGCAAAGTGGTCGTCAGTGGTTGGCGACCTCCTTGTGACCAGTTTGGTCATAAGGTGGTTGCAGCTACTGCACTAAAAACCCATTGTGACCAAAATGGTCACCCAGAGGTTGGCGACCGTTCCTTTTGTCGCAAGGAGGTCGCAAGCAGGTCGCAAGCAGGTCGCAAGAAGGTGGGTTCTTTGGTCCAAAGTGTTTGCAAAGAGGTCGTAATGTGGTAGCAAGCCGAAGTCTGACTGGGGCTTTAAAGGGACCATGTGCATGTACAATCTGTTTCTACAAGTCCTTTATTTAGAGTTGCATAGTCAAATGGTTTTCAGTTTCTGCAATGTTCTTAGATAAATACATTAGATTGGTTAATATAATCTTCTGCACTTTAGTTTGAAATAACTCATTGTGAATGGCTAACTTTGAATATATTTGAAGTAAAAACATGCCAAAGTAATTTCTGCAAGCACATCAAAATTCTGACACCACAGGCTTCTACAGTAACAGGTACTGTTAAACCAGTACATTCTATGCAACAGCATTGTTTAATAAGTGCACTAGTATCTAAGTTGGATATCTAACGTCAAAGCTAGATAAGTAAGTTTTTGGTTTTGAAAATTTGATTCTTTCATCGGACTATACAGCTTCATGAAAACCCTAGAGTATTCACATATAGCAAGTGCGCGGACTATTCAATCTCTAATTGAATTCCTATCGCCATGCAATGAGAGCAGATTATTTTCCTTCTGTCACTTGGTCTCCAACTGCTGCTTCTCTGTAGTTCCTTTATTGACTTAATGATTGACTTAATCACTTTCCTTCTTAAATATATTTTCCCAAATATTAGCAGTGTATTTACTCGAACCTCAATTAATCAATACACTAATTGCTTACCGGAAAATCTTACACAAAATGACAGTTGGTTTTTACAGAGCTCAGTGTTTGGAGGCGGAATGCCAAGTGATCCCTCAGTGATTTCTCTAAGGGATTCAAACGCTTACCCTGTTAATCCGCTTACCTGGTAATGAATGCTCCGCTCCACCTCACCTTCGGCTCTTTCATATTTTAAATAGAACATAAAGTACACTTAAAGTTGCATAGTCTGATAAAAACATCAAATGTTCAAAACCAAAGCACTTATATAGACTTAATTCTAGATATTCAACTTAGATGCTTGTGCATTTATTAAGCCCTCTTTGTTGCATAGAAGGTTGTAATAAGTCAATTTAATACTAGAACATGTTCCTCCTGAAGTCTATGGTGCCAGAGTTTTGGCGCGCTGCCAAAATGAATTTAGCACGTTTTTACATCAAATATCTTCAAAGTTAGCCATTTAACATAAAACTTACTTTAAACTTAACCAAAGTAGACCACAGTGATTAGCATAACGTTTTTGTTTAAAGTTGCATAGTCCGATGGTTTTGCGTTTTGGGAATTTTTCTGAGATAAATATATTAAATTGATCGTTATAATCTACCTTATTTCAAGTTAAAGTGACTTTGATTTTAAATGGATAAGTTTTGAGATATTTGAAATTCAAACATACAAACTTAGTTTTGGCAAGCACGCCAAAAGTCTGACACCATAGGCTTCAACAGTAACAGGTTCTAATCAATATCAAATTTAGATATGTAGAGTCAAATCTATATAATTATTTTGGCTTTGAAAATTTGATGCTTCATCGGACTATGCAGCTTTAAGAAAATAGCAGAAATTCAAAAGCATCGGATTATGCAACTTTAAGACATGTGCACTATTCTGCGTGTGAAGGACTATAACATTACAGGGATTGTCTAGAGCTGCCACCTAGTGGGTCAATTGCACATTAATGCAACTAACTTGAGACTCCAAGAGTCCGAGGAAGCTTGTTTTATTTAACGACGCCTACAGACCTATTTCATATGACGTCAGCATAGGTATTTAGGTCAGTGCGCGTGCTGCTTGGCTGAAGGATGACACACTGTCACACTGCAAACTCAATGGCTATGAGCAATCTTCATAGAGAAAAGGTGAAATATCTCTAAAACCACACCAATTAAAAACAAACTGCTTGGAACACAATCATATAGAAAACATTTTCAACAAACACATTATATTAAATTTATAAGGTTAGGATTGTGCATTTCTATTAATTTTGAATAAAATTGACATTTTTAACTGCGCGTATCGGCAAACTCAATGCATTGACAATGACTATGAGCAATCTTCATAGAGAAAAGGTGAAATATCTCTAAAACCACACCACTTTTAAACAAACTGCTTGGAACACATATAGAAACATTTTCAACGAACAGATGATATTAAATTTATGCAGTTAGGGTTCTGCATTTCTATTAATTTTGAATAAAATTGATGTTTTGAACTGCGTGTATCAGCAAACTCAATGCATTGGCAATGGCCGTGAGCAATCTTCATACAGAAAAAGTTAAATATCTCTAAAACCACACCACCTAGAAACAAACCGCTTGTAACACACATAGAAAACATGTCTACCAAACAGATGATATTATATTTATAAGGTTAGGCTTCTGCATTTCTATTAATTTTGAATAAAATTGACGTTTTGCACTGCGTGTACTGACAAACTCAATGGCAGTGTGCCTTCGTTCTGCAGCTAAGCTGTGCGCAGCACACACGAGGTTTACAAACATTGAAAGGGGGTCTATTAAGAGTGACTGTAGTGTTACAGACCTGTAGCGCTGATCTCCGGGCCGCCGCCGCTGGTTGCCCGGCTGGAGGTCCGCCAGTCGCCGGGCATGCGCCGGGTAGTGGTAGGTTTGTGCACGGGAAGTGCTCACCCGAGATTGTTTCCTTAGCAGCGCCGCCTATCGTCTCGGGGAAACCCCGCAGTGACTACTCTGCCAGAAGCCACTTCCGGTTAGGCAGTGCCATGCGCCACTATGACCCATCTCCTAGGACATCCTCCTTTTCCTCCTCCTCCTACTCCCTGTCCTACTCGTATTTGTTCTCCTCCTCCTCCTTTCCCCCTCCTCCTTTCCCCCCACCCCTCCTCCTCTTTTCCCCCCTCCTTCTCTTAGAAACACTGCTAGTAATATACAGAAATGAGACTTGGACGCAGACAGACAGACAGGCTCTCCCAGCAGCTCCAAGTATTGGCCAGTCTGTCGCCTATTCGGCAGTTCTCGGGTTTGTAAAGCACCCTCTCCATTCCCTTCTCGTTCACACCCAGATGTGACAGCTGGCGAGTGGGGAGCGGTTGGCGCCCAGGCCCGTGAGTGTTGCCAGGCGGGAGGCCCGGGAGGGGGGCGGGAGGCCGGGGGAGGGTGGTGTGGGAGGCCGGGGAGGGGGGCGGGAGGGCGGGGGAAGGGGCTGGGGTAGTGGTGGGGGAGGGCGGATGGCGACGAGCTGTCCCGACAGCTGCTTATGGCCCTGTCACACTATGACGCTTCTCGCGGGCGCCGTCAGCGCGCAAAATATCTTCTACGCATTGAGACACGTCCAATTTTTCGGCGGTTTGGGGAAAAAGATCGGCGTCAGCGCAGCGCGTTATTCGCGCGCGGCCAACGTGAGTCGACGAGTGAGGAAAACAAAAAAAAGTTTGGTGCGACGTGCTCATATGACCTTAGATGTTGGTAGGATGTAAAACAACAAAGCAACCATTTGGTACAATGTGTGGAGACGACCCTCACGCGCGCGCGGTGACTGCCTAGCATTCGCATAATGTTATTCCAGCGCTGTCGACGTTCTTCTGATGTCACCATAATATTAGAACCCATGCATTGATGCGCATTGTGGGTCGTCGCGGTTTTTTGACATGTTTAAAACATTGAGCGACCAACTACGCATGCTGCCGTTTCTCGCCGACCGTCGACGTCCATCAAGGTGTACCGACGTTTACCGACGCGTGCCTAACATGCGCGTAACGCTTCCCAACATCTCGGCAAAAAGTGACACATGTCGACTCGCATTGGAGAGAAACATCGTAGTGTGACAGGGCCATTACTCTGGTGGGTGGTGGTGGTGGGGGGGGGGGAGCTGCTGGCATGCCGCAACCGGAAGTGCCGCCAAGCAGACGCTTGAAGGCCGATGTTTGAAGGCAGTGTGGGAGATTTAACCACAAATATAAACCACCGACACTTTGGGATAAACATACACAATAAGCTGACTCAATAAGCTTTCGATTGTGACGAATACATTGAATATATATGATCAACACAATTAGACAGGAGTTTATGTCAGAATGGAATGAGGACGGCGTTCTATCGACTGTAATGTGCACCTCACAACACCTTTGCGCAACAAGTGACAACCGGCGCGGCGGCCAAATTACTAGAGCGCAGGCTTCCCATGCAGGACATTGGGAGTTCGATTCCCGGTCGAGCCAAACCAAAAACATATAAAATTTATACTTTTCGCTACCTTTTACCTTGAAATTGGCATTAATAGGATAGGACAAAGACTGGTTAGCACAATGTCAGAGTTATGTGACTCTGGGATATTGGGTCATGTTGCCGGTGGCCTGATCTCCCAGTGGGGCAGCATTATATAAGTCACCATGACTGCACACTGTCACAAGTCGGTACCCATCCTGATATGACCTTAGATGTTGCCAGGGTGTAGAACTCTAACAAACAAAGTGTGGGCTCGAATATATGGGTATGAAACCATATAGCTTAGCGAATTGTTTGTACTCTTCACTGCTAAATTGTGGACCGTTGACACAACTTCTGCAGGTATACCGTACCATCCGAACATCTCTTTTAGTACATTGATTACTGCACTGCAATACCTCAGGGAGTTTGACGCCCCTGCCTTGCAGAGTTGTAAACCACTGCCTTGTGGTACAGGTCCTTGACAGAACCGAAGGCTAAGGGAGCAACCCTAAACAGAAAACAATGTCACTGTGGCAGCATTAAGGGCGGTTGATGTATGGAACTCCCAACATCTCCCGACCAGCCACTGCAGGGACAAATAGTTTTGCGCCTGTCCTGACATGTTCTTGCTGGTGTGAAACCTCTATTTGCTCCCCGAGAGAGTGCCGCTGGTAACTTGCAAAAGCCAGCAGCACTTCAACACTTTTGCAGGCAGCTGTCATGTAATGTCTCGAACGGATGGGGCTGCCCTCTATGGAAGATCTTCTGATCAAAAAGAATCTCCGGTGGACTGGACACCTCATGAGGATGTCATCAGACAGGCTACCAAAGCAGATCCTCTATTCTCAACTGTCTTCTGGTTACAGAAAGAGAGGGCGCCCTCGTCTCCGGTTCAAGGATACCATCAAGAGAAACCTGAAGCTGAGAGACATTAAGACCGACTCATGGACGCAACTCTCACAGCAGAGAGCTAAATGGAGAGCGGCAGTCAAGTAATGAAAGCAGTCTTTGTCGCATCACGACCGACAGCATGATGATGATGATGAGATGTCGATCTTAATCGGACCAGTTCTGGGAAATTGGAAACGTAATCAATTGCTACGAGATACTCGTTATTCTCGTAATGAAATAGATCAACTCCTATTTTCGCATATGGGATAGTTTGAATGTCGTGTGAAATAATTGGTTCAATTTGTGGTATATTTCTCTCTGATTGGCAGGTCTGACATCAAGCTGTCTTGTCTTTGATTTGTTTCACTATGCCTGGCCAATATACATAGTCCCTAGCCATCTGCTTGCATTTTACCACCCCAAGGTGCGATTCGTGTATTTTGTTGAGAATATTTGATTGCATTGACTTGGGCCTGATAATTCGATTGTCTTTTAGAATAGGCTTATTATGATTTAGAGCCCTTCTGCGGAAAGCACAGGTCACCCTCTCGGATTCAACTCTTCAGAGGGGGGACTTTAACATTTTTGATTGGGGCATGGTGATAACTATTAGGAAGAGTAAGACCATCCAGTTCGCTGAGAGATTATTGGAAGTCCCCATTGCACGCTGTGACGATCCGGAGATGTGCGCCGTCCATTGGGTTGAACGGCATTTCAACCAGCTACCCGCTGGACCCGGACACGAAGCATTCAGGCTTCCTGATGGGTTAGGGGCTCTACACCAATGACTTATGCCATTTACCAGCAGACTCTAAAGACTTTTGCATCGAGGGCATGCATGGATGTGGACGACTTGTCATCACATTCCCTTCCCCGGGGTGGCTGCACCTTTTTAGCCTTGTGTGGGGCCACTGTAGAAGAAATTAAGGTACGGGGGGACTGGGCGTCTGAGACAGTCTACGCATATCTAAAAATACCCTTATCTGTTAGGATTATGGATGACATGAGGGTTGCAGCCACCTTGTGCACCGAGACAGCTTGATTGGTTTGGGTGGGAGTCGTTCGGCTCCCTTTGGCATTTATCGCTCAGCCCGGAGTCGAATAAACGACCAACCCAATCTGCTGGTCTCCTGCTCATTTCATAGGGGAGTCTTATATTATATATAATGTATTATATACATATAAACGCTTGGAGAATTATTTATTATTATTATTATTCGATTCAACTCGAGTTGATATTGTCCAATCGCTGCCGTCCGTTGGCCTTGCTGCGGGCCCGGCAGCTTTTGATGTTGCTCGGGTGGTTTGAATCGTCACTTGCCTCCTGTTTTTTGCTTTGAATTAGGTAGGGCATTTATCGCTCTGCCCATAGTTGAATAAATGAACCAATCCAATCTGCTGGTCTCCTTGTCATTTCGTAGGGGAGTTTTATAGTGTAATTCTCTTATATACGTGTCCATTGACTGCAACTTCTGATTGAACATGCTAAATTGATAACGGATAACAGTCTCGTTGGACTTACTTTCACAATAGTCTTTGAACGCTGCTATGAGTGGATGTAGTTTATCCTGGTCCTCATTGTCGATAGGCATCATTGGGAATACCTTCTGTGCCTCCCTGCTGGCAATATGGAGAAAGAATAGGCACTGTGTCTTCTCAGGTTTACTGGTGAGGCCTGCAGCACCAAGGTATATTTCATATGCCGTCAACCAACTCCTCCAATTTACAGCCAAGTTGCCGTCCAAGTTCAACGCCATTGGAGGTTTGAATCCTGATAATGTCGCCGCCATTTTCTGTTCTTTCTGCAATCTGACACTATGTAGGATATGGAAAGCACACCCGAATACCTTGAGTGCTGATCAACCACTGCCCGCTTATTGCAAGACATGTCACATGGGGTCCGATGTCACATGACCGCTTGTGGGACCTAGCCTGGGTCATGTACGCTGCATTCCTTACATATGTAACACACCCTAGGGTAAAGACTTGTTGACTTAGTGTCTAGATGAAGGGACTGATTGTGTTATCGTGTCATGATGCTGATGGCATTGTATCCCAGTGGTGCAGCACTATAAAGCTACCACCATAATGGCACTGTTCACCAGTCGGCATCTGTTTGGGTATTATATCAAGTGTGGATGGTATGTCAAATCCAAGTCACCCACTAATACCCAGAAGGTTTAATAGTGCGCCCCCCCCCACACCCCACCCCCACCACCGAGCCGCTTGTACATGACCGGGAATTTAAAGATCTGACCACTGGTTGATTTGGCACATAATGCATTATGCGATATGAAAATTGATAGATTTTAACAGGAAAGCCAAATATTAAATCCTATTTGACAGAAAACTAGTCAAATAGATATGTTGGTATTTGCGTCTGAACCCTTAAGTATTGCACCTAGAGCAGCTTTCGAACTCAGATTTCTGCCATTTTAGAGCTAGCATTCTAACCATTAGATGCTTTTTGATGCGATCAGCTTAGGTGTACACACCTGTGCATGTGGACTTTCACCTCGGGAGGACAGTGCACCTTACTACATTATCTTAAACATTTGTTCTTGTAATTAAATAGTGTAAATAACTAAAGTTAAGCATGACCAGAAGACCAAGTCGTCTGTGATGAAGAAATATTGAATACAAGTCTTCATTAAAAATAAAACAATAAAAAAAAAGACAATCCCCATGAATCATAACAACTGAAATAACTTGAGCATTTGTGAAATAGATCAGCTTTATTATTGAACACTTAAACTCTAATTTAAGTTGATGCACCACATGTTATAAGCCGCTTAAAATAGTTTGTGATTAAATATTTCATACTTAGCATTCGCATAATCCTTATATATAATTATATTAATAGATATATAATTACATATAATATCCATTACAACAATCAGGTGATATGAAAAGCTAATCGATTCAATTTCGAATATTAATATACACAGACCAGCCACATATCTAAATACTTGTTATATATTTTAAAAGTAACTAATATAACAATTCTTTTGAATTATTTAATCATAAATTTAATTTGAATTAATAACAAAAGTGTAAAATCAAAAGGAATTTGCAGGGTTCGGACACCAATACCACAGTGCAGAAACCAGAATACCTCTAGAGAATTAAAATGTTTAAAGTTGCATAGTCCGATGAAAACATCAAATTTTCAAAAGCAAACAACCACTGATCTATGTGAAAGTACACCATCTGAACACTTTGACTTCTGGATACTGAATGGTTTATTCACGGCCTAGGGCTCACTTGACCCGAAGTGCAATGTATTAGCGGGCGGCATTCTTCCTCATCTGACACCATGTGAAAGTACAACGTCTGAACACTTTGACTTCTGGATACTGAATGGTTTATTCAAGGCCTAGGGCTCGCTTGACCCGCCGGCTAAACTTTCCATGACGTCATCTCATTAGCATATTCCTTTGTCTCAAACCCTGCATCTCGTTAACATATATTAGCCACACACCTATACGTCTATTACGCATATATCACAATCTAGATTAGATTCTATGTATCCAACTTAGATACTGGTGCACTTATTGAACATGTGTTGCTGCATAGAAGGGTGTAATACAGCACCAATGTAATATAACCTCTTACTCCTGAAGCCTATTGCGTCAGAGTTTTGGTGTGCTTGCCAATATTAATTTGGCATGTTTTTGCATCAAATATCTCCAAAGTTAGCTCATGTATTTATCTCAGAAAATGACAAAAAATTAAAACCATGGGACTATGCAACTTTAACCATAATTGTTGCAAATCTGCAGTCTTGAGCATAACACTCTTACCTGCACGGCACTCATTTCAATTGAAAATGCTTACAAAAACAAACACCCGCCCCCCTCAAACACACACAAATTATAGAGAATGTTCATTTAAACAAGCTTAGCATATTGATCACAGACGTCAGGGCGGCAGTCAGTGCCACCATTGCCTTCCCGGCAGCGGTCGCTCTCATCTCGGCGCCACACTGGACGTTGGCGGCCGTCAGGCCGGGTCTCTCCAGGTCGGAGCCGACACAGTGGTGGCACCAGAGGCGCTGGTGTCCGTCATACTGCCGCTTTACCTTAAGCAGACGCTGGTAGTTGCTGGCTGGCCCGCAGTACTGCGTCTGCCAGTCGGGCAGGTACTGGTCGGGCTCGTTGAAGTAGACACCGTCTCCGATGGTGTACAACTTCCGGCTGTAGTCCTGCAAGACCCGGATGTTGAAGTCGTCGTCGGCCGGAAGTAGCCAGCCTAGTCGGCAGGTCACGGAGCCCAGGGCCGACCGGAACGCCGGGCTCACCGCCGAGGAGGCCTCGTCGAAGCGGCTCACTTTGCCTGCCGAGTCAACGATCAGTTGGTTTGTTTGTTTGTTTGTTGTTGTTTTACGTCCTAGCAACATCTAAGGTCATATCAGGACGGGTACCGACTTGTGACATTGCGCACTCATGATGACTTTATAGTGCTGACTCACTGGGAGACCAGACCGCCAACACCATGACCTGATATCCGACTCAGGCACATTATCCTGACTCTGAGATAACCAGTCCTTGCCCTATCCTATTAATGCCGAGCGCTAGGCTAGGAAGTGACAAGTATAAATTTTATAAGTCATTGGTTTGACTCCACCGGGAACCAAACTTTCGATCTCCTCCCGCATGTGAGGCCCGCGCTCTACCGATTCGGCCGGTGTGGAGTCAATGAAGAAAATCATGTCCTATGGATATCTCCAATATAAACACAATCAAAGACAGGATAAAAAAAGAAATGAGCCAGCTTCAGTCCAAACCGTCCATGACGAAACTGGAGGAAGGCACCGGAACGGACATGGAGAACACGGAAAAGAACATAAAAACATCCAAGGACACAATCCAAAACCTTAGAGATAAACTGAACAAACTACAAATGGCGTACAATAGCCTAACATTAGAATGTGCCTGGTACAAGGCAAACTACATGGGCAACAAAAATGTAACACAAAACGGAAAGGATTAAAGCAAAAGGGATGACAACGCAACAACGCAGGAAAAAAAACGCCTTACCACAACCGGCAGAAGAGAACAAAAACCTAAACATAATCGTGTACGGCGTCCCGGAAAAAGAAGGCGAGTCAATAAAAAGCACAGTATCAAACATACTGGAAAAAGCGGAATGTTCCTTCGACTGGACAGTGGTAAAAAAAGCCTACAGACTGGGAAAAAAAAGAAGAAAATAACAACAAATGTAGAATCAAACAAACAAAATGGTGGACAGGAAGAAAGGGTCAATGAAGACCAGGTGGGAGACCCCACTGATGACACAAAAACCCCACACAAGGAACCCAGACCGAGAGGGATAAAAATCCACCTTGAAAAAGAAAGCCAAAAACGGGAACTATTCAGAAATAAGCAAAAACTGACCAATGAACAAAAATCTAACATCATCACACTCAGGCCTGACAGGACTGAAAAGGAAATGCTAGACGAAAAAACAGTACAGCAAATGTACACACTGGCCAGAGAAAAAAATGAACAGACCACAGCCAGAAAGAGAGGAAAAAACTTTGAAATTGAAGGAAAAGTATACAGACCAACAGAATTCGGGAACATAACTGTTGAAGGAATAAACCCAGAGGTGACAGAAACAAGAACGCATACCTGGGGAATTTCCTTCCAGGGACACAACTCCCCCTACAGCAATCTATATGGGTGCAAAATCCAAGGAAAAGAGGGCAAAACTCAGCACCTGTCCTGATATGACCTTAGATGTTGCTAGGACATAAAACAACAACAAACAAACAAACAAACAGCTCAGCAGAGCAGTACTACTGCTCAGTTATGGTTAAATACCACAATAAGTTCGATATCATGCAACTTATTGAAGCAACGAACAACCCATACACCATCAAGGCTATCGGGAAAAAAGTATGGAGATCGCCAGAGTGGATAAAAACCAATGGAAAAGTGATGGAGGACATTGTAATGGCCAAATTCACACAAAACGAAGACCTAAAAGAGAATATCCTGAATGCACCTGGGAAAGCCTTCAGGGAATGCACGAGATGCCCCTACTGGGGCACAGGATTATTTCTTCAAGATGCAAAGGCAGGAGAAACGATCAAACTGGGATGCAAAAACAAAATCGGTGAAATCCTAAAAAAAACAAGAGACAGTATCCGGGCAAACTGCCAGAAATCAAGGTAAGTGCCAAAGTTAATAGAAAAATAGAAGCATCGTTAACAATAATAATAATAAAAATAATATAATAAAACAGGATAAATTAAACCCAACTGAAGCTTATGCCATACCTGCTACGAGGCGGGCGTAAACATAAACAGAGAAACTTTTATGACACGCCCATAGAATGAGCAAAATTTGTCGTTATGCTCTAGAAATTGAGAAAATGTACCAAAACTGATCATGTTGAAATGTCTCTGTTAACAACCATAACATAATTTGCCACAATAAATCCTTTAATAATTATTCAAAGTCCACCGAATCGGGTTATTTTACTTGTAAAATGATATCAGAATATATATATACTCAGCGACCACCTTGCTAATGCTGCACAGGAACAGTAATGTGACCGCATGCACTGGAGGCGCAAGCACCGACAGCAAATTAAGGTAGGTGACCACATAATGCAGGCTGAGTAGTTTTAAATACAAATCCCAATTCCACACTAAAAACCACCTCCAGCGCAAACAGCTATTTCGACCTGACTGCCGCACAAATATGGTGGAAGAGATTGATTGTGGGTAGATCATACAAAAACTACACAAAAGAGGCACTAGAAACTCATCTGAAATAAAAAATTAAATTGCCATTTCCAACTGAGATAGGTGTAAATGACCAATGGAACAATATCATTGGGGAACTCAGAAGGCATCTGGACACTACCTGCCCAATAAAAAAACTTAAAATCAAAAACAACCAAGACCCATGGGTAACCCCAGAATTAATCAACCTAATTATGGACAAATATAAAACAGGTAAATTAGCCAAAGCAAGCGAGTGACTACTAGACATAGAAAACTACCATAAAGCAAGAAATCATAGCCAGAAATCAGTGAGAAAAGCCAAAAGATGGTACATTGTCAAACAAGACCAGCAATGGGGAAAAAACTTGCACAAATTCTGGAACAATGTGAAAATACTAATACCAAGTAATAAAAATAAAGAATGGATTACCCTTTACAACAACGAGGGGATGGAAATCAGCAACAATGATACTGCTAATATAATGAACAAACATTTTTCTACCATAGGCAATAAACTATCCAAACAGTTCAACACAAACTGGACCACGAAAGTGCCACAATTAAACACAGACATTGGAGTACCCCAAGGGTCAGTCATGGGGCCACTTCTCTTCCTCATATATATTAACGATCTAAACAACTGGCTAGAAATTGAAAACACCCAACCATATGCAGATGACACTGTGGTATATGCTACAGGCAAAACAACCGAAGAAATAGAAACGAAACTGAATCTAACACTATCAAAACTAATCGAGTGGTGCCAACTAAATGGGATAACCATAAACAACAGCAAGTCAAAAACAGTACTATTTGGTACCAGGCTAACAAGTGACAAGAAAATAAAGTGTCTTCTGGGAAACACCAAACTGGAACAAGTAGATAACTACCGATATCTGGGAGTGGATCTAGACAGACACCTAAATTATGACCTCTGCATAACAAATGCTATCAAAAAAGTAAATAATGCACAACCACCTACTGAAGAAACAATATCTCACCTGATCTTGGGCGCAGTCACTGCTTGCTGTGTTCTGGCACAAAAAGCAAAAGACAGGCCAGAAAAGATGGTAGATATTACAAATACTGAAACTAGCCCTACAAAGTACTAAGGAATTCGAAATGACTATCACCATAGGGCGCAGTCTGTCTGGGTATGTGTATTGGAACAAACCAAAGCAGAACCAGGCAGGCCATGGTCATGCGTCCGAATCACCCTGAAATACAAAATAGCTAACCATACAACACAGCCATCCCACCTAGTCGCAGTCCTGAAGGGTCCAGGGGTGTTCTGGCACACTGGTGTACTATCTAAGGACAGGGCATGGGTGAAAGGATGCTATAACAAACCACAATGGGATGGGATCCTCTCCCACAGGCCTGTATGTCATCTGCGTAGACGTACATAGTGGGCTAAGTTATCATATACAGGTTAGGAAAAAACTTAGTAATTACAAAAAAACTAATATAGGAACTACTAACACCCAAAACCGCAAAGGTTGGCCCGAGAAAGATCAGGAAAAGACTCCTGAGTGCGGGACCAGACCAATCCAGTCTCACAGCTGTCCAGCGTTGAAAACAAGCACCCTTATGGGAGCTTATACTTTATGGGCAGAATAAAAAACTTGTCACAAAAAAAAAGGAAAAAAAAGCAACTTTTAGTCGATCGAGATGTGAAGAAAATCAGAACAACTGTTGGTCTATCGACATGTTAACAGAATCAAAACAATTGTTGGATTTTTTACATTTGAGCAAAATGAAAACAGCTGTCGGTCTAGCTATGTATGCAAAATTTGAATCGCTCTGTATCCGAATTGATAGAGCATAGGCCTCCCGTGCGGAAGATCGGGAGTTCAGTTCCCGGTCGAGTCAATCAAATGACTTACAAAATTGATACTTGTTGCTTCCTTACGAGGGGCTCAGCATTATTAGGATAAGGTAAGGACTGGTTGGCTCAGTGGAAGGATGATGTGACTGAGTGGGGTATCATGTCATGGTGCTGACGGCCTGGTCTATCTGTGGAGCAAAACTATAAAGTCTCCATAAGTGTGCACTGTCATAAGTCGGTACCCGTCGTGATATGACCTTAGCTGTTGCCAGCTGTTGCCAACTCCAACAACCAACAAAAATTCTATTCATGACTTCACAGGAGGGGCGATTCCCGCTCCAACCCGGCAGATAGAAACTGATGTCTAGGACTGAGTGATCTAGCCCAATGCAATTCATTGTAATTTTAAGTTTAGTGCAGTAGCTATTTCTAGAATTTTAATATTTTGTTAAGCTTTTGTCGAATAATCATGTAGAGAATACATCTTAAAATCAGATAACTAGATCTTTAAAGCTGCCATAGTCCGATGAAGCGTAACATTTTCAAAACCAAAACAATTATCCAGAATTGATTATACATATCCAACTTAGATAGTGATGCACTTATTGAGGATTTGTTACGACATAGAAGGGAATACTGAGTCAATTTAATAGAACCTGTTACTGCTTAATCCCATGTTGTGATAGTTTTGGTGTGCTTGCCAAAGTAACATGACATATTTGCACTTCAAATATCTCAAAACTTAGCCATTTAAAATAAAAGTTATTTCAAATGTCATATGAATATCGAATACTGTCATTGGACTTAACCGCTATGGGCAGCATAAATACACCCATCACAAAAAACGACAACAACAAAAAACCCAAACAAAGGTAGATAATAACAATCAATTTAATATATTTATCCTAGAAAAATGGCAGAAACCAAAACCCGTCGGACTATGCAATTTGAAGTAATCACCTCCAAGCAAGGTCCATGTGCAGGTGGTGTGCATCCTGTTGCTGATCACGTCCGTGAGTACATTGGAGAGCAGCTGCGGTGCATCCAGGTCCTTGGGCTGGATGAACCGGTTGATGACGTACGTTCGAAACATAACGGGTTCACTGGAGTCTTTGACATACTCCCAGAAGGTGCTGTAGTTCCTGACCTGAAACACAAAATAACACAAGTCAATCCATATGAAGTGGGCGAGCCTGCAGGCAAGCTTAGGCATTTGCAAGCCTAGGACACATGCTATGCACTTGTCTACTTGCACCTGCAAATGTCATAGGTGAGAGAAGGAAGAACTAGTCCTTTGTCAGCACTTATGGTTAAGAGCTGCATAAGATAGCAGGAATAACATTCCTCACAAACAGGCAACAGGATCAACTAAGATTGTATGTGTACAACAAATCTTGAACAAAAAGAACCAGGAGGTTGTAAACAAGGTGTACAAGAAGCAACAATGGTCTATTCGTATTACTAGCATTGGTAAAATCAAAATGCAGTGCATATGTTCAAAGTGTAGCTAACATGAGTGGAAATATTTGGAATATACTGCCAGCTGCAACATGAAATGGAGTAAACATATCAGTGTTTAAGAAACAACTAACAAATAATGTAACCTAGAAAAATAGATGATGTTTAAATGGACTAATACAAAGTATAGTAAAAGCTGGCTTTCGGACTGTTTGCAATCTACAAACAGTTACAAGCCATAACCAAGAAGCAACCGTAAATTATTACTAAAACAACATTCAAAAGCTTTGAATCAAATTAGACTAGTGCTGCCCAGCAGTGAAAACAAGTGTTAACACACTTATCCGTTATGAGTTGGGTAAATAAATTCATCCCCCCGCCCCAAAAATCTGGAGGCAAATGGAGGTCGATGGTGGACCTTGCACTCCCACGTGAGCAGCTCCAGCCGGGGGTTTGTCGTCTTGGACGCAAACCTGGTAGCCCAGGACGCTCACTCCCGAGCACTGAGCGGACCAGGTCATAAGTATTCGATCGTTAGCACCCACCCCCCCACACCCACCTTCCGAGTTGGGTGCTGACCGTGCTCGCCAACAAATAATATGGACGAGGCTATTCACAGAGTTGCTTTGCTCTGTGAATTAGTGGAAGAATGATTATTATTCGCAGAGCTGCTCTGCGAATTGCTGAGAGTGTGCTTATTATCATTTGATCATCACTCAATCTTCATGAAAATTAGCCAATAGATAGAAAACAGGTCTGTGAAAATGAATATGGCAGTTTCAAAGACGAATATTGAATATTGTTAATTACATCTCAAAGTGGCCAACAGCAAATGCCAAAGCAAAGAGTAAAACGAAGATTTCATATACACGGCATGTGGCACGCGATTGCATATGCGGCATGAAATAAATGCCCATGTGATTTCTTGCCACAAATTTGTGAAGGAAGTCAGAGTTGCTGGTTTCTCCTTTGGAAATGGAGCAGCATTCAGTGATTCACATTCGCATTCGCACCGATCGGTACATGGACCGATCCACTTACCGCAATAACATTCACATTCGGACATATGGGCGCACCCCTGCGCATTTAAATGCCTTTCCACTTTTTTGGCGCATACTGCCTATATAGTATATGGAATCTTATACTTTGCGCATACCGCCAAAGTCGGGTAAACACCTCGATGTGTAGCTCTGCGAATAACCACATATATTTCACATATATTTCACATATATGTTATTATTATTATTATTAAAATCCCGAGGAGATGAACTATATGCAGTAAAGCGGTCATCAGCTACGTGCGGGAGTAGGGTCACGTGACACCAAGACCGGGGGGGGGGTGGTGGAGGCCGCCACACAGTGAATACTCACCGTCAGTGCCATAGATAACGGGGGTAGAAAGGGATCGAAGAATATATTCCGGGCGCAAGTGACAGTGGGAACGCCGGAAGTTAAGGTCGGGGCCGGTGGTGGCGCCACCAGTCCCCGTATGAGTAGAGAGCAAATATATGAAGAGTGCCCATTGGCTAATAATATAACATAATAATAATATAATATAGCAATATAATAGAATAATCCCTTCCGCGTCTTTATACACGCATAATACTTATACATCACACACATATATCTATCTATATATATATAAGCAAATAGGTGAGTGTTGAGGACCGTGCCTTACCTGCTGGTAGAAGGCGTGCTGGGGGAAGATGCTCATGAGGTGCTTCACCTGGGGTTTTGCCCTCTCACATCCCCCAGCATGCAGCAGGCTGAAGGTGAGGATGCCGGACACCTTGGTGCTGTCCGGGTCTGAGTGATTCGTGGACGTCATCTCTGGGCTGATGGCCAGGTACCCGCCCCAGTTGTCGGTCAGGTTGTAGCGCAGGTAGCGGCTGAACACCTGCAGGATCTGCGGGGACAGCCGCTTCCCGCCCACCCCCATCGGGTAGATGCCGATGTAGCGACAGAAGCCGTCCTCAGGCGGCCGGAACACCTGGAAGGTGAAGGTCGTCACGACGCCGAAAGTCCCGCCGCCACCGCCCCGCACAGCCCAGAACAAGTCCACGTCGACGTACGGCTCAGACACGGAGGAACCAGCGCGCTGGATGGAACCGACTACAAGTAGACAACTGCTCAGGTGCTTTGTTTTGTTTGTTTGTTGTTGTTTTACGTCCTAGCTACATCTAAGGTCATATCAGGACAGGTACTGACATGTGACAGTGCACACTCATGGCAAATTTATAGTGCTGCCAAACTGGGAGACCAGACTACCAGCACCATAACCCGATATCCCACTCAGTCGCATTATACTGACACTGAGCCAACCAGCCCTTGCCCTATCCTAATAATGCTGAGCGCCGGGCTAGGAAGCTACAAGTATCAATTTTTAAGTCATTGGTTTGACTCGAGCAGGGGGTGCTATGTGTTGCGGCATATTAAGCTAGGATTCCATATATACGGTTTGCGATATGTGGTATGCAAATGCGAATGTAAATGAGAATGCGACATAAAATGGAAAACATGTAAATAGAATACAAATGATTCCATATGTCCAACTGCGAATGCAATTTGCATATATGACAAACTGTATCGCTCCATGTAGCAATTGAAATGAATGCAAACTGACTGTGCTGTTACCAATACAAACAGCGAAAACTCGCTGCATACCTCATACCCATTTGACTTTGCATACTACTTACCGTGTACAGTATAACCTTGTTAAACCAAACTTGAAGGGACCCGAGAAATTTGTTTGGATTAACTGATCATTGGTTTAACCGAGCTTTGGCTTTGACTTTGACTTTGAATAAGCGTGTATTGGACATGTAATTTACAATGTATGTGGACACTTTGAATATTGTTTTTTATGTATATATGAGACTGTCTCAAAAGGTGCTAAGCAATATGGGACACAACTTTGTCCATTGTAACGATCAACATACTATCTGCTTATGCATTTTCTCAGGATAAACTGATTTGCTTTTTACATGGTGTTTCATAAGGCCAATAGAATACATATTGATTTGAAGCAAATGTCCTTGTGTTTTCAGTGTAACCGTTTCTGTGCTGTTTTGTGTCGATCGTTACAATGGGGAAAAAAGAGTTATCACCTTTAGAGACAGGCTCATATACAGTATAACCCCGTTAAACCAAGCTCGGTTAAACCAAACGATCAGTTAATCTAAACTTTTCTTAGGCGCCCCAGGAAAATACTACCATTTATCATATAAAAACGTCTGTGGGGTCTCAGATGACGCTATCACCACATGAAAGTTTTTGTTTAACCATACCGGAGTGGCCTGGGGTCCGACAATTTTGTTTGGATTAACCGATAATTTGGATTAACCGACTTTGGTTTAACAAACTTGTTTATATGATAATCTCTGTGTGTGTCTCTGTGTCTCTATGTGTGTGTCTCTGTGTCTGTGTGTGTCTCTCTGTGTCTATGTGTGTGTCTCTGTGTGTGTCTGTGTGTGTCTCTGTGTCTCTATGTGTGTGTCTCTGTGTGTGTCTCTGTGTATCTATGTGTGTGTCTCTGTGTCTGTGGGTGTCTCTGTGTGTGTCTCTGTGTCTCTGTGTCTGTGTGTCTGTGTCTCTGTGTGGGAGCGAGGGAGGGAGAGAGGGAGAGAGAGATGGGGAGGGAGAGAGAGAGGGAGGGAGGGACGGAGGGAGGGAGGGAGGGAGGGAGAGAGAGAGAGTGTCTATGTGTGTCTCTCTCAGAGACACACACACTGAGACACAGACACACACAGAGACACACACAGACACACATACAGAGACACAGAGATGCACACAGAGACACACAGAGACAAAGAGACACACACAGAGACACACACAGAAGCACAGAGACACACACACATACACAGAGACACACACAGACACAGAGATGCACACAGAGACACACACAGACACAGAGACACACACAGACACAGAGACACACACACTGAGACACAGAGACAGGAACAGAGACACACACAACACAGAGACACACACACAGGCACACACACAGACACACATAGAGACACACACAGACACACACAGACACAGAGAGAGACACACACAGACACAGAGACACACACAGAAACACACAGACACACACAGAGACACACACACAGACACAGAGAGACACAGACACATACACAGAGACACACACAGACACAGAGACACACACACTGAGACACAGAGACAGAAACACAGAGAAACACACACAGCCACAGAGACACACACACATACACAGGGACGCACACAGACACAGAGAGACACACATACAGAGAGACACACACACAGACACAGATACACACAGACACAGAGACACAGACACAGACACAGACACAGAGACACACACAGACACAGAGACACACACACAGACACAGAGACACACACATTGAGACACAGAGACAGAAACACAGAGACACACACACAGACACAGACACACACACAGACACAGAGACACACACACTGAGACACAGACACAGAGACACGCACACATACACAGAGACACACACAGACACAGAGACACACACACTGAGACACAGAGACAGAAACACAGAGACACACACACAGACACAGAGACACACAGACACAGAGACACACACACACATACACAGAGACACACACACTGAGACACAGAGACAGAGACACACACACTAAGACACAGACACAGAGACACACACACAGACACAGAGACACACACAGACACAGAGACACACACACTGAGACACAGAGACAGAAACACAGAGACACACACACAGACACAGAGACACACAGACACAGAGAGACACACACATACACAGAGACACACACAGTGAGACACAGAGCCATAGACACAGAGACACACACACTGAGACACAGACACAGAGACACACCCACAGACACAGAGACACACCCACAGACACAGAGACACACACACTGAGACAGAGAGACAGAAACACAGAGACACACACAGACACACAGACACACACACAGACACACACACTGAGACACAGACACAGAGACACAGAGACACACACACAGAAACACAGAGACACAGAGACACACACAGACACAGAAACACACACACAGACACACACAAACACAGACACACACAGACACACACATAGACACAGAGACACAGAGACACAGACACACACACTGAGACACAGAGACACACACAGACACACACAAAGACACAGAGACACACACACACAGACACACACACACAGAGACACAGAGAGATAGACACACACACAAAGACACAGACACACACCGACATAGAGACACACAGACACAGACACACACACAAAGACACAGAGACACACACACAGACACAGAGATACACAGAGAGAGACACACACACAGAGACACACACACACAGACACACACACAGAGACACACACAACAATGTGCGAGCAACGTTCCCCCAACGCGCTGGTTATGGTGCTGTCACATTACGACGTTTCTCACCAACGCGCGTCGACGTGTCGTGCTTTTAGGTGAAACGTCGGGAGATGTCGGGAAGCGTTACCCGCGCATTCCCCGCGCGTTACCCACGCGTTATGCGCGCGTCGGTACACGTCGATACACTTTGAGTGACAGCAATGGTCACATCCATGCATTGGCGCGCGTCGGCGCACGTTGATTGTTTTGTGCTTGCACAACACTTTTGACGCGTGCCAACGCGCGCCGACGAGTGCATGCGGACGTTCTGGGGATGTACTGGGGACATCAGAAGCACGTCGGGAACGTCAGAAGCATGTCGACATCGCTGGAATAACGTTATGCGAATGCTAGGCAGACGTTGCCACACGTTGCGCCAAATGGTTGCTTTGTTGTTTTATGTCCTACCAACATCTAAGGTCATATGAGCACGTCGCGCCAAACTTTTTTTTTTTTTCTGCACGCGTCGACACATGTTGGCCGCGCGCTACTAACGCGCTGCGCTGATGCCGAAAACTGCCGAAAAGTTGGATGCGTCTCGACGCGTAGAAGTTATTTTGTGCATTGGCAGCATGCCGGTGAGAAACGTCGTAATGTGACAGGGCCATAACGTGTGTCGACGTCCTGCAAACACGCCCGTAACGGGCGATCCAACACGTTTGCGCGCGTCGGCCAGCGTCAAAAGTTTTGTGCAAGCACAGAACGTTGGACGCAGCCCAACGCGCGCCAACGTGTCCGTCCAGACCTTGCTGTCACTCAAAGTGTACCGACGTGTGCCAACGTGCCGGTAACGCGTTTGTAACGCGCCGGTAACACGTCCGGACGTGTCCGGACGTTTCGCCCAAAAAGGTGACACGTCGGCACGTGTCGACGCGCGTTGGTGAGAAACGTCGTAATGTGACAGCCCCATCACCCTAGTCCGTCGTAATGTCGTAATGTGACAGCCCCATCACCCTAGTCCGAAGAGGAACACACTTAAACAGTCAAGGTTGTTTCCGGTGAGGCTGCGCACGCACGCTCGTGCGTGTTCAAACACAACGGCGCGAGTTCAATCGCGCACGTCGCGCTCCACGTCACTGCGCTGTTTATGCTTAGCCCAAATAACAATTTAAAAAAATTAGTGATCGTCCCGATCCGTGCCTGAAAAATTGCCCACCCTTGATTACAATTGTTGTTGTTTAAAAATGTGTCGGGCTAGCAAGTCACAGCAATTAAACTTTTGTATCAATTTTTAGGTCATTGGTTTGATTTGGCCCGGGTTCAAACACCAGAGTTCGAATCCCATGACCTATCAGAACGGGAGGCGGCCGCTCAACTCATTCGGCAATCGTGTCTGACTATGTATTACGTCTACGTCATATATTCCAGAAATATATATATGTTAAAGCTGCGTGCCCGACCCTGATTTTTATTTCAAAAGGACGATAACCAATTTTTATTTATTTGCACTTATGGCTGACTCACCAGTCTTCGTCATGTTGATAATGTGGCCTTCCGCTGTTACCAGCGTGAACCCAATGAGGTTGTCGACGGCGAGCCCGTACATCCTGGAGATGGGACTGTGGCCGCCGCCCAGCGTGTAGCCGCCCGGCGACACCGTCAGGGAATTCGCGCCGACGATAATGTACCCCACCTCGCCTATCTGAAAGGAAGCCGCTACAGGACAATGTCAGGTAATGGGTACGAAAACCCCACTCACTCAGCCAACAGCATAGGCGAGTTCCAGGGGCGCACCCAGGGGGGTTTCCTGGTTGCCCGGAACCCCCCCCCCCTCCAAAAAAAAATTGTTTAAAAAATTATATAAACGTATATCTCAGGGATGCACATGAAAGGGGTTTCCTGGTTTCCCAGTTGCTTCTTAACAGTTATCATTTTGTTGCATCAGAAAACCATGTAAAATATTGCCCTAAAATGGGTGTTGTTCCACCAACCCATGTGAAAAAAATTACCCTAAAATAGGGGTAGTTTCGATCCATATTTGGAAAAACTCCTAGCCAATTTCTGGGTGCCCCCCTGAGTTCTACACACCTATATACAGTATAACCCTGTTAAACCAAACTTGAAGGGACCCTAGAAATTTGTTTGGATTAACCAATCATTGGTTTAACCGAGCTTTGGCTTCGACTTTGACTTGTGGGGAGGGAGTTGGGGGGAGGTGGGAGATTGGAGGGTGGGAGATGGGGGATCGGTGGGAAATGGGGTGGGGTTGGAGTTGGAGAGTGTGAGATGGGAGTGGGGTGGGAAATGGGGGTGGGGTGGGGTTTGGGGGGAGGTGGAGGTGCGTGGAAGATAGGGGTGCGTGGGAGATGGTGGTGGGGTAGGATTTGGTGGTGGGGGTGTGTGGGAGATAGGGTGCATGGCAGATGGGGGTGGGGATGGGTGGATGATGGGGGTGGGGGTGGGGGTGGGTGGGAGATGGTGGTGGGGGGTGGGTGGGAGAAGGGTGGGTGGAGATGAGGTGAGGGTGGGAGATGGGGTGGGGGTGGGTGGGAAGGGTCTCAGATGACCTTGTAACCACATGAAAGTTTGGTTTAACCATACTGGAAGTGGCCTGGGGTCCGACAAATTTGTTTGGATTAACCACAAATTTGGATTGACCGACTTTGGTTTAACCAACTTTTTTTATATGATAAAGGGTAGTACTTTGCAGGGCTGCTGAAAAAGGTTTGGATTAATCGATCGTTTGGTTTAATCGCGCTTGGTTTAACGGGGTTATACTGTATAGCACCCAATATATACCTGGGAACGCAGCGACACCACGCAACACTTGGAACGCAATCATGCAAGCTTCCTGCCCAATACAATGGGGGGCGCCACTGTGCTCTGTCTTTACATCTATATATACAGAGCTATATATTCGTTATATATTTGCTATATATTCTATCATTAGTCATATTATGTGAATACAAATTTTGAAAGAAAAAGAACGAAGATGAGTTGAATTGTTTGGAATATATATATATAACTTAGCACCATAAGCAGACTAGAGAGCAGTAAGGTCCTACAGTTTATACGCATATAATTCGCTATGCATCACATATCTGTATTTAGCGAACCACCTTATATTTGCATAGTCTGGTGAAAGCATTATATTTTCAAAAAGATTTGATCATCTGTAGCCAACTTAGATGTTGGTACACTCTCGTGTGGAATGAATGAACAACAAGTGGATCTATGAGAGCATCCTTTGGTCCATCTACTTTGAAAAAAATCATACACCAGGGTAGCTGCTCATGCAGTAGGCTAATCTCGTAACCTCTCATTTGTCTTGACCCAAGCACCAGTCAGCTTGCATCACGTGGCCATTACGAGATGAAAATATAGGTCACAACAACAGGACTTTTGGAAAACTCGCCAAAGTTATTTTGGGGTGTTTCAGTTCAAATTGCTATAAAGTTAACAATTTTTCATCAAGGTTACTACTAACTAATGAATAGTATAATATCATGGTCAAAGTGATATATTTATCTAAAAGTGACTTCTTTGTTGGGGTTTCATGTTCTAGGAAGACATACCTATGGGGATGACCGACTCAGTTGAGTGTCCGCTTTATGTCTGACATATTGTGATATTCAAACCCCTGGTTTGAACCCCGGCCTAGTCAAAGCAATGACTTAAAGATGTATGCTTGTCGCTAGCTATCCTGATGTTCAGCATTACAGGGATAAGGCAAGGAGCAGTGGATTGAGGAAGACCAATTGTCTGCGATTAAAGTTTTCCCTGCTTAATCAACGGAATCTACCTGGTTCGCTCAGTGTCAGGATAATGTGACTGAGTAGGATATCAAGTCATGGTGCTGGTTGCCTGACCTCACAGTGGGGCAGCGCTAAAAAGTACCTTAGATGTTGCCAGGACGAAAACTCCAACAACCAATCATCAAACCAATCCCTCACAAAAAAATGCAGAACTATGTACCCACGTTTTCGTAGATCTCGCCCCAGCCATTGCCGCTCTCCACAGTTGCCGACACGCCTGAGTGCGCACGCGCGTCGTCCTGCACCGCAAAGCGTCTCATCCGGGCCAGGTTGATGCTCAACGTCCGGTTTCCGCCCGACCGCCCGATGTAGTCGTGACCGGAGCTTTTGACGGTGGGCCGGATGCCGTGCTTCCCACAGAAGATCATCACCGCTTGCACATCCTCTGCACATGCGCATTGAAGGCAGCGGAAGCAAGGCGGGTTGGTATGAGTATGGGATGTGGGGGCGGGGTGGTGGTTAAAAAGATGCATCATTGATTAAACATTAATGCGCGATCGGAAGTTTGTGAGTTTCTATCATGTATATAGCGAATTGATCGCTATGATCTACCTTGTTGTACTTCGGAGTACATTTGATTTGAAAAAAAATGCTAACTTTGGAGGACTAGGTGAATTGGGCAGATGGAATGGGGCAGAGGTGCCACCTGGATGGAAGGAGGGGAGTAGAGCTGCTTGAAGCAGACCTGCAGGGCTCCAGACCGCACACCAACCTCCAGCACCTAACTACCAACAACTACAAGAGTGCAACAAACTGTACCAACAATGATTGGAAGACGAGTGCTTCAGTGCTGAAAAAGCCAGTTCATGGGAATACATATCTTATATCTTTACAAAAGAAGCCGCTTCTGATACTGAGAGCATGGAATGTGCGCAGTGACACGTGATCGAGGCACAGACGAAACGGGAGGTGTCATGCACAGTTTAGTATACAGCGTGATTCGTGCACAGTTTAGTATCCAACGTGATACAATTAAATCAAATACAGAAGCATTGTAACTTCATGTATTCACAACTTCCATGGTTGAATAGGCTTGGTTATCTATGGATTGGCTCTTTGAGTAAAGACTGATTCTCATACCTGATATTTGACAATTCTCATGGGGGAGACTATGCGCGAAATCAGTTTTTACTCTAGTCAGGTAGGTTGGCCCACCGCGGTAATGAAAGTGATCAGCCGGTAATGGCGTCATTTAAATATACCCGGATGTAGGTATTTTCGTGAGTTCCAGGTAATATGCCCGTACAAGCAATACCACCTGTAGGCGATTAACCGATTTTTATCCTGGCGGGACACAGCGATAGATTTGTTCTAAAAGCGGGAGATTGGGTTTAAATTGAATACCCAATCGGGAGGTCGGGAGAGGTACTTACAATCGGGAGGCTCCCGCCCAAATTGGGAGACTTGACACCTTTTGATTCTTTCAGGCGCATTACAATGAGTATCCTGGTAGTATAGTGTGAGAGGTTATGCCGCTTATACAAGTTCCGATAAAACCTTTCACACTATACTACTTATCCCAATGATGTTGCTCACAGTTCACGGTGTGGTTGCCATTTCTAGCATATCAACATTGGATGAAGATCTGGCGAATGTTCGAGTAAAGAATACCTGCTAAACCCACGTGATCAGGTGCTGAGCGTCACTGGGTGTTACAATGTTACAGATGAACAGCTAGGGGGTGTTAACTTACTGGTAGTGGCACAGTCCTAATGGCTGAGGACTTTTGTGAATTGCGGTCATGGCATTTGGTTGGTTGTTGGAGTTTTACGTCCTGGCAACAATTAAGGTCATATCAGGATGGGCATCGACTTGTGACAGTGCTTGCTTGGGGTGGTTTGTAACCTTACAACGGTTACTGGTTGCAGAACTGCAACATTTTAGAGAGGCTCCGATAAGTCGGCCCAATCTTTGGTTGAAGATTAATCTTCAGTAGGGGTGGTTGTAGAAGCTGGGGACATCTTTACCACATTGTAACGGCGAAGCGTTGGGGCGGCACCAAATCTCTTCGGTCCGGTGGTAGTTGAGCACTTGTATCCAGCAGACAGCAGCAAGGGTTTCGAGGAAGGGCGGTTAAAGATGGGTGCAGCGGTGGTTCAGTGCAGCGGTGGTTCCAGCAACGAGAACAAAGTGAGAGAAGCGTAAAGGTACAGGGCCCCACCCAAGCACACAACTCCCCTTGTCAGAGGGAGAAGTATGCCTGGGAGAAATAGAAATAGAAAGGGTAGAGTCTAGGAAAGAGAAATGAGGAGAGTTGAGTGTGGTCCGGTTAGCAAGTGGCTCAATTGTGACAGTGCACACTCATGATGACTTTATAGTGCTACCCCACTGCGAAATCAAACTGCCTGGCACCATAGCCCAATATCCCACTCAGTCACATTATCCTGACTCTGAGATAACCAGTCCTTGCCCTATCCTATTTATGCGGAGCACCAGGCTAGGAAGTCACAAGTATCAATTTTATAAGTCATTGGTTTGACTCGACTTGGAACCAAACTCCCGATCTCCCACACGCGAGGTCCGCGCTCTACTGATTCGGCCCCCGCACCTGGTGGTCATGGCATTTGGAGATCACATGCCACACAAAAACTAAAAGATTGAAACAGCCAGTCGTCTGCCTAAAGCACAGCATAGCAGTTATATTAAAGCTGCATAGTCCGATGGTTTAGAGTTTCTCTGATTTTCTGAGATAAATACATTAGATTGATCACTATAGACTACCTTACTTTAGCTTGAAGTAACTTTTATTTTAGATGGTTAACTTTGGAGATATTTGAAGTACAACCATACAAAATATATTTTGGCAAGCACGCCAAAACTCTGACTGCAGTAACAGGTTCTCTTAAATTGCATCTGTATTCCCTTCAGTGTGATGACAAATGTTTATTAAGTGCACCAGTATCTAAGTTAGATATGTAGAATCAAATCTAGATAATTGTTTTGGTTTTGAAAATTTTATATTTTCATCGGACTATGCAACTTTAACCGTATTTAGTTTTTGCCAGTCACAGCTAAATGGACAGTGCTTTAAAGTGCCACTATATTGACGACGGAACTCATGCGTGACGAGGACCTTTCGCGCGGAATCGAGTTAAAAACCAGTAGATTGTAAAGTAGAATCTAAAGCCCTGTTTACACGGGCGATTTAAAACACCACATATAAAATGCCTTGCCTAGATCGACTCACATTTGCCTTGTAGACGCGGTTCTGTGGCGTTTTAGGGCTGAATCGCTTCATATGGAACGTCTCGTGTATACCACCTAATCAGGTGGTTTACTTGAAACGTTTCAGCTGGTTCCTAGGCAGCGATAGTGTAAAATAGTGGTGCTTGCCGGGTACAGTCTCAGCAGTAACTAATCGCTGGTTCCCGGCAGTGTTAGGGCCCGATTAGGCCGAAATCTAGTGAATGCGATCATATTTAACAGAATTACATACTCAAATAATGAAATTTAATTAAATTAACCTTAAATTCCAAGCGATATTAACGTAGCAGCTACATCGGAGTCGAATCGACGAGTGTAAACTAAACAAATAGCAGTGATCGCCACAACGTGCGAAAATCCCGCATGTGCAGAAGCCACGACAGGCGCTGACAAATAGACGGGCGCTGAAAATACGACACCGTGTAAACGCGCCACGAGAACGTTTCAGGTAGAACGCTTTGTCTTGATCGTTTTACTTTTCCCCGTGTAAACACGGCTTTAGATTGTGAAGAGGGTTGAAGCTGGTGGCGCCATCTGGAGTGTCACTCTGGAACCACGTGAAACTGCGCCGCGCTCACGGAAGTAAGTGGACACGTCTGTGTGTGTGGGGGGGGGGGGGGAGGGGGGAGGGGGGATGCAACAGATATGGTTGTATTGTTACTGCTACATTTGATCTAAATTATGTGAGGTATAAAGTACTTATGCACATATTATTCATGTATGTAATGATCGTGCTTATTATTATGTTATTTTCTTCACCTACTGCTCCTGTAAGCTTCTTTGATATGCTCCTTTGTAGCTTGGGTTACTGGAGGCTGGGGTGCAGCCTGGAGAGCGGGAGGTCTCCTTCAAAGCAGCTCCCATAATTCCGCTCATGCCCTCCAGGTGGCTCGTGACTACCCTATTATCTGCCCATTCCGCCTATGATTTTTCGCAATAAAAAGTAACGGTAGGTCTTAAGGGCCAGCCAGAGTCTTAAGCTTAAACCAAATATGTCTGTTTTGTCTCCCATTTGTTATGGAATGTATGAATAATATGATGCCCTTAGATCAAAAGAGTTCTAAATCTACAGCGCCCTAATCCATCACCGACAGTTGTGCGCAGAAAGGTGACAGCATAAAGATCTGATCACGTGATTTTAACTTGTATTCCCGATATGAATATTCATAGATATTCTAGAAACATGAACTGTATTGCACGTTAGAATTACTAAGAATGCCCGTCAGATTCTCAGTACTGGCCCGACCAATCCCTACTCATTGGGTTGGAGCTCATCGAGCCCATTCTGTGACGTCATGCAGGAACGGATGGGTGCAACTATACAGGTTATAAGGATAATTAAAGGGCTTCAAATTCACTATTAGTATTAGTGAAAAGAGCCTTTGTGATACTTTTCTTGTGTAGTTCTACTGCAAGGGTTAGTGGAGCGTTTTCTTTATAACCCTTCTCCATGATTAGTTAGTTACCCACAAGTCTAAGGGCCTGTCACACTATGACGTAACTACGTCAGCGTAGGGAGAACATGAAGAACGTTGAACTTCTCGGCATAGTATGCAAATTTGGGCACAAGTTGAATGTGGATGCAGCGTAGTTGACGAGAGCGTAACGTCGGTAAAGAATAGTGAGGACGAGAGAGGACAACGTAATTACGCTGACGGGACATTATTAACGTTATTCGATCGCCAGAACTATGTTGCTTTATGTTACCTTACGTTACTTACGTCATGAAACGGTGGCAAAACGGTAAATGTACGTTGGACGTCAGTTAGGCGTCCATTATCCCGACGTTTTCACGACGCGGACTGCACGTTCCCGCCACCTTCAATGTGGGTCAACGTAATGCAACGTAATGCAACGTAGTGCAATGTAGTGCAACGTAGTGACCAGCATTTCATTGACATTCGCCGAACATGTACAGAACGTACGGCGAACGTAAACCCTTACATTCTACTTACGTCGAAAGTTTTGAACAGGTTCAAAACTTTGACGCGCGCCGACATAACACGACATAATGTGACGTAGCTCGACGTCAGTCTAACGTCATTCTGACATCATCATAACGTAACCCAATGTACATCAACGTAATGACGAAAAGTGATCACGTAGAAAGCCTATCCAACTGCTCATGTATTCCCCGACCTAGACCCCTTAGCAGTGGTGTGTGTATAAAGGCCCGGTCCCAAGCACGTTAGAGGACGTAGTTGAACGTAGTGGAGGCTAACATAGTTGAACCTAGTTGAACGTAGTTGAACCTAGTTGAATGTAGTTGAACATAGTTGAACGTATCATCATCTGTACTTCTCTGGTACGTTCAACTACGTTAGCCTCCACTACGTTCAACTACGTCCACTAACGTGTATGTGACCAGGCCTTAAGGGTCCCTCGGGCTAACAGTGCTAGGCCACATCTTGGTCCCGATTTGAACCTATAACTCACAGAGAAAAGGTTGATTGACGACATATAAAGGACATTAATAGTCGTATCTGATTATGGTAACTGTGAATGGGCAAAGATATGCTGTCCCTTTAACTCAGGTGGATTAGACTGCTGGCTCCCGGCGTGCCCTCGGCCGGCGGGCCGGCTCGCCCCCCACGTACCGGCGGTCTCCACCATGACGACGACCCCGAAGCTGCTGTCGAACCGGTTGTTGTGCATCTCCCCTCCCTGAGTGTAGGCGGCCGTTCTGGGGAAGTAGAGGTCCCCAGACAGCTGCTTCCACAGCTCCTGGAACTCCATAGGAGACGGCCAGCTCGCGTTGGCGTCGTCGGGCACCTCGGCAACACAGAGGGCTGTTACCATAGCAACGACGACCAGGATGAGTTTGACATCCATAGCGCTGAAGTAAACCAGAAATGGACTTGGGTAACTAAGCACAGTTTCAGTGCCCGGTGTCTGGACACATGCAGTCTAGAGAAATATTAAGCAAAATCTAAAACAAATAAAAGAAATAAAATAAAAAGACTACATGACACTCTGCCTTGAATTTAGGCAATTGGGGATCGGGAACAAAATTCCAAGTTCAGAACTATCTATTTGTATTCCGCATCGGAACATCATGGAACCTACTTAATAATTCACATTGCCGATAACGATTCAATAGACGGGTTCGTAATTCCGACAGCGCATTCGCTGAAAACGGCGTCGGCAGCAAAACAAATGCCTGCAGCCATTGAGTTTGCCAATACACGCAATTCAAAACATCAATTGTATTCTAAATTAATAGAAATACAAAACAATTTAGCATAAACATGGATGCAATATAATAATATAATGAATATATTTAAGACACACCTATCCAGGGTTGAGCATTTTGAGCTAAGAAACATACAATTCCCCACAAAGCAATCAGTCACTTTACAGGCTGAGGTTTAGTCACCATTTTTAATTCTTGTTCTAAATAGTATAGTGTCAAATGTGTCAACAGAAACTTGTATCAAAGATATATTTAACCAATGTCTGATTAACCCCACCTATGTCCTAACTATACAGATGTTATTAACCAGACGTTTGTCTAAATCTAAATGCAGATGGCATAAGATGTCCTGATTAGATTGATGTGAATGCAATGCTAGATAAAAGATTAACATCTTAATTTATTATATGTATATTTTTAGTTGGTATTCTACATTCCAAATATAAGCTGAAATGAGCTGAAACTAACAAATTTCATAAGTGCACTCAGTGTCTTAGCCTGAGCCATGTGCTTCACTCGTGTTTGTTTTGCTGCCCAACATCCCACAATGAACCGGGTGGCTGGAATTACGAACCCGTCTATACGTGAGCTGCCCAACATCCCACAATGCACTGGGCGGCTGGAATTACGAACCCGTCTATAGACCCTGTTCAATGTTTATAAACATTGTATATGCACGCACACCTTGGCTGCAGAACGAATGCACACTGCCATTGAGTTTGCCGGTACGCGCAGTGCAAAACGTCTATTTTTATTCAAAATTAACAGAAATGCAGAACCGTAAAGCGGTTGTCACACCTCGCCGGATTGAGCAACGGACATAATTGTCTAGTCCGGGCGTCATAAGTATCAACATGTATTAGAATGTGTCAAAATGTTGCGATATCGGGTCAAATGCTGCTGGACGAACGGACATGAAACGGACATGAAATGGACATGAAACGGACATGAAATGGACATGAAACTTACATGAAACGGACATGAAACGGACATGAACCTATAGCCAACGGATGGTAAGCGGACTAAACGGACTCAAACCGGACAAGAAGCCCAGACCTCAGTCCGGTGGCATCCATTCCTAGTTTTGTGCATGTTCAAAACTTGTACGGACACAAAACGGACTTTTCTGTCCATTTCTGTCCATTTCCCCCAATCCGGTGAGGTGTAACAGGGCCTTTACCTTATAATATTAATATAATCTGTTCGGTGAATATGTTTTCTATATGTGTTCCGATCAGTTTGCTTATAGGCGGTGTGGTTTTAGGGATATTTCACTTTTTCTATATGAAGATTGCTCACGGCCATTGACAATGCATTAAATTTGCCAGTACACGCAGTGCAAAACGTCTATTTTATTCAAAATTAATAGAAATGCAGAACCCTAACCTTATAAATTTAATATAATCTGTTCGTTGAATGTGTTTTCTATATGTGTTCCAATCAGTTTGTTTCTAGGTGGTGTGGTTTTATAGATATTTCACTTTATTTGTATGAAGATTGCTCACGGCCATTGACAATACATTGACTTTGCCGGTACGTGCAGTGCAAGACGTCTATTTTATTCAAAATTAATAGAAATGCAGAACCCTAACCATATATATTTAATATTCTCTGTTCGTTGAATGTGTTTTCTATATGCTTTCCAATCAGTTTGTTTCTAGGTGGTGTAGTTTTAGAGATATTTAACTTTTTTTGTATGAAGATTGCTCACGGGCATTGACAATGCATTGAGTTTGCCGGTACACGCAGTGCAAAACGTCTATTTTATTCAAAATTAATAGAAATGCAGAAGCGTTTCTAGGTGGTGTGGTTTTAGAGATATTTCACTTTTTCTGTATCAAGATTGCTGACTGCCATTAAGTTTGCAGTGTGACCAGATTTTGTCCTGCAGCCAAGCTGTGCATGCACTGACCTAAATACCTATCCTGACGTCATATGAAATAGGTTTACACGTGAGCTCTAATAATATAATTATCTGGTTCTCAATCATATCGGGTTTAAAAAGAATATCCAGTGTAGTATAAAACAGTCAGGGAATTCCCTGACCTAGATACCGGCTGAGATGATTGATGACCATCAACTGCTCACTTAAGCTGTATTCACACGGGCAAAATCTAAAGCGATCTCCAGGAGGCGAATCATATGAAGCGATTTAGATGCGCGTTCACACGGACACTGCGTGAGGCGGAAGTGGATATCTGCGCATGAGCAAGTCCAGGCTAACCAGCGCCATTTTGGGTTCGACGACTAAGGCACCAGAGAGTGTGGGTTCGACCTAGATATGTATTTAATTAATCGTATTGGTTTGGAATGGTCAAAACTTCTGCTGGGCAGTGAAACCCTAAAAATAAATGATGAAAAAAATATCTGTGCATAGATAGCAGTTTCATTAATTTGATCGACCGGAAAGTCAACAAACTGAGGTGTCGACTGCGCATGCGTGTGACGTCCTAAATCGCTTCATATGCGTTCACACGGGCAAGATAAAACGCTTCAACATAGATCGCTTCCTGTATACTACCTAACGAAGCGTTTTACATTAAATGATTTATATGAATCGATTCAGCCCTAAAACGCCTCACCGTCACGTTCACACAGCAAATGTGAGTCGCAGTACGCGAGGCGTTTCGCGTGAGGCGTTTTAACTCGCCCGTGTGAATACAGCTTTAGTCTCAAACAGCCAAGGGGATTCCCCAACCCAGATACCGACTGAGATGAGTGATGCCCATCAACTGCTCCGTCCACCTTTCTGACTTGTTGGGGTCGGGGTGACCAGTCCTTGTAGGGGCCGGCAGTTAATGGTAAACCATTTGTGATCTTTGAGACCAGACTGAATTAATACATTGAGGCGGCCTTCCTTTGTAGTGTGGTATGTCTACACTAAGAGCTGATCGATATGGCAACCATGATGCACTTGGCCAACAACAGCGTGAAGTCAACCTTCACCAACATTACTGTTTTACACTAAGAACGCCCTAACATTCGAATGTCACTCACTATACAAGGCGAAATAACCGCCTTTCATGCACAACTCGGCATGAGGCAGAACCAAAGAGCTCTTAATGGATCTGAGGAAGCTCCCAGGTTTTGAGGAGAGCACACAAGTCAGGAGAGAATGCTCCATTGCAGGCAAATGCTACCCACGTGTCGCATCAAAGACATACTCTTCTCTAGCATTGGGTAGACACAAGTAGATTTAGAGTAAACTTCGTAAGTATTATGCTGCAAGACTACAAACGCTGCCATTTACTGGGTTAGTAGAGACCTACCTTCAGGTAGTGAGGCTGGATTATTGCACCATGCTATACGTCACTGATATATCACGTACGAATTAGGTACTATGCATATATGACACCGAGGCGCCACCTGCGAGTGGCAAAATCACATGTCATTCACAGAACCCAGACCTCGATGGGGAAAATACAAAATACAAATATTAGAAAAAACTTGAGGTAGGATAGTGGTGGTGGGAGGGGGGGGGGGGAGGGAGGGGGGGGGGGCGGCGCCAACCTACCCGCGGCCGGGTCAGGTCATTACACCTGAGGCAGGAGGGCTGGAGGGCTCGGGTCAGGGTCCTAGCATTACTACATGAACAAGCATGTATACATGTGTAAAATGGCTAAGGCTCGAATCTGTGGCTGTGTATAGACATACATGCGCCTGGTCACGTACACCGATCAGTAATAGAACATTTGCATTCCCCCCTATGCCGTATATCGGAATATGTTACACATGTATACATGAATACATGTTTACATATGTACATATATGCATATACAAATATATACATATACAATAATTTATATGCATATACACAATATACACAATACAAAATATACACAAAAAGTTCAGGTGCAAAACCCTGTAAACGCCAATCCACAAATTTAGATAAACATGGGAATCTAACCTTCAAATTTTTAATTTGTTTACATTCTTACTTTTTTGTTCATTGATCCATAATCGTGTCACCATAAGACAAGTGGAATTAGTGAGAATTACAATTATTTTCAATTGAAAATCTGTTATTTAAACTACATTTTTGGATTGGCGTTTACAGGGATTTGCGCCTGAACTCTTCACATATACACATATACACGTGGGGAATACGGGTCATGGCGCCGGCGGCCTGGTGTCCCAGTGGGGCAACACTTATAAAGTTGCCATGAGTGTGCACTGTCACAAGTCGGTACCCATCATTATATAACCATACATGTTGCTTGGATGTAAAACCACAAAACACAAATATATCCACATATATACCCATGTTGTTTGACACCTACCCTAGAATGGACCATTTCGACCAATGCTATCCATGCATTACAATCGTGAAGGCATGAGTCACCGACATGATTTCACATCGTGCCCGGATGTTTGCCTTGTTTGTTGGGGTTTTGCATGCTGGCAACATCTAAGGTCATATCAGGATTGTGCCTGGAGGGTTGCATTACTTGGGCACTCGGGACCCAGCCGGTGTCGCAGTTTCCGCCGTCCGCCAGTTTCTGCGGTACGCATCGCTTCTGCGCATGTGTCAAAATCGAACAGCATCGTCACTAACCTTATAAATTTAATATAATGATTTTGGTACAGATGTTTTCTATATGTGTACCAAGCGATTTGTTTCTAGGTGGTGTGGTTTTAGAGATATTTCACTTTTTCTGTATTTTCTGTATGAAGATTGCTCACGACGATTGACAATGCCATGAGTTTGACGGTACACGCAGTGCAAAACATTAGTTTTATTCAAATTAATAGAAATCAAAAACCCTAACCGTATAAATTTAATATAATCGTTTTGGTAAAGATGTTTTCTATATGTGTACAAAGCGATTTGTTTCTAGGTGGTGTGGTTTTAGAGATATTTCACTTTTTCTGTATGAAGATTGCTCATGGCCATTGATAATGCATTTGAGTGTAGGCGTACCGCGGAAAC
>CM059191.1:10866443-10883250 GCA_030323885.1 Branchipolynoe longqiensis
CCAGGTGCTCTACATTATTAGGATAGAGCAAGGACTGGTTAGCTCAGTGTCCGGATAAAGGGCAGTGGAATGAGGAAGACGAATTATTCGCGATTCAAATTTCCCCTACTTAATCGATGAATATAATCAGGACAAAACAGCCAGGACGAGAAATTATCAATCAATCAATAGTTCCATCCTCTAGTCGAGGGTTGGATGCAATGGTTCTCCACTTGTCCCGATGTTGTGCTGTTCTGATAGACTGTGAATAATTCAAGCCTGTCCACTGTGAAATATTTGTAAACCATGATGTTCTTGGTCTCCCTCTCCCTCTGCTGCCATTCACCTTCCCTTCCAACAATGTACGGTATATTGAACTCTGACGAATGATGTGGCCAAAATAAATAAGTTTCTTTGTCTGTATAGTGGCAAACAAGCTTTTCTTATTTTTAATTTTTCTGAGAACTTCTTTGTTGGTGATCTTCTTTGTCCATGATATTTTCATCATCCTTCGATAAGTCCACATCTCAAATGCTGCTAAACGTTTGTACATTTTCTTAGAGATTGTCCATGTCTCTGCCCCATACATTAGAGTAGACCACACATAACACTGAAGAATACGCTTCCTTGTTTGTATTAATATCTTACTTGATGTTAACACTCTATTATAGTCTGATGGTAATGGACACAACATGAATGAGATCAGGACAGAGTCAGTGCTTTACAACAACAGTCCGGGGAGCGGGACGTAGCTCAGGCGGTAGAGTGTCCACCTGTGATTGATTGATTGATGTGTGGTTGCTTTACGCCGTGTCGGCAGCATAGGCCATATTCACGGCGAGGTCCACCTCTGAAGGTATCCGATTGATTCTGCTCAGTGCACCCATTTGCAGTTTGGGTTATTTTTCCACCTCAACCAGTGGTCCACAACTGGTTCATCAAAGGATGTGGTGTGTGCTGTCCTGCCTGTGGGAAAGTGCATATAAAAGACCTATTATTGCTTATCCGAACGGGTAGCTTGCGTGTCGGAAGCAGGTTCCCTAAAAAAAAAGAAATTGATCAGAATGACCACATGTTTGACGTTCACTAGCTGATGATGAAAATCAATGTGCTTGAGAGACGCCGTTAAATAAAACAAGCTTTACTTTTTTACAACAGCAGTCTAATCACAACACAAATATTGCTAAGTTGTTTGATTGGTAGTTTAATAACATGTACACGCTAAGAGTTAATTGCATAACACGTTGGTTTTGAGTTTTTTACCATAGTATTTAGATAAGTGTATTAGGTAACAAGGAAGCATATTCTTCAGTGTTAAGTGTGGTCTACTCTAATGTATGGGGCAGAGACATGGACAATCTCTAAGAAAATGTACAAACGTTTAGCAGCATTTGAGATGTGGACTTATCGAAGGATGATGAAAATATCATGGACAAAGAAGATCACCAACAAAGAAGTTCTCAGAAAAATTAAAAATAAGAAAAGCTTGTTTGCCACTATACAGACAAAGAAACTTATTTATTTTGGCCACATCATTCGTCAGAGTTCAATATACCGTACATTGTTGGAAGGGAAGGTGAATGGCAGCAGAGGGAGAGGGAGACCAAGAACATCATGGTTTACAAATATTTCACAGTGGACAGGCTTGAATTATTCACAGTCTATCAGAACAGCACAACATCGGGACAAGTGGAGAACCATTGCATCCAACCCTCGACTAGAGGATGGAACTATTGATTGATTGATTAGGTTTATCCGTTCTTTTCTTTTTTTACTCACTTTTATGGCTATCTTTGGAGATAATTAATTGAACTGAAAACACAAAATTCGCCAAGCACACCAAGACAGGTTCTGGCCTAGAGGCCCATATCGCCATGGTCACGTGATATGCCACAAGGACGCTGTCCTTACTCTGAGTGAACTGAAATGTAGCCAATCGTCACCAATATACAGCTGTCATCAGAAAGTGTCTTATTTTGTCAACAGCTACTTGGGTAATACGGTTACAGGCATTGACTGATGCACCCTACAAAAGGAACCGCCACACACAAATGAAAACATGAATAAGAAAGAATCCAAAAACTGACCATCGAAGTAACTAATGCTGTAGGTATCAATCGAGAAATACTTTAGTTCTAAATGCAGATGTCAAATGTTTTGGTAGTGGGCGTTATTGGTGAATATTGTCTGTTTTTGTACTTGTTGGGGCTAGTTCTGTATGTATCAATCTAGAGTTAGTTCAGGTCTAAATGTAGATGTCAGTTGTTTTGAGAGTGGGCTAGTGGTGGAAAGTGTCTATTGTTTTGCTCTTTCTTTATACGTTTGTTGAATAATCACAAGTAAATTAAGTCATAAGCCGTGTTTACATGGGCGAGTTAAAACGCTTCATATAAAACCACTTGCATAGATCGATTTACATTTGCCGTGTAAATGCGACACTGTGGCATTTTAGGGCTGAATCGATTCATATAAATCGGTAGATGTAAACCACCTTGCGATGTAGTATAGATGAAACGATACAGCTGGTTCCCAGGCGGTGATAGTGTAAAATAGCGGTGGTCTCCGGCTACAGGCTCAGCTGTAACTATACACTGGTGCTCGACAGTGTTAGGGACCGATTAGGCCGAAATCTATTGAATGCGATCATATTTAACAGAATTACATACTCAAATAATGAAATTTAATTAAATTAACCCTAAATTCCAAGCGATATTAACATAGCCACTACATCGGCGTCGATTATATAGTGAATCGACGAATGTAAACTAAACAAATAGCAGTGCTCGCCGGCTACAGGCTCACCACTAAGGCTGCTGGTCCCCGGGCGCCGATAGTGTCAAATAGCGGTGCTCGCCGGCTACAGGCTCACCACTAAGGCTGCTGCTTCCAGGTCACGGACACAGTTTCAATTAGTCGTGTAAACGTGCCACTACATCGCTTCATATAAATCGCTTTGTCTAAATCGGTTTAGAATTGCCCGTGTAAACACGGCTCTAGATAATTGGTCTCCCTGATTCCACTGTCCCTTTCCATTCTATGGTAATTGTACTTTCTCTGTGTGAACGTGGTTCCAAATGTTGTGGTGCTAGTTGGTGCCTAACCTGATACAAGGTTCCCCCACACACCAAGACGTTCACCAGATCATCTTTAGTTCTGTTATTCTTGATTATTTAATAGTCTCTATATATTTCTATTAGTATTCTAAAATATCCTTCAAAATTTCCAAATATCCTATACCTCTGACTCTGAGTATGGCCCCTCTATGCGCACCATGGCGCCACCAACCGTCCATTTTGGTATACTAGAACCGGACGAAGCTGCATGTGATACTTGGAATTGGGGTAAGACTAACGCGGTCACGTGATTAACCTGCATATTGAACTGTGTGGTTGTTGTGCAAAGGCATGATCTCATAAAGCCACTTATTAATCTTCCTGGGCAGCCCTAAATCATATCTCGCCAGTAGCCAAGTTATTTATAGGATCAAATCTAGGTAAAATAATTGTTTCATCGCAGTGTGCAACTTTAAACGCGTCATCCTTGTTGGGTAAATCAATAGACGGTGTTCATATTATATATGTGTCTTCAAAACACAGCAGAAATAATGAACATCCATTATAATAAATGATGGTTGGTTGTTGGAGTTGTACGTCCTGGCAACATCTAAGGCCACATCATGACTGGGATATATAATAAATGAAGTACTGTATAGTATACATTGATTTCCCATGGTGGGAGGTCAGTGCATTATCATACATCATATTTTATTTCGATATTAAAATAGGTTGCGATGTAGATCTGAAGGGATAGCTATAGATGCAATGTAGATACCAGCTTCAATAATCGATGTGTCACCTTTTTTCTGATTACTAAAGATGTATATATATATATGCCTACTTTCTCTTACCGGACGTGGGGGCCGAATCGGTAGATTGCAGACTTCTCGTGCGGAAGGTCAGGAGTTCGAATCCCAGCCGAGTCAAACCAATGGATTATCAAATTAATACTTGTCGCTACCTAGCCTGGCGCTTGGCATTACTAGGATAGGACACTGAATGGTTAGCACAGTATTATTAGGATAATGTGACTGTATCGTGCTGGCAACCTGGTTTTCCAGTGGGGCAAAACTATAAAGTCGTCATGCGTGCGATCTGTCACAAGTCGGTACCCATCCTGATATGACCCTAGATCTTGCTAGAACATAAAACAACAAACAAACAAAAAAAGCCTGCGTTCTGTCATCCATATTGCCAATACACCCATTGCAAACCCCACATTTCTCAGCAGTCAGCAGTCAGCAGTCAGCAGTCAGCAGTCAGCAGTCAGCAGTCATGCATGGCCGACATCCCCATTTGCCAGCCTCGCCTTAATTGTGCCATGACATCACAATAAAATAACCTTTCTAGACCTACCTCGCTAAGCAATGGTTCGTGTCTAACTCACTAAGTGCTTGATACACTAAGTCTAACCCATCATGTGTGTGACAAAGCGTTATGTTCCCAATGTCCTTTCTTTATTGTAGGCTACTAAACCATTAAACAAAAAGTGTGTGTTTATTTTCAGTGTAAATAGCTCTCCAAATAATCCCTGGAAGACCAGTGCTTCGGCAGTGAACTGAAAAAAGTTTTTGTTCAGAGAAATCAATATACACCACCCCGCTCTCCAAAAAAAAAAAAACTCCCCCCAAAAATAACTGTTTATGATTAGATACTTCATCTGATTGGAATAATTAATGAGGCATGGTGCATCTATTTAATTGAACAAATACTAACTAAGAGGTGACTTGCAACCTATATATATATATACACAGACGATTTCCCAGAGGGGTGGACAAGAAATGGAGCGAATAGCTCCCACATTTGGTGTCGTCTGCTATGTTAAGCCAACTGAGCATGCGTAAGGAGCGAAAGTCTGCTGTCAGGAGCCTCTCTGTCAACATGGACTTAAGTAGTAAGACCCCCCCCCCCCCCTCCCATCCTGCTAACAATGGGTATCTAGTGGAGCATGATAGTATATAAACTTACACTCTGTATAGAGCTGGTAGTTATGCATTCAAGATACACCGTCTGGAAAATATTCTATTTCATGCGGTTGGCATCAAATGCACAATTATTTCTTATATGAAAATGTTAATTCTAAAAAAAAGATGCATATATATATATATATATATATATATATATATAAACGCGATTCTGTTAGGGTAGCTTTCTAGGCCAGCACTTACCAACTGGTATGTGAGGTATCTAAGTTTGGTTTGGTTGTTGGAGTTTTACATCCTGTTAACATCTAAGATCACATCAAGATGGGTATTAATGGTTACTTAATAGTGCTGCCCGACTGGGAAATCAGGCTGCCGGCACCATGACTCGATTTCCCACTCAGTGACATTATCCTTATACTGAACGGACCAATCCTGGCCCTATCCTAGTAATGCCGAGTGCAAGGGCAGGTAGTCACAAGTACCAATTTTGTAAGTCATTGGTTTGACTTGACCGCGAATCGAACTCCCGACCTACCGTACAGGAAGCGTGCGCTCTACCGACTCGGCCACCACGTCCGGTATGTATCTGAGCAAATTGCACATTAGTAAGTTAGGCACTCCATGGTGAGTGCACTGAACGAGGCAGAACAATGCTTTTCTCGTGGATGTACAAATAGTACTCCATATAACTCTGCTATACACACAAGCCATAAGAGAATAACCAAATGTGCAAACATAGCAAGCACAACATGATTAGCGTCTGTGAAAATAAAAGTGAACAATCCAGTCTTATGGACGAGTGGCTAAGAACTGTCACATCTATCACGTGAGGCTTTAGATTTTCAAAACCAAAACAATTATCTAGATTTGATTCTAGATGGCTAACTTAGATACTGATGCACTTATTAAACATTTGTCACCACATAGAATGGAATACCGAGCCAATTTAATAGAACCTGTTACTGCAGAAGCCTATGGTGTCGAAGTTTTGGCGTGCTTGCCAAAATTAATTTGATATATTTGCACTTCAAAATGCTAAACCATTGGTATATGCAACTTTAAGTAAAGAAGTGGACAAACCCTCCAACACAAGTGTGTCCTATTGGATATGAATGTCACACAATATCATCGATATCACAGTGTATACTGTGATACTTAGAGTGAAGGAATACATATGATAATATCCAACATTATTTTTTATTGCTGTATAACTTGGTCAATTAATTAGAAGATCTCGAGAATGAAATGCATCACTTGCAATCTGGTGCACTGGCGATATGGAAGGTGTGTGAGCTTAAATCAATATGTGCATGTTCTTTTGTGGATTGTTTGCCCTGCTCAACATTGTTTAATAACAGAATATATCATGAATATATGGCAGTTGGCTTGCATCGAGACCATATTTATTCATTGTTGGCAAATAGTCTTTGCTAACCCCCTAGGATAGTCACTTTACTATACATACACAAGAATATGTACATAAATAACTTAACTTCATTCCGCGTCCTATACGTGGAGTAAAGTTCATATATTTAAACCAAAAGACATATACTTTTATATGCATAGACATATATATATATATATATATATATATATATATATATATGTGTACGTATGTATATTTGAACTTATATATATATATATATAAGTTCAAATAGGAGAGCGGAATCACTTGAAATAAGTGGAAGCCGAGGGCTGAGGCCCTTCTTAAATTGACCCCCATCCACTTCTGATGACTCCTAATCCTATTGTATTGCCTATTGCCATATCAGGGCGGGTACCGACTTGGAACAGTGCACACTCAATGCGACTTTATAGTGCTGCCCCCACCAGGAGGTCAGGCTGCCGGCAGCATGACCCGATATCCCACTCAGTAGCATTATCCTGATACTGAGCTAAACAGTCCTCACCACATCATAATAATGCCGAGCATCAGCCTCGGTAGCGACAAGTGGGCCTGTCATTGTTGGTTGGTTGTGGAGATTTACGTCCTGGCAACATCTAAGGTCATATCAGGACGGGTACTAACTTGTGATGGTGCGCACTAATCGCGACTATATAGTGCTGCCCCACTGGGAGACCAGGCCACCAGCACCATGACTTGATATCTCACTCAGTCACATTATCCTGACACTGAGCCAACCAGTCCTTGCCCTGTCCTAATAATGCCGAGCACCGGGCTAGGAAGCGACAAGTATCAATGTTATAAGTCATTTCTTTCACTCGGCTGGGATTCGAACTCCTGACCTTCCGCATCGGAAAGTTGGGTTGTTACCTGGTTACCGATTCGGCCACCGCGTCCAGTTTCCGTCAAATAGTAGAATAGCCACTATCGATATCAAACTCAAAAACTCGATAACGGCTATCCTCCTCATGCCTCCAGGTGATATCGTATGATAAATTATTATATATTTCATAAAAAGTAAGAACAATTATTATACTAAGTCCATCGCAGGATTCGTATGTATATACACATTTCTTGCATGAATTAAATAGGCTTTGGCCTGCTTACCTGCAGAGACAGCTTTGCCCTTTATATAGCATTAATATAGTTCTAGTGAACTGCGCAAACAGAGTTGGGGAAATCACTGACAACATAATATGCCCAGGAGAAACCTCAACAACACATCAAGTATAGCTTAGCTGTATTTGTCGAGAATCTTTGTGTTGACCATTGCGATATGTTACTTGTTCCCACAACCTCCTGTGGTCCTTTCGTGCAGTGGCATCCGGAAGAGCAAGCAGTTTGTGTGGTCTGCATGAATCTAAATTAATAGGGGCCTGAGTGCGTCATGTGTTCTACGGAATTGTATGTGGCTGCTCCGTCTGAATAGCTGAGCAAAAAGGAAAGGTGGCTCAGAGTTATGCAAATTTAGATTGAACCTGGACGCACTGAAGAGATGACAACAACAAAAGTTAGTTTTATTTAACGATGTCTCGGGAGCGCATTGATTTTTATCATTCGCTATTGGACGTCAAACATATGATCATTCTGACATATTTCTTTGGTGGAAACCTGCTGCCACCACATAGGCTACTCCTTCCGTTAAGAGCCAAGGGGTCTTTTATATACACTTTCCCATAGGCAGGACAGTACATACCGCAGCCTTTGATGAACGAGTTGTGGACCACTGGTTGTAGAGATGACAACAATGGGTTGTGTTCCACTATGTTGTGTACACTCGGTAGGGAAATAGATTGAACATAGTTGTACATAGTTGAACATAGTTGTACATAGTTGAACATAGTTGAATGTACCAGCACCCATACTTCTCCATCATGCTAACTTGGTGATAACGTGGGTGGGCCATGAGTTCTGATTTAATCTGTGGACATGTTCAAAAGAGCACTACGTTAGAGGCTAACATATTGTGGCAAAGTCTCCATACTCTTAATGTACTCCTGCCACATACATAGTTGAACGTAGTTGACCGTAGTGCAGGCTAACATACTTTGAATATATTTGAACATAGTTGAACATATTTGAACGTAGTTGAACGTAGTTGAACATAGTTGAACATAGTTGAACGTAGTTGAACGTACCGGCAACCATGCCATAACGTAATTGTCCATACCAAAACCTGCCATACCGTAAGGCCCTGTCACACGTAAAATCACTTTTTTATGTTGAGAAGTGTCAAACCTTTTGGTGTGGGATGCAAAGTTGGACATATACATGCTGTATACATAGTGTATGGCCAACGTATGATCAACATATGGCTAACGTGCCTCCCAGCGAAAAACGCTCGAAGTACGCTCACGGTAGGTTTGCAGAACGCAGGTGAATGTTATATACGTTATTCGATCGCCAGAACTACGCCTGATATGTTAGATATGTCAAGACATGCTGGAGAAATGCTAAACGTACATTAGACGTACGTTAGACCCACGTTATCCATATGTTGTCAGTATGCGGACTGTAAGGTATGTCAACGTAGTGCAACGTAGTGAACAACATTTGTCTAACGTACATCGACATACGCCTAATGTATACATAATGTATGGCTGACGTCAAATCCACACGTTGTCGAACGTTATCATACGTCGAAAGTTTTTGCATGCACAAAACGTTGCCGACCCCCTGACGCGAGAAGCCGTATCTCAACCAACGTCAATGTACATTGACATATACCAACGAGCGCCTAACGCATGTGTAATGCATAGCGACATATCCTGACAAAGCGGCCAAAACTCAACTATGTTCAACTATGTTCACTAACGTGTATGTGACCAGGGCTTAAGATAGGTCACGGACTGGTTGGGTTCAGGGTCAGGATAATATTATGACTGAGTTAGATAACAGGTTGTTGCGCTCACAGCACCGTACCTCGCTGACGCAGCACTATAAAGTCGCCATCAGTGCATTCTGTGACATATCTACACATAGACGTATGTATATACAAATATACACATAATCATATACATATTTAAATACACATGCATAAATGCAGAATACAGTAATATTTTGCGTACAGCTTACATATCGGATTAGAATAAGATAGATATATCATTAATTATATCCACATATGCGTTAATGCAGCTCATATATATATATATATATGTATATATATATATATATTACATTATAAATGCGTGGTATTTTTTATGAATGTTATTAACACGCGTTTCCCAGTTTCCATCCTTGACCACATAGCCCATAATTTATTTATTATCAATGTTATCAGTCAGGTGCAAATCACGCTTTCAGAATATGCAGCATAGTTTGTTGAGGAGGGGGAGTGTATTTTGTAGTGTGTTTTTTTGGCTATCTCTCCAGTGAGATGAGCAATATATTTCTCCGGAAATCAAAAGATTGTTGATGTTCGCTTAGGTGGATCTTTTCGTGAAATGAAATCTCCAGTCACGTGGTCATTATATTATATTATATTATATTGGAAATCAGGTTTCTTTCTGAATATTTTGGTGATTTCTTTCAGGGTTGTTTTGGGGGGTCATTTTTGTGTGTATTAACGACATTGGTTTATAATAGAATGCTTTATATTGTGTTTATTGCTATCATTGAGAAAACTGTATCGGTGATCATGTAGTAAACCTGGCGGACTGTGTGTGACCGTGTCATGTGACTGGGCCTCCACTCCCAGCGTCCACTCGGACAGAGCGCCTAGAGGAGGACGCCGTAAAGGTAAGTCTCACAACACAGCTTCAGTTATTAGCAAATCCACCACTCGCGGCAGAAGGAGGGCAACGGTGTCAGGCTCAACATGCAGAGACATAATTCAGAGGGGGTACGGCATAGGTTCTATCCCACAGTGGGTTCCCATTTCCACTTCCCATGAGTGACAAACCGACAGATTTCAAATTAAATCTGAAGCAAATGATAGACTCACTTCGGGTAGTTTATGAATGGGCAACCTTGGCTGAGTATGATTCAGAGTTTCTCACAGATGGTGAGGGTAGAGACAAACAGCTGACTAGATAAGGTTTGGTGTGTCTCAATGTTTCTCACAGATGGTGAGGGTAGAGATAAGCAGCTGACTAGATAAGGATTGGTGTCTCTCAATGTTTCTCACAGATGGTGAGGGTAGAGACAAACAGCTGACTAGATAAGGTTTGGTGTCTCTCAATGTTTCTGACAGATGGTGAGGGTAGAGAGAAGCAGCTGACTAGATAAGGCTTGGTGTGTCTCAATGTTTCTGACAGATGGTGAGGGTAGAGATAAGCAGCTGACTAGATAAGGTTTGGTGTGTCTCAATGTTTCTGACAGATGGTGAGGGTAGAGACAAACAGCTGACAAGATAAGGTTTGGTGTGTCTCAATGTTTCTCACAGATGGTGAGGGTAGAGATAAGCAGCTGACTAGATAAGGCTTGGTATGTCTCAATGTTTCTCACAGATGGTGAGGGTAGAGACAAACAGCTGACTAGATAAGGTTTGGTGTGTCTCAATGTTTCTCACAGATGGTGAGGGTAGAGACAAACAGCTGACTAGATAAGGTTTGGTGTCTCTCAATGTTTCTGACAGATGGTGAGGGTAGAGAGAAGCAGCTGACTAGATAAGGCTTGGTGTGTCTCAATGTTTCTGACAGATGGTGAGGGTAGAGATAAGCAGCTGACTAGATAAGGTTTGGTGTGTCTCAATGTTTCTGACAGATGGTGAGGGTAGAGACAAACAGCTGACAAGATAAGGCTTGGTGTGTCTCAATGTTTCTCACAGATGGTGAGGGTAGAGACAAGCAGCTGACTAGATAAGGTTTGGTGTGTCTCAATGTTTCTCACAGATGGTGAGGGTAGAGACAAGCAGCTGACTAGATAAGGTTTGCTGTGTCTCAATGTCTCTCACAGAACCAAACGGACACGCAACTTGGGACACGCATAGAAGTTGCTGCCATGGAAACCTAGTTTTTTTCTATGACAGGGTTACCACAACAAACAATATTCTGTTCTCTACGGCGACACATGCACTCAATTAACCGTAATTGTCACGAATCTAATGACCTTATGGATTTACCCGAAATGCACTAGGTGAGCAACTACCAGCTTATTTAAAGGGGCTGTCACATTAGGTTTTTTGGGGGGAGTGTATGGCGGCGTAGGCGTGTTACGTCATATACGTCGGCATACACTGACATATGCCGCCATACGCTATACATACGCTACACATACGCACCGCATACGGCGTCATGTGCCAGCGTATGCTGGCCTATGCCGCTGTACACCGCCATACGCTTTCTCCCGTCCGTCCGTCCAAATTTGTTTGTTCATGCTAAAAAAATCTCGACCTACAGGGGCGTATGGTTCATACGCTACTCATGCGCTTCTCATACGCTGGCATATGCTCCTCGTATGCTGGGGGTACGCCGGCGTATATGCTAGGGGTACGCCGGTCTATGCTACTCATACGCTCAACTTGCATGAAGGGCATATATCTAGCGTATATCGGGCATATGCAGCGTACGCAGAACCTACAAGTTGCATATGGGAGCGTATTCATAGCGTATGCAAAGCGTATGAGTAGCGTATGGCGGCGTATGCCCAACCTATGGTCTCGGTATATAAGGGGACGCACTATATACCCAGGAGCCACCAGGTGGCGGACTGAGGAGAGATAACATAGGTCTTGCATACGCTTCGTATAAGCTCCTCATACGCTCCTCATATGCTCCTCATACGCTCCTCATACGCTCCACATGCCAATCAAAACCGTCAAAAAATGTCACAGTACGCTCCCATACACTCCTCATACGCTCCTCGTACGCTCCTCATAGGTTCCACATATGCTCAAACCCACCCGAGAGCTCCCCAAAGGTCATGATAGGACTTACGTAGGTTTTCAATACACTCCCGCCATACGCCGTAATGTGACAGCGCCTTAACAGGCACCTGTCTGTTACATCACATATGTATCTTGTCACCGTGAAGCAGGCGAGTTCTGTCATTCCCATGTTAGGGTGAAGGATTTGGAAATATAGAAAAGCCTCTCTAAATCGACCGACCATGGGACTGACTTTAAATGGGCCATTTTGGGAGGTGATCTATTTACGGAGTTTTTTTTATATCATTACATTGGTATTGTATGGGCGATCGTTTGGGAACCAAATAAAGCGATCCATATATAGGGGAGTGGTCGATCTGTGGAGGTGGTCAACTAGAGAGGGTTTACTGTAGAGTAAAATTCCCTCATTAATTATATCATTCGCAATTACCAGCTATGATGCATCGGTAGAGTTGCTTATAACTGTTTGAGATTCACCCCCAAACAATCAATAGAATCTAACAATGTGCAAGTCTTTTTTCACATGTTTCAAAAGGTCGTTACATGGTTATATGGATTCTTGGTTACATGGTTGCATGGTTTCTTGGTTACGTGGTTACTGGGTGACACAGGAACCGGACCCGACAACAGCAAGTGGGATTTGAGAACCAGATTGTTACATTCCGAATAGTGATGATTGTGAATCAATTCAATCCAAGTCAAAGATTACACTGTCATGATGTGCGTAGCACTGCATATCACACGGATATATATTTAATATACATAATTATATACACAAAAATGTATTATGTATTTACGGGCCGCCGCGCTACCCTCCTGAGCTATGGTGCTGCCACCTAGTGGTTAAATATAGAGTTGGCAGCATGACTTCAAGCATTGAATCCCCTGATGCGGATTCCGAGGAACACCAGTTTGCCAGGGACACTTCCATTCAAATGCATTGTTAACGGCCGTGAGCAAATCTTCATACAGAAGAAGTCAAATATCTCCCAAATTACACCATCTAGAAACAAATCGCTTGGTACACATATAGAAAACATCTTTACCATGAAGACTATATTAAATTTATAAGGTTAGGGTTCTTGAATTCTATTAATTTTGAATAGAACTAACGTTTTGCACTGCGCATACCATCAAACTCAAGGCATTGTCAATGGTCTTGAGCAATGTTCATACAGAAAATACAGAAAAAGTCAAATATCTCTCAAATTACACCACCTAGAAACAAATGGTTTGGTACACATGTAGAAAACATCTTTACCAAAACCATTATATTAAATTTATAAGGTTAGTGACGATGCTGTTCGATTTTGAAGCATGTGCAGAAGCGATGTGTCCCTCGCAAACTGGTGTCCCTGGGAAAGCGCAACACCCCGTTACTGTCCAATAAAGTACATAAAATATGCAACCATGACACACACATGCACACATAGAACGTGTAGGTGCGTGACATAGTTCTCCATTGGCGTCACATTGGTGGTGTGTCTTAAACATAATCCTGCACAATTCTTGTATACTATTTCATTGCTAGAATTACTTATAGAAGTATCAAACAAATCTCATTTTATAAGAGGCTAATTTTCGAGACAGAAAAATGGAATTGGCACGACAAATTCGGGATTATTGCGAAATAATCTGAGCACAGTTGCACATCATTTTCTAGCTGAGTCAGATTTATACTTGTACAATAACTGACATGATTATGACGGAACTTATTATGATTTGAATCAAGTACATTTCCCATCTTTATAGCTGTGTTTACACGGGCAAATATAAAACGATCTAGACAAAGCGATTTATATGAAGCGATGTAGTGGCACGTTTACACGCAATTAGTTTGAAGGCAGAAATCAATATCTGCGCATGAGCAAGTCCAGACTAACCAGTGCCAGTTTGGGTTTGTCGACGTTGCTTGCTGACTGATCACTGATTAGTCGCTGAATGGTCGCCAACGTATGAAAATGGTCTGTGACCATTTTGGCCGCAAGGAGGTTTTTGGTGTGCAGCAGCTGCGATCTCCTTGCAACCAAAATGGTCACAAGGAGGTTGGCAACCATGTGGACCACTTTGCGACCACTTTGCAACCACTTGCGACCACTTTCGACCATTTTGTGACCACCCGATTTTTGCGGTGGTCACAAAAAGTGTGACAGGGATATTAGATGGTCAAAATGGCTGAGAGTCGAAGGTGCAGCGAGCTATGAATGTGATTGGCTGTGTCGGTAAACAAACACAGCAGTCGTGACACATCACTATGTCATTGTTTTTAAACCACTTGGGGAAACAGCAATGTGTAGTATCAACCTACATTGATTTCGTTACTTTGTTTTGGGTTGTTCTGTTAAGTTTTAGGTGGATGTTTTTTTATTCAACACTTGTAGCAGTAAATTTGCGAGTTCACTCCCTAGCTTCTATTTTATTTAAAACAGCTACAGCGTACCGACGCCTGTATGAGTGATACAAGATGGATGTCCATACACGGTGTGTGTTAAGTAGAGAGTGGTATATTTCCCCCCGTGTGTCACACCTACGTCATCAGTTATTAATTCACACACCAGTTATTATGTTTTTAAACAACTGATTTTTAAATGCTTGTGGAGGGTTTTTATTTTGATCCTACTGCTTTTGCGACAAGTTGTTTTTGCTTACAAAGTTACAGTGTCCAGTGTTGAAATGAATTATCATGAGCAAAAGCTGAACATTTAGGCTTAGCGATAATTATCCCGATTGTCGCCCACATGTATTTTCCAAAAGTAATAATTTTGACATATTGCAATCTGATGACACAAGTAACTAAATCTGCTGGGGAATGTTGGATCGGTTGAACAGTCGGACGTCGACAATCAGCCTGGTTAACGCACATCATCTGTCTGATCTGTGGTGCAAGTCGGCTGAATGTGTGCAGTCAAATACTAGTAGCCCAGATAGCACACAGCCGTCGGGCCGACGTCGGCTATTGGTCACACCGTCGCCACCAACTTTCCACCGTCGGGCCACCGTCGGGCCTAAGGTGGTTTCCGACGTTAGGTTTCAATCCCTTTCCACTTTTGAGCCACCGTCGGGCCGACGGCAGTAGCCCGCCGCTGGTTTGCATTCATTTTCCACATTCGAGCCACCATCGGGCCACCCTCGGGCCTACGGTGGTTTCCGACGTTAGCTTTCAATCCCTTTCCACTTTTGAGCCACCGTCGGGCCGACGGCGGTAGCCCGCCACTGGTTTGCATTCATTTTCCACATTCGAGCCACCGTCGGGCCACCGTCGGGCCTACGGTGGTTTCCGACGTTAGGTTTCAATCCCTTTCCACTTTTGAGCCACAGTCGGCCCACCGTCGGGCCGACGTGTTGATCCATGCATGCGCAGTTCGTTAAATATGTTTTCCAGCTCGAGTAGCCATCGGCACACGTGCGATCGTTGAGCAGAGTTCTTTTTCTACAAATAACTCCAGAAATCGGAGGAATTTTAAGGAGTTATTTAACAGGTTTGTTTATTAATATGTTTAGATTTTTTTGTAAAAGTTTTGTAATTTATTAGGATGTATTAATGGAATTATTCGTGTTAATACGATTTGAATTATCGGGTACGGTTTGTTGACGGTTCGACTCAGTTCAAGTCGCCACCGGAACACGTGCGATCATTGAGCAGCGTTCTTTTTCTACAAATAACTCCAAAAATCGGAGGAAGTTTAAGGAATTATTTAACAGGTTTGTTTATTAATATGTTTAGATTATTTTGTAAAAGTTTTGTAATTTATTAGGATGTATTAATGGAATTATTCGTGTTAATGCGATTTGAATTACCCTGTACGGAATGTTGACGAAGAACTGCCATCTTGGTTTTTTCCGAGAAGACACTGTCACTATAGTGTCAATACGTACAGTTGCAAAATATTAGTTTTATTCAAAATTAATAGATATCAAGAACCCTAACCTTATAAATTTAATATAATCTTTTTGGTAACGATGTTGTCTATATGTGTACCAAGCGATTTGTTTCTACGTGGAGTGGTTGTAGAAGGTTTTCTATTAATTTGGAATAAATATATTGTGTCGGGCCTACGGAGAACCATTGAATGAATTGGTGGGTTTCAACCATTTAATCGACAGAGAGGTGTGTGCGAAGATATGGCAGTGCAGATAAATGTGTTATTTATCATTCACTTTTTATTATTTAATATCTTGGCCAGGTTTTATTTAGCTTAATAATCCCCGCTCGTCCCATAGACTACTATTCATGAAATAGAAAAATAATTCCAAAGAAAATAAAGTCGATAACATTTTCCACACATACCCATCCATGTAAGGAGTAGTGGAAGGGGGGACACCAATTTTGCTAGATTCAAATTACCTCCACAATGCAATAATCAAAAGATAAATTCCACATTGTTAGCACTAGGAAATGGTACAAAGAAGCACATAATTCATTATTTGTTATTTAAATACATCAGGATAGCTAATACTTTTGTGGCTCAAATCTCTGGTAAACATGCTTGGATAGTTCAATATTTGATAGATGATGAGATAAAAAAACATTTTTAGAGTCTTCCAATTACCTAACCACCCAACAAAATGGATTTAGAAAAGACAGACCAACAACTAGGGCATTGGCCTCTCTTAT
>CM059191.1:10883749-11046761 GCA_030323885.1 Branchipolynoe longqiensis
AATGGCCCATGGCCCTCTGACTCTCACCCTGCCACGCACACACGGAAGAACGCCAAGATCCAATATAAGTACGCTTCAACTTGGTTTATTGAACCAATCTGCTCTCCGCGGCGTCCACAGTCATCTGACCCACCCCCTGACTCGGCAGATCCCACATCGACTCTATAGGTGGGGTGGGGGGCGGTGAGCTAGCCACACGCAGTAGAGGGCAGCCCAGTCGGGGTCTGCCCGGTGGCTAGCCTGCCACCGCCTAGCGCAGTTCAGTGTAACTGCGTAGGTTGCGGCGTAGTCTCCACCGCTACCGCATGGTAGTAGGGCTCATGTACAGACTACTACATTATCAAGAAAGCAAACCACAAAATTAGGATATTACCGAATACCAGAAAATACCTAACTACAAATATCGCTATTAAGATCTATAAAGGCATGATACTACCATACTTCAACAATGGTGATGTAATATATATGGGGGGTAACAAAAATATGTTGGATAAACTACAAAGACTACAAAATAGAGCACTTAAGATATGTCTGAAGGTGGAACATAGACACCCAACTGATGATCTCCATAGGAAAGCAAGAGTCAGCACACTAAATGACAGGAGAAAAGCACATCTCAAAATAGCAGCATTCAGGGAGACAAGGAAGCCTGGGAGGGTGCAGGTAACAAAAAAGGCAAAAAGAGGTAGTGATGGCCCCAGACTGATAATAAACAGAGCCAAAAACATATCATATGAGAGGAGTACTGAGTACATGAAGGCAAGGGAATGGAATACACTGGGAGTAGAAGAAAGAAGTACAAGGACAATAGAAACATATAAAAAATTAATCAAAAGAGAGCTAAATGCACTGCTAGACTAATGACAACAACAAATAAAATGAATTAAAAAAGAAAAAGAAAGATAGATAAATAAATAAAGAAAAAGAAAGAAAGAAAATACACTGATAATTCAAGCAAAGTTTTAGAGGGTATAGATGCTAGGTATGATACATACAAAAGGTAAACTTTAAACCTAAAATCAAAACCTATTGACCACTAACACAGCAAGGTGAAGACATTCAGAGAAATTAACTATTGGTAACCAAACAATAATCCAATTGGAGAATGAAAACTCACAGAGGTTTGGGGGATGTGGGAGAATGCTTACAAACAGAGAAAGAATGCATGCAGTAGTTAGCTACACAACAACTGAATGTGATAAAAAAGAAGGGGAGTCACAAGACTATTACTGTCTAGCGGCGAAAACAAGTCATTAGACTTAACCGTTATGGGCAGCATAAATACACCCAACACAACAACAACAACAACAAAAATCGGTTTAAAGTATGCTACTGGTTTAGTGATTGCATTTATTTTGAGTAAAACCATAACTCGTTGCTAAGTACATTCAGGCAAACCAGATAGTTGTCTAGGCTGAAAGAGAGGCCAGGGCACTCCATTGAACTGTCCTGACATCAGACAACATTTTACTGGCAGCAGACGACAATGTAAAATACTACATTGCGTGCATTCATGACGCACAGATCTGGTTGTAGGCGTTATTCAGCATGGGCTGTGTCAGGTGCACCCCGTATAGGTTTGGCTAATTTAGCACCCCCCCGACCCCCACCTTGTGGTCCGCCCTTCTAAGCGCTAAGGCCGTAATCGATTAACACGACCCGGGCGACTCGGGTAACCCGAGTCATCAGAATTTCAAATAGAACACCGCGAGTGGAGTCGACAAATACATGTGGCGCGTGCAAAAGAACCTGACCCCAGTAACCCACCTCTTGGCTGGGGTTTGCAAGGAGCGATGACGTCACATTTGCGCTGGTACCATCCTGCAGGATAACAGCCACCGGTACCAGTCATACATATATTTCTTTTGTAATAACATAGATTAATGAAATGGAAATATCACTAAACTATGCCATCATAAAAATATTTAAATCATATTTTGCTGTAATTATATCGGCTATTAAATAACAAAAAAAGGGCCACCATTTTTTTCACCCCGAGCATGGACAAGCGTATTCAATTATTTGACCCGAGTCTGCAGGATGTGCGCATGCGCTAAAAAGTGGCTCGGGTGACCAGAGTCGATTAATCGATTATGCCCTACATGACCTTCAACATAAAGGTGTGTAGAGGGCGCCACCTACAGACGCCATTAGTCTCTGTCAACAAATCGAGATAACTATCAAAGCTAAGATGTTTGCTTCCAAGATGAAAATAAGGTGAGACAATGGCTCACCATGACTTTATTTGATAATATCAGTTGCATGTTTAAAAATGCAACATTAGAATCGAAATACACGATTTACATAACTTAAGTCGTGTGTGGAGTGATTTCAAATGGATCGAGGCCGAATGCCTAGACCCACCCATGAGGACTGTTTTGATTCCTACAAGTATGTATAATCACATCTTTCACTTATCACTGCACATCTACAGAACTATTTTACTATTCGCTCAGAAAGTTTATCTTAGTGACTTCATATGGGACAATACCGGACCCGGTGGCACAATCGGTAGAGCGCAGGTTTCCGTGCGGAAGGTCGGGAGATCGATTCCCGGTCGATTCAAACCAATGACTTATTAAATTGATACTTGTCGCTAACTAGCCTGACGCTCGGTATTACTAAGATAAGGCAAGGACTGGTTAGCTCAGTATCAGAAGAATTTGACTTAGTGGGATATCAAGTCATGGTGCCAGCAGCCTGATCTCTCAGTGGGGCAGCACTATAAAAGTCACCATGAGGGCGCTCTGTCACAAGTCGGATATGACCTTAGATGTTGCTAGTACGTCAAACCCCAACAAACAAACATATTTTGCCTTTCAGTACACATCAACAGAACTATTTTACTATTCGCTAAGGAATTATATTCTACTATTTCTAGCGACAATATGGTACTTGTGCCATTTGGCCAAGGGGAAAGCACCCATGCATCAAGGTAATGCGTGTCCAATAAGTATAATAGTACCTGTACCCAGCTACCCCTTTGAACCCCTACCAATCTGCTGACAACTTGTCAGTTTATGGGCTGTAATTTGTCCCCTTTATCTTCCCCTCAGATGACAGAACATCTGCTATATCAGGTCTAGATTGGTTTGTATGCAGAGTTATCCATTGAAAGCAGGTACAGTGGAACCACAGCTTGCTTTTGGCTAATGTCTGGCATGTAGCTCCTGATATCATATCATGTCTGTATCGTCAATAGTAAAGACCAGATGAGATGGCCAAATGTGTAGAACGCCCGCTTAAGGTGTGAATGGTAGAGGGATCAAAACATTGCCGAGTCAAACAAATTACTTAAATTTATTATAGGTATCGCGACTTAGCCTGACAATCAGCATTACTAGGATAGGGCAATGAGCAGTGGAATGAGGAAGACCAATTGTCTGCGATTTAATTTTCCCTTACTTAATAAACGACTAGAACAAACATTCAAGAAAACTATTTGAAATACAATCACGCCCAGGCTCATTTGAATCGGTTATTTCTAGTTTCTTTGTATTAGAATTTTCTATCGGTCATAAATGATATATTCCCAGAAACAGCTCCCCTGCCCACGCACCCCAACCACTTACTGTCTCATTCTCTGTTTGGACAGAGGGAGGTCATATAACCAGAAGCATCATATGGGCACTCAGGGACACCCTCCTTACCTCCTAACGGACATCACGTGCCAGCTGATGCGTTGCTGTGCTCCAACAATGGGAAGAACAAATGCAATTCATGCATACATTTACATTGAGTACAGCGCCATAGAACTTCCAGCTAAGACATGACATGTTCTGTCTGTGCATCAATCTAGCCCCTGTCAAGTAGGTGGCACTTGAATAGAGTACATTGACCTCTCTTTCAGCCTAGAACACTATCTGATTAACCTAAATGTACTTAGCAGCGAGGTGAGCGGTCACTCGGAACAAAAGTACTAATTTATGGTATTCTGTCATACGTGTGGCCAAGTGTGTGACAATCACTGCTTACCAGGCCACAAACTGTGACAGACACAGGAGTTTGGAAGAATTGGTTAGTTGGGATTTGGTTGGAATTTTGTTGGGAATGAGTGTGAGGCAGGGGAGCTGGTTTGAGTATGACTATATAGGAGGGGAAGTGAAGACTGGAGAGTGACTGTGACTATAGAGATGAGTGGAGAGTGTGGGCTGGACAGTGAGTGTGACAATAGAAAGGCGTAAAGTGTGTGGGCTGGAGAGTGAGTGTGAATATATATATGAGTGGAGAGTATGGACTTGACAGTGAGTATAACTAGGGAGATGAGTGGAGAGTGTTGACTGGAGAGTGAGTGCGACAATACATATGAGTGGAGAGTGTTGACTGGAGAGTGAGTGTGACAATAGGTATGAGTGGAGAGTGTTGACTGGAGAGTGAGTGTGACAATAGAGATAAGTGGAGAGTGTGGACTGGAGAGTGAGTGTGACCATAGAAATGAGTGGAGTGCGGACTGGAGAGTGAGTGTGACTGTAAAATATTCCGATATTCGGCAAGGGGGGAATGCAAATGTTCTATTACTGATCGGTGTATGTGACCAGGTGCATATATATATATGGGTTGGTGGTGCCTGAGTGGGATGTAAATAGACATAGTGGTGCTGGCAGGGGCCAAATGTATGAGCCACAATTTATCGGCTGCGGAGTTAAGGGCGGCCGGCGGGGTAGCTACTGTCGGCGTTAATATATGTGTCACGGGGGATGTATCAGTCCAAAGCGCGCACGGGTTAGCTAACGTTTCAGTTATTTATAGATTTGGGAAATCCCTCTGCGTTTGTAGCCATATATTAGGCTCAAATATATTAAATTGCGACCATATTTAACTTAACAATTACATACTCAAATCGTGAAATTTCATTAAATTAACCCTAAATTCGAAGCGTTTTTAAGGCTACCGCCGCATGGCGCGATATTAATAGTTATATTTTTGTCCGAATCGACGAAGGTACAGTAAACAAACCGCCGGCGCCGCCAGTATGGAACGCGACGTCGATGCGGCGGATTTGTTACATTAAATTTGGTTGATTCGAAAATATAACTATTAATATCGCCGCCAATGCGCGGTAGCGTTAATAATGGTTCGAATTTAGGTTAATTTAATTGAAATTTCACGATTTGATATGTAATTTGTTTAAATATGGCCATTGAATAGATTTGGCCCGAATCGGTCCCTAACCTGCACGTTAACCCAGGCTCAAGTGGGAGTTAGTGAAGGCGACGTTAACCCTCGAGGCGGTAGCCTAACCCGCGCACATACATTGACACTTTGGCCGCTAACCCGGGAAATCCACACGACGCGTGGGTTACGAGCCCTAACCCGGACTCTTACATTTGGCCCCAGGTCTGGGTGTGATTGCACTCAGGGCTTAGCCCTTCTGCTGGGGCAGGGGTCACTATACTCAAAAGGTCAAGGTTGGTGGTGGCCATGGGGCCATACAGCTACTGGTGGTGGGCAGACCACTGATATCCATGGATACCAGGAATGCTGGATTCCTATTGGTAGGGCCAGGAATGATCGATTCCCATTGGGGGAAGGAGATGGTATGATACTCTACAATGAACTCATGTAACTATATAAGCAATAAACCAGAGGGCTGGACTCTCTTCTATTAAACTTTAAACTTTACTCTCTTCCTTTCTCTTTGTCTGTATTGTTTTCCTCATAGCCTATGTACACATCCACAGATCCGAGCATTAGATTCTACATGACTATATCGATGACTGGAGAGTGTAGACTGGAGAGTGAGTGTGACTAAAGAGATGACGGGAGAGTGTTGACTGGATAGTGAGTGTGACTATAGAGATGAGTGGAGAGTATTGACTGGAGAGGGAGTGTGACTATAGAGATGAGTGGAGAGTGTTGACTGGAGAGTGAGTGTGACAATATAGATGAGTGGAGAGTGTTGACTGGAGAGGGAGTGTGACTATAGAGATGAGTGGAGAGTGCAGACTGGAGATGGAGTATGACTATAGAGATGAGTGGAGAGTGTGGAATGGAGAGCGATTGTGACTAAAGAGATGAGTGGAGAGTGTTGACTGGAGAGTGAGTGTGACAATAGCGATGAGTGTAGAGTGTTTACTGGAGAGTGAGTGTGACAATAGAGATGAGTGGAGAGTGTGGTCTGGAGAGTGAGTGTGACAATAGAGATGAGTGGAGAGTGTTGACTGGAGAGTTAGTGTGACTATAGAGATGAGTGGAGAGTGCGGACTGGAGATGGAGTATGACTATAGAGATGAGTGGAGAGTGTGGAATGGAGAGTGAGTGTGACTAAAGAGATGAGTGGAGAGTGTTGACTGGAGAGTGAGTGTGACAATAGCGATGAGTAGAGAGTGTTTACTGGAGAGTGAGTGTGACAATAGAGATGAGTGGAGAGTGGACTGGAGAGTGAGTGTGACAATAGAGATGAGTGGAGAGTGTTGGCTGGAGAGTGAATATGGCTGGGCAGTGACTCTAACTGTTTGGTGCTGGTACAAGTATGACAATAGATAGGAGAGGAACATGGGGGCTGGAGAGTGAGGTGGTGCGGGGACGATGGCTGTTCCACCATGCACCATCCACAAGACACCCAACAGCCTACACTCAATAGCCTACACCCAATAGCCGACCCCTGCATACTGATCTCAAATAGTCTGAACAGGCACCTGGTTGTCGGACACAGTTAGCCCGCCCGCCGGTGTAGTAAGTTCAAACACTACCCCACAAAAACACTACGGTAGTGTTTTCAACTTAGGTTCAAAACACTATGGTAGTAGTTTTTTAAGGTAGGTTCAAAAGACTAATGTGGCCATGCTCAAAACACTATCCTTAAGTTCAAAACAATACCTTAAGTTCAAAACACTACTCTAAAAAGAGTTATAATTGTGGTATGTAGTTGATGGGGCAGTATGTAGATGGGGGTTGGGGGGTAGTGTGCAGTAGGGTATGGTGGGGCAGTATGTAATATGGTGGGGCAATAGGCAGTAGGGTGGGGCTGTAGGCAGTAAGGTGGGGAAGAATGCAGTAAGGCGGGGCAGTGTGCAGTAGGTTGTGAAGCGCTGCAGCACTATCAGTGTATACTAATCTGAGGTGCAGACGCCGGACCGCTATCAGTGTATACTACTGTAGTACTAGTAGTCTGCACTGACCTCTCAGGCAAGTAACCACACAGACAGGTAGGCATGGGTATTGTGTTGATATCAGTGTGCCTAGGTGGTGTAATGGTTGGCACAGTGGCCCGGAATGCAAAGAGATGTGGGTTCCACTCCCACTCTAGGCGCAATATTTCCCATTTTCATCAGCCCCCATGACACTACTAATACATTGTTAAACGCCACAGCACGATAAGTGTATACTAATACGTGGTGCCCTAGGATGTGGCAGTATGCAGTAGGGTCGGGCAGTATGCAGTAGGGTCGGGCAGTATGCAGTAGGGTCGGGCAGTATGCAGTGAGGTGGAGCAGAATACAGTAGGTTACATTTTGCGGTACTACAACCTCCACTGGCACTGCCTTGTTATGATAGTGTTTTGAACTTGGGTAGTGTTTTGAACGTACATAGGGGTAGTGTTTTGAATTTAAGAGTAGTGTTTTGAACGTCCTACATCGGGACCAGCTCACTTCCCGCCCAGGGCCTCCCGGTGTGGGGGGGGGGGGCTTCACTGGGTGCGGAGTGAGGGAAGATCAGACCCAGGGCAAGAGCAGCTTCTGATTCAGCCGTGTCAAAACACCCATCTTCCACAAATCATGCACTATGCACCCTCACTCGCACGTACTCGACTCACCCCAAGACTCACGCCACGACTCACGTCGCGTCACGTCGCACGTCACGTCATAATTCGTGCCATATACTGGTGAAACTCACAAGAGTGCATCAATTGCATGCAAAAATGGTCCATAAATGATTCATCATGTGACCTGACCTGATAGGTTCCTTGGATGTAAAACCTCAATAAAACATCGATTGTATTTTCTAAAAATGTTTTGTCCAATTATTAATCTGATCATTTCATTGCAGGTCACGAGGGTACTTTTTATAACAGAAACTTTGCCAATTAGACTCTTTTTTTTTCAAATAGGAACTCTTTAACTAGCCTTTAATCAAACACCAGATGAATTAATACGTTAATAAATAAGATGATAAGGCTAGGTGTCTAATTAATTCAGTAATTCGCATAAAGAAAATTTGAGTCGCATCAGTGTGTTTACATTTACATGTTTACATTCATCACATTAATGGTATCACTAATATCACTGTAAAATATTCCGATAATGAAGCATTGGTGGGGGAATGCAAATGTTCTATTGTGAAACAGGTATGCATGGCCAGGTGCATAGATGTGTTTATGTAGTTGCTGGTAGTGCTTGATTGATAGGTAAATAGACATTGTGATGCTAGTAAGATAGTGTGTAAGGGGCACTCAGAGCCCTACACACTACCCCCTCCCCCCTCTGCTAGTCAGGATCACCACACTCAGCTCAAGGCAGGTGGTGGTCAGGGGAGCCACACAGCTTGGTGGTGGTGGGCAGATCACTGTAACCATGGGAATCAGGAATGCTTGTTTCTCATTGATGGAGCTAGAAATGCTTGTTTCTCATTGGGAGAATGGGGTGGGGTGATACACTATACTGAATCCAGGTGCCATATAAATAAACCAGAGGGTTTGACTCTCTCTCTCTCTTCTTTCACACTTTATACTCTTCCTTTCTCTTTGCCTGTATTGATTTCACTATAGCCTGCCTACACAACCACAGATCATAAGTTCGAGCCGTAGACTTTACATCAGGTCAAGAAAAGGATTTTTACACTGGCAGAAACAGGCCCATATGTTGGCCATTCCGCCGACACAATCTTTGAAGGGTGTGTCGGCAACTGTGGTCATATTCATTCTTTGAAGGAGAAATCCTCTAAGGACATAGTGACAAAGTCTTAAAGCATACCCTGTGGTGAGTGGAGTGCGAAGTCGTGAGGCGAGCACTCATAGCTGGGGGCGAATGTCAGAAGCAGATCAACCAGCACTTAGCGTTATTAGTACTATACCGGAAAACTTAGCAATGTGTCAATGTGTGTATCTATGCACGTGTGTATTGTGTATGTGTGTGCGTGTGTATATGTATGCATGTATTTATGTATACATGTATGTGTGTATATGTATGTGTTTATGTTTATGGATGTGTGTATCTATTATGTATGTATGTGTATATGTATGCATGTATACACATGTGTATATGTATTATGTATGTATTAATATTATGTATGTGTATGTGTCATTATGTATATTATGTATGTGTATGTATCTATGTGTGTGTATGCATGCATGGATGTATATAGTATGTATGCGTGTATGTGTGTATGTATGCATATGTATGTTTGTGTGTATGAATGTGCGCATGTATGTGTATGTATTATGCATGTATGTGTATATGTATGCATGTATATGTGTATGTATTATGTATGTATTATGCATGCTTGTGTGTATATGTGATTATGTATATATACATGTGTATATGTATGTGTGTATATGTGTGCATGTATGTACCCTTGTGTGTATGCAAGAATGTATTCTGTATGTATATATTAGTATGCTGCTAGCTTAGTAAAAAAACAGGCAATATAGCACGTACCTTTTCAACCTAGCACTAGTAGCAGGAGCCACAACACCTAGCTCTGATAGAACCCCTTGTAAAAATATAGAGATTTTCGGTTCGGATTTATATATTGGCAAAGAGCATTGGTAAGGAGTGAGGGTGATAGGTCGCCAGTAGGTGAACAGGAGTTGATGCCAATAAAGCACAACTTCTTCACTGTCAATCTTGCGCGACTTGTCTTCCCTTTCTTCCTTATGAGTTTGGTGAGAGGGACACCAGGTGGGAACTGACAGACAGTTGTCAGAACACACCTGGGGAGAGTAGTGATATCCGGAGATCTGACGGCCGAGTCTCGCTTAATATTACACCCTCTCTCCGCCCTCCTTATCAGAAATAAACAGCGGCGGCCCAACCACGGAATATGCTGTCTCACCCACAGGGGCCATATGCACCAATCGGTGATAGGCTTAGCCGGAGTTAAGGCACTAGCCGCGGTTAGCTACCTCAGGGTAGCAGGGGGTTGGAGAAATGTGTGAATCGGTATGCACCAATGTCTTAGCCACCGCGGATAGCTAACCGTAAGTTTATTTATAGATTTGGGAATTCCCTCGAGTCGACAATATGAATAACGCCGCCAATGCGGCGCGGGCTTTAATATCAGTTCGAATTTAGGGTTAAATTGATAAGATTTCACTTATTGCGTATGTAATTCTGTTAAATATGACAGCATTGAATAGATTTGGGTGTAATATATTGCCGCCGATGCGGCTGCAGCGACGGCGGCCATTTTTAGTTGACGTTCGACAGTATGGATATCGACGTCGACACGGAGGTGGCGATTTGTTTACTTTACATTCATCGATTCGAAAATATTAATATCGCCGCTGATGCGCCAGCAGTGTTAATATCGATTCACATTTAGGGTTAAATTGATAAAAGTTCACTTATTGCGTATGTAATTCTGTTAAATATGACAGCATTTAATAGATTGAGACCCATACAAGCACACTAACCGCCCCGGCTAGCAGTTAAACGTGATTTGAAACTGGGGTAGCTTAGCCTAGGCTAAAGTCTACAGTTAGCGCTGGCACCGATTGGTGCATACCGATTTCTCACATTTAACCGTGTGGAGCTAGCCAAACCGTGGTTAAGGCCCTAACTCCGATTGGTGCATACGGCCCCAGGCCACATCTCTATCACCGCCCTGAGTAAGTATAACACTAGTAACATGCCATATCACAACGCAGCAACAGATACCGCAACAGTCTGTGTGCACACCTGCAGATGCTTAGTTCGCTCTTTTATGTGTTTATTTTCAAATGCTATATTCATCTTTATGCCTCACTTGACTGGCATGGTCAGTAGGCACTACACTGGACTGCTTAAAGATGGTGGGAATAAAGAACATTACAAATACCTGAATTAAATGACCAGACGGTATTTTATTATCACCATCATTTCGGGGCCGAGTCAAACCAATGACTTAAAACTTGATACAAAAGTTGAATTGCTGCTAGCCCGGTTCATTGTTAACAGTTAACAAAAATATATAAAAATTATAAAAATTTAGGGGCGGGCGATTTTTCAGGCACGGGCGGGGACGATCACCAATATTTTGTTGTTGTGCCTAATGCCAAGCATATATATCAATTTTATGTTTTTTTTGTTTGGCATTGTTAGCTGGTTAGTATGATGAAGCGCCAAGGATTGACAGATGAAGGATTGGCTGAACAAGTCCGCTCCCACGCTTCAGTTGTCTAATCATAAAAGTGTGATTGCGGGAGTGATTCTGTTGAGTCGACTGTGGCACTCAGCTGGTTCAGTTTAATTGGTCGTAATGCTCGCATTGCGTTTGATTCGTGGCGAGGGAGGAGGACCCCCCCCTCTCCCTCCCCCTGCCCGCGACCGTTGGGTCGCTGACATAACACCCCCCCCTCCCTCGGCCCTTATAACCGGCCGCCCTTGCTGCTCCTAGCCACTCGCCTCCACTCACCCTCCTGGCACGGACACATTTTCTCCACCCACCCACCCATACTTACTTTTTCTTTTTCTATCTCTCATAGGGTGGAGGGCTCTTCGGGGCACCTCACTCCCATCTGACTTTACCCCTCATCTCACATTACCCAGTGACATTGCTTCACTGCACCTCATTGACATTGTGACATTGATTACCCACTTGATTGCACTTTATCCACATTGCTATCTGTTATATCCTCATTTACCTGCATTAAGTATCTACACCTGTACTCCAGTATAACATTGATGCATTGTCTATATCAATAAAGTGTTTTTATTTCCAATACCTGCCTCCTTCTCCTCCTTCGTCATATATCACATCATGCAGGCCAATTTCTTGATGAAATCTTTCTATTGGTTGATAAGTTATTAAGTTAATACATGTGTGCATGTATGTGGCACACATAAAGGGGCATATGTGATTCTATTTAAAAAGAACTATCAGTTTCTGATTAGACATTAGATATTTATTTTAGACAATTCTTTATTCACAATTTCCATACATAGTATACACACATTACACTAATCTGTTGACAATAGAAATTGTAGGAATAGTGTCACCAGTAATGGTTGTCTTCCCACTTCCCCTTATAAACAAATAATAAATAATATCCGATGCAAAATGAGCTGAGATACAGATAACCTACATGCTACACTTTTAGGAAACACGTTAGAAAAAGATACGATGTGATCAAGATATGTTCATCGATAGACTAATTTGTTTTAACAATGATCTTGTATAAACTTGTATGAAAATTGTAGTAATAAATGTCTCCTACAATAGGAACAAATTGGGCAAAGGTTATTCATGGAGTCACTATTGTATAAATTTATCATCACTTGCCCCGTGGCCATATGTATATATGCATGTGAAATGTTTACATATACTTATACATACAGGTACATGTATAACTGATTCTAGGTAAAGATTACAATTGCAGATTTGTTGTGACAATGTATTTTGCATAAGTATGAACTTTAATTTATTGTAACATTGGTTGCTTGGCTGGAAGATCAAACCTTAGGGAAGCCATACAGTGACCTTACTACATCTTGTGATTAAATACAACTCAAACTCAACTTTGGTAAACTAAGCTAGATCATTGAAACCTATATGATAGGAAATAGCTAGTCATCAAAGTGTTATATCCTGGCAACATCTAAGGTCATATCAGGACGAGTACCGACTTGTGACAGTGCGCACAGATGGCAACTTTACAGTGCTGCCCCACTGGGAGACCCGGCCATCAGTACCTGACCTGATATCACACTCAGTCACATTATGCTGATGCGGAGCCAACCAGTCTTTTCCATATCCTAATAATGCCGAGCACCTGGCTAGGAAACGACAAGTTAAAATGTTTAAACGGGAGACGGACGTTCAACTCATTCAGCCATCCCACCTGGTCGTGTATGAGTGTGTGTGTGAGTGTAACATGTATGTGCGTATATGTATGTATGTATGTATGTATGTATGTATGTATGTATGTGTGTGTATGTATGTATGTATGTATGTATGTATGTGTGTGTATGTATGTATGTATGTATGTGTGTGAGTGTATGTATGTGCATATATGTATGTATGTGTGTATGTATGTATGGGTGTGTGTGTATGTATGTATGTATGTATGTATGTATGTATGAGTGTGTGTGAGTGTATGTATGCGTATATGTATTTGTGTATGTATGTATGTATGTACGTAAGTACGTACATACGTAAGTATGTATGTATGGTTTGTACGTACTATGTAGTGTGTAATGTATGATGTATGTATGTATGTGTGTATGTATGTATGTATGTGTGTATGTATGTATGTATGTATGTAAGTATGTATGTACGTACGTATGTATGTAAGTATGTATGTATGTACGTGTAGTGTGTGTGAGTATGTATGTGCGTATATGTATGTATGTATGTATGTATGTATGTATGTATGTATGTATGTATGTATGAGTGTATGTGTGAGTGTATGTATGAATGTATATATGTATGTATTATACAGGTCTAGTTACACAATCCTTATCCGAAATTCTTAAATCTGTAAGCCTATGAAAAATGAAGCCTTTTTTTTCTTTCTTTTTATATAGCATAACAATAAACTGAAATACTATTTAGTATTTATATATTACGGTATATAATTAGGCCATTATTTCATTTATCAGCATATTACTATGCAAATAAACTCCAAAGTATTTCTACTCTTTATTAATTATGGCTTTGACTATTTTAGATGCAGCTACGGCGAATGTGACATGAATAAAGAATGCTATATCTGCATACAAGTCAATCTTTACACTAGTTACTAGGTTAATACTTTCTAGCATTATAATAATAATAATCTTAATGGTGTCCTGAACTATATTTCTGGGGAATCCCTCCTTGTCCTCTCCCCCTCGTGAGTAGCATTGGAACCAATGCCTTTTTATTTCGACTTTCCTTTGGCTTTAAAGGCATTGAAGTGCCCTCCCAAATGCATTCTAAAGAGAGTAGAGGGCGCTCCACCTCTTCCCCTGGTGCTATGGCTGCTTAGCTGTGGCAAGTCTGAGCTCCCCGATTATTGCCTTGTGCTGTGCGTATCTGATCCTGAAGTCAGGTTTCATGACCACCCAGTAATTACCCACCGGAACTACAGCTGTTGGTGTGTGTGAGTGTGTGTGTGCGTGTGGGTGTGTGTGAGTGGGGTGTGGGTGTGAGAGGGAGGAGTGAACTGACATACGTGGGCGATGAATCTCATCAGTCAGTATCACAAAGTGCCTTAGCGGTACAGTATCTGCTTCTCAGGCTGCGGGTTCGACAGATGACAGATCTAAAAGTTGTATTTGTGTGTTGCTACTTCATTTGGCATTCGGCATTATAACAAAAAGTGGGGAAAGACTGATTGGTTCAGTATCATGCTAATGCGACTGAGTGGAATATCGAGGCACGGTGCCTGAGGCATGGTATTCGAGTGAAGAACCCCTATAAAGGCACCATGAGTGCGCACTATCACAAACCGGTACACATCATTTTTTTGGTAAATATGTTTATTCTGCTGAATAAGTCTTTTGTCAGTGCCGAAGCACTGGTCTTCCAGCCATTTTTTAATTCAGGGTTATTTACACAAAAGGTATATAGAATAAGGTGTACAATACCTGTTGAATAGACAATTTGCACCATGTAACACAATGAAATTCTGAAACCCAAAAGTTCCATAACAATATGGTACAGTAGTGTCATATAACCAGATCAATATTAGTCAGATCAATGTGAGTATTTACATAGTATTTAGAATGTAAGCAGAAGTTATCTTCTGTATTCAGTTGGTAAACTTGTAATAAGTTTTAATGTTCAGTTGCAGTTAGGCAAGCGGTATATAAATGTTGGTTTGTTAGGAAAATTCTAGTGTAACTCTAATGTAGCTAGTTATGTGAGTTTATGAATTATGTTGTTGGGGTGGGGTTGTTAATAATACACTGGACCATCTGTGATCAGTGAAGCAGTGGGACCAATCCCAGTGCATTTAGGTCTTAAATTTTACATTTTTACCTGGACTGTCTCTGTCATCGTATATGGTTGACTGGAGATAACCTGAGAAGTTGCTATGACTTAAAACCATCTCAAACATGTGCCATTCCCACACAGGTGGCACGTGAACAGTGCGCAGTCGGCACGGGTGTAGCCAGAAATTAATCAATTGTTCGAACAAAATTGTTCGAACAAATTTGTTTTCATATGCTTACAGGAAATTAAAATGCTTAAAGCCCAATATAAAAAAGTGCATATTATAAAAGATTGAGTATGGACAAAATATGATGCTGAGAGAAATTGTGTGCATGTGCTTACAGTGTGACAATGTAACTCAGCCCTGGTTGGTGGTGGCAATTGGAATGTTTTAGTGTGCTTGACCTGTCTGGACAAGTCACCATAGACGATGTCTGTATATGGTAATGCCGCTCCCAATATGGATATCTGAGGCGTGCCGAGATGGGGCAGTAACTCGTCATCGTCATGCAGACCTTAGTGTGTTTCACCCATCGGAACTAGCATTCATACTAGACGACGTCTGTACAAGGTAATGCCGCAACCAATATGGGTGTCTGAGGTGCGCTGAGAAGGGACAGTAACTCGACATCGTCATGCAGACCTTAGTGTGTTTCACCCATCGGAACTAGCATTCATACTAGACGACGTCTGTACAAGGTAATGTCGCAACCAATATGGGTGTCTGAGATGCGCTGAGAAGGGACAGTAACTCGACACCGTCATGCAGACCTTAGTGTGTTTCAGCCATCGGAACTAGCATTCATACTAGATGACGTCTGTACAAGGTAATGCCACAACCAATATCTGAGCAGTGCCGAGACGGAGTAGCAACTCAACACCGTCAAACACACCTTAATGATTCACCCGTCTCGACTAAATTCCATAGACGATGTCTGAACTTGGTAATGCCGCAGCCAATATGGACATCGGAGGCGCGCTGAGATCGGACAGTAAATCGACACCATCATGCATTCCTTAGTGTGTTTCACCCGTCTGGACTAGAAACCATAGACGACGTCTGTACACGGTAATGCCGCAACCATTAAGGACATATGAGGCGTGCCGAGACAGGCCAACAACTCGACACCGTCACGCACACGGTAGTGTGTTTTACCCATCAGGACTAGCATTCAAAGACGACGTCTGTACACGGTAATGCCGCAACCAATCTGAGCAGTGCAGAGACGTAGCAGCAATTCAACACCGAACCTATTCATTTCATTTGTTATTTTCCACCTGTTTTTGTTTTAGCTTTTTTTTGTTATTGAGGATCCTACCGAATACTGTGTGAGAACCTTCTTCATTTGTCTATTGACACAGCCATTCGGTTCTCTCACAATCTCCGAGTATAACCACTCAGAGCCTAGGACAAATGCGGATCAGGGCATGTAAGAATGCAGGCATATCTAAGTTTTATATACAGCCACGAGTCTTACTTTCAATACATACAGGGGTCCGAGTGACAATAATTTTTAAAATACCTGACAAACTGGGGGGCCTGGGGGTATAACCCCCCCCCCCCACCCCCACCCCACACCCTGAATTTATTTTAAACCTATTGTAAAATATTCCGATTTACGGCATAGGGGGAATGCAAATGTTCTATTACTGATCGGTGTACATGACCAAGCGCGTGTATGTATATATATATATATATATATATATATATATATGTAAGGGCTGGTGGTGCCTGAGTGAGATGTAAATAGACATAGTGGTGCTGGCAGGTCTGGGTGTGAGAGCACTCAGGGCCTAGCCCTTCCCCCTCTGCTGGGTAGGATCACCACACTCAGGGTCAAGGTTGGTGGTGGCCATGGGGCCATACATCTTGGTGGTGGTGGGCAGCTTGTGGTGGTGGGCAGCTTGTGGTGGTGGGCAGACCACGAGTATCCATGGGGACCAAGAATGCTGGATCCCTAATGGTAGGGCCAAGAATGTTTGATTCCCATTGAGGGAAAGGGGTGAGGTGATACTCTACAATGAACCCATGTAACCATATAAATAATAAACCAGAGGGCTGGACTCTCTCTTCTTCTTTACACTTTATACTCTTCCTTTCTCTTGTCTGTATTGTTTTCACCATAGCCTGACTATCCAGCCACAGATTCGAGCATTAGACTTTACACAATGTTGGGTGTGTGCTGGTTTTTTCTTGGGGTGGGGAGAATTAGGGAGGGGGTAGGGGGAGAGAAATTCATCAAGTAGTTCAATTCTCTCTTTTTTTTGTATAGTCAAATATGATTGCAGGAACTACCAACAAAAACTACACACAGAAAAAAACTAAAGAAAAAGTGACAAATGTGTGAGGATTATGCTAAGGATATATTGGTGAATTTTGAACCCGTTATCTGATAGCACCAGATAGCTGGCTCTACAGTCCCTGGCGACCACCTCGCTGGTATACTACTCCAGGCGCTTTTTGAGAACACCAAAGGAGCACACCCTTCCCAAACACTCAGTCCTGATTCCCAACACACAGATCGCCATCTCTGAGGAATACAATGTCATTAACTGTCTCATCCACAAATAATGCAGGGTAGTTCTGGTAAGTAGGAGATACAATCACTAACAACAGTCCACCCATTTCACTGCAGAAACAAGATCCTATCATTGCTGTATATGGATATATCTAATCACTGAATTATATGCATATCTAATCATTGCAGTATCCTCATATCTAATCACTGCAGTATCTGCATATCTAATCACTGCAGTATCTGCAAATCTAATCACTGCAGGATATATATGCAGAGCCAACAATCACTACAGTATCTGCATATCTAATCACTGCACTATATTCATATGCAATCACTGCTGTATATGCATATCTAATCACTGAACTATATGCATTATATATAATCATTGCAGTATCTGCATATCTAATCACTGCAGTATCTGCATATGTAATCACTGCACTATTTGCATGTCCAATCACTACAGTATCTGGATACCTAATCACTGCAGTATATGCATATCCAATCACTGAAGGATATGCATACCCAACGACTGCAAGCTATGCATATCCAATCATCGCAGTCTATGCATATACAATCACTGTAATATTCATATTTAGTCATTACACTAATCATATGTAATTACTGCAGAAATCAAAGTAAACATATTCAAACAATGCAGTAAAGATATACTCACTACAGTAAAGATGTAATCGCTGATGTAAACATATACTCCCTACAGTATACGTTATGGGCAGAATAAAAAACTTGTCACAAAAAAACCCCAAAAAAAACCATAAATATCACTGAGGTAAACATATATTCGCTACAACAAGATATATAATCACTGAGGTAAGCATAATCAATGTGGTAAACATATATAACCACTGCAATAAACATATAATCACACGGTGTGAATATAGCCTTTGCTGCCGAAAATGCGCTAAAGCATCACCAGTCCACCAATATACAATCACTCCAGTAAGCATATACAATCATTGCATGCATTAAGCATATCAAAGTAAACATATCTGTCCAATCACTACAAAGTAAAGCTTGTTTTATTTAACGACGCCTCTAGAGCACATTGTGTCTTACCATCAGCTATTGGGCGTGAAACATATGGTCATTCTGACATATTTCTTTGGAGGAAACCTGCAGCCACCACATATGCTACTTTTCCTGATAAACAGCAAGGGGTCTTTTATATGCACTTTCCCACAGACAGGACAGCACATACCACAGCCTTTGATGAACAAGTTGTGGACCACTGGTTGGAATGGAAAAGAGCCCAAACTGCAAATTGGTCCACTGAGCAGGATCGATACGATGACCGACACCTTCACAGGTGGATACTCTATCGCCTGAGCTACGTCTGCCCCCTCCAATCACTACAATAAATAAACTATTTGAATTAACGCAATAAACCATCGAGCCCCAAAATAGTCATCCAAGCTATTACCAAACAAACACCATCAAGACCCCCCCCCCCCCACCCCCTCCTAAGACTTAAAGCCCACCGGTCACACGGCGAGAATCTGTAGCAATCCCCGATGTAAGGCGTCCATTAATAACACATATCCATCGTTTCCATTCCAGTAGCGACCTGTAACAGAAGACAGACTCCCTGCAGGCACGGCTGCCTACAAATAGGTGCTGAAAGGGTTGGAGGCGGTACCTAAATCAGTACTCACCACGTCATCTATGTTCACGTTAAGAATCTGGCACCAGATCTGGCCCCGGTGGGAGACTGGCGTCCCCTTCTTGGCGAATTCCTGCGCCAGAGGACTGTGCTGCGCCGCGATAACTGAGAGCAGAAAAGTAATCATGCAAATTCATAATTGCAAAGAGACATTATTACAAAAATGTCTTTGAGTAGCTTAAGTTCTTTGTCCATGTTGCAATCCTTCGGTCTGCATTGGTGTAATATAACTGCTGAGGATGCTGTGTTGTTAGCCAATTTATCCAAAGTTCAAAGGGTCTTGATCCTACAGGAGTTTGGAACAAATGCTTGAATTAATATTAATGGTAGCGTACGTGTACTTTGGGTTGTTGAGATTTGACGTCCCTTAAAGTGAATACAATAAACGGGGATGTCGATGCTAAATACATAAGTCATAGGTCTTAATTAGCATGTCTTAACAGTCGTAAGTCTTAGTCAGACCCGAGGGATAAATGGGTGTCCGCTTTCCGTGTGGCAGGACATGGGATTCAAATTTGTGGGATTCAAATTTGTGGGATTCAAATTTGTGGGATTCAAATTTGTGGGATTCAAATTTGTGGGATTCAAATTTGTGGGATTCAAACCCGGGTCAAATTAATGACTTCAAATGTTGTACCCGTCACTACCTAGCCTGTCACTTGGCATCATTAGGATATGACTAGGATATTACTTTCACGCTGCATAGTCCGATGAAAACATCAAATTTTCAACAATCAAAACAATTATCTAGATTTGATTCTACATATCTAACTCAAGATACTGGTGCACTTATTCAACATTTGTCACCGCATAGAAGCGAACACTGAGGTAATTTAATAGAATCTGTGACTGCAGAAGGTTTGTTTGTTTGTTTGTTTGTTTGTTTGTTGTTGTTTTACGTCCTAGCAACATCTAAGGTCATATCAGGATGGTTATGGTGTCAGAGTTTGGGCGTGCTTGGCAAAATTAATTTTGAATATTTGAACTTCAAATATCTCAAAAGTTACCCCGTAAAATAAGTTACTTCAAACTGAAGTAAGGTAGATAACTGCAATCAATCTAATATATTTATTTAAGAAAATGACAGGAACTCAAAACCATCGGACTATGCAAGTTGAATAAAGAGTGAGGAGAGCTGTGAACGCGTCACTCTTGCTTCCAGTGATACTGCTCCTCAGGAGATCCTTCATTGTGTATCTGAGTTTGCAGTAATTCCGATTGTTGTCTGCGGCTAAAGAAACACTGCGCGGCAATTACGAGGAGTCGCCCAGATTTCGTGTGTCTCTTCAAGTTAAGAAAATGGCATTCAGAGACAGGAGAACACCTAAAAAAGCTTTAAAAAAACACACCACAACCCAGGTGTCAAAGCTTCCATAATGCCCCAAACACTCCTGATCACCAGACGCCCCGGGTTAATAGTTGGTTGGTTGTTGGAGTTTTACGTCCTTGCAACAGCTAAGGTCACATTATCCTATTTGTTGTTCCTTGTTGTTTTACGTCCTAGCAGCATCTAAAGTCATATCAGGATGGGTACCAACTTGTGACAGTCCGCACTCATGGTGATTTTATGGTGCTACACCACTGGGAAATCAGGCTGCCGGCACCATGACCCGATATCCCACTCAGGCATATTATCCTGACACTGAGACCAGTCCTTGCCCTATCCTATTAATGCTGAGTGCCAGGCTAGGAAGTGACAAGTACCAATTTTAAAGTGATTGGTTTGACTCGACCGGGAACCGAATTCGAGACCTTCCGCACGCGAGGCCCGCGCTCTGCCGATTCGGCCACCGCGCCCGATCCCCGGGTTAAAGTTGCATGGTCCGATGGCGTTTGAATTTGTTAGTTATATTTGAGATAAATAGCTCAGGTTGACCCTTATATCCTAATATTCATTAGTCCTGAGTAACTTTGGTGAAAAATGGCTAGTTTTGGAGCAATTTGAGCTGAAAGAACCCACAATAATGTTGACAAGCTTGCCAAAAGTCCTGTTCCTATGACCCAGATGGTCATCTTGTGGTGACCACGTGATGTGAGATGACCTACTAATCCTAGAACCTGACCATTTTTTTTTTTTCTGGAACATTTATACTGCCTATCATGGATAAGTCTGAATAGACTTGCTTTCACCATTAGTCAGTTTGTCGATAGAAAGGCTGAGCCTACACCTTTACCGACCCAAGGCATATTTTTAACCTCCCACACCACATAGATATGGTATGAGAGCAACTGGCCTTTGATGATGCTGTAAGCACTGGTAAGTTATACACAGCAGTGGAAATCCAAATTGGCAGAGGTGGGGGCACAAGGAATCGAACCACTGACCTTCAGATTAGGAATCTGACCTAGAAAAAGGTCAGACACTCTAACCACTCCACCACAGAGAACACCTGGGAACGGATTGATGCCATAGGCCCAGGACACTAGGGTTAATTTGATTCATATGTATCAAATTGACCAAGTAGCATCGAATATCCAACCTCACATATACATCAGTATATGATTGACATCATCCCAATGGCAGAAATTTCAAAACATCAAACTATGCACCCATCCACAAAACTGCACATTCTATGATTCAGCTGGGCTGAGCATTAATGGTTTGACGGGATCCGCCACAATCTCGCAGGTTTCTGGGTTTAATGCTATAATTGCAGCAGCCGTTGATCATGCCTATGTGTTATCGTTTGGAGGGGATCCATCACAAATACACCATTACACAGCCTAATCATTGGAGGATGACCTGGGTTCGTAGCACCATATCAGGTTCTAGACTCATCTATGACAAACTGCACGCTCTGCGATCCCGAGCCGTCCGCCAGTGCATACGCTGCGCAACGGTTGCTGTCGTCATAGCATTAAGCTCAGAACCCGGCACATTTGCGATGGATCCCATCCAAACGATAATGCATGACCAGAACAGTTGATGCCATCATAGCATCAAACCTGGAGATCTGCGGATTTGCGATGGATCCCGTCCAAATGATAACGGTGCCATCATAGTATTAAAACCGGAAACCTGTGTATTTGCGGCGGATCCCATCAAAATATTAATGCTCAGGCCCGGCTGATGTGGCCAGCATCGAATGGCTACTGCATTAGCTAATACAAAAGATCTGAAAGTCAAAAACTTTCAAACGCACATATCTCACTCCATATGGTTCACTCCTTTTTACATTCAATAACAAAAAAACATTTTCCTTTTATATACAGTGTAACTGACAAATTTGAAATGGATGTGCGCAAAACACATGCGTGCGCATCCTCACATACAGTAGAATTTAAATTACACAAATTGATGAATTATAATTATAGAATTGACCAAACAGCATTGAATATCCAACATGGAGGAGGGCCAACATCCATCTCATTTCCCCTTCCCCTCTATGGCCCTGCACAGTAGGCCTACTTGGTTGGGGGGAGGCTAATGAGGTCAAGAGATTGACCTAATTGGTTAATGGCCTCCATGCATAATGGGTGTTTCAAAGTGAGTGTCCAAAGGGGTGAGGTTATATATTCACTGGTTATTCAGTATATGCTGTCCCAAATCATTAGCTAATACACCAGTATGTAAGTTGGATATATAGGATCAAATGTAAGTAATTGTTTTAATTTTGACCAAATTATATTTCATCGGACCATGCAACTTTAATAAAGGAGGCTAACATTGGTTTGCTAGTTGACAAAATCAAAGGTGAAGAAGCTTTGCTGGGTTTTAGTCCCTCAACACAAATCACGTGGGTAGTTACTTGTGCACCCTCACACATCAAGCCTTATCACACGCTGAATTAGATATTCTCAGCTAAGAAGTTCTTAGAGTTTGCTTGTTTGTTGGGGTTTTATATCCTGGCAATATCTAAGGTCATAGCAGGACTGGTATCGACTTGTGACAGTGTACACTTATGGTGTGTACACTTAATAGTGCTGCCCCACTGAGAGACTATGCCACCAGCATCATGTCCCAATTTCCCACTCAGTCATATTATCCTGATACTTGGTTAACCAGTCCTTGCCCTATCCTATTAGTATTAATGCCGAGCACCAGGCTAGGTAGTGACAAGGATCAATTTAATAAGTATTTGATTTCACTCGTCTGGGATTCAAATCCTCGACCTTCCGCACGGGAAACCTACGCTCTACCGATTCGGCCACCACGTTCGGTGGAGTTCTTAGATCTCATAAATGAGGCAATTGTCATCTTTCTTATCAGTTTGGAATCGTGTCATCCGAAGGTCGTCGTAAGCACGTCATTGCGGCTTAGCTGAAGAAAAGTGTGGTTCATTGGATAAGTTAAGATGTGCTGTCAATTAATATTCAACAAATGTTAAAGAAACATAATAAGATGAAAGAATGAAATTGTCAAATCCAAACAAGGTTTGCCTAGTTAAAGCCAAGCATTGAGTGTTCCAAATTTTTTTTTAAAGTTGCATAGTGTCATTTTTTACATAAATATATTAGGTTGATTCTTATAATCTACCGTTGAACAAAAAACAAAAAAAATCTTACCGTGAATACGGCCTATGATGCCGACACGGCGTAAAGAAACCACCAATCAATCAATCAATCAAACACTATAATCTACCTCGCTTTAGTTTGGAGTAACTTTTATTTTAAGTGGTTAACTTCTGAAATATTTTAAGTGCAAACACGGCAACTTAATGTTGGCAAGCATGTCAAAACTTTGACACCATAGGCTTCTGCAGTAACATGAGCTATTAAACTGACGCAATACTCCGTTATCTGCAGCACCAAATACCTAATGAGTGCACCAATATATGGTAGATAATTACGTTTTAGTGATTTTCTGTCAAACAGAATTGATTGTTGTGATTTCTAGTTAAAGTCTATCAATTTCGTATTGAGATGGGCATTATAATTTATATAGGGGATGTGGTAGCTTTTGTGAGAAAAAAAATGGATTGAATTATTGGAATGATGATACCTTGAGCTCAAACATGGTAGGCACGGTTTCATTTCCATTTCGGCACACATGGCATTTGTTTTTTTGCGCATGAACCCTTCATATTGTAGTGGGCTGCACTGGCCTCTCAGGCAAGTAACCACATAGTCAGGTAGGCATGGGTGGTGTGTTGATATCAGGGAACCTAGGTGGTGTAATGGTTAGCACACTGGCCCAGAATGCAAAGAGATGTGGGTTCGAGTCCCGCTCTAGGCGCAATATTTCCCATTTTCATCACCCCCATGACACTGGTGCCGTGACCAGGATCCTGTACAAGCTACGCGCTGTATGGTTGTTGAACCTACCCTGTTTATGTATGTGTAAGTGCATTGCCTGCATGTATGTAATTGTAAGCATTAAATGACCATTTAAAAGACTTACAATTCCAGGGGGACGAGTGTAGTGGGCTGCACTGACCTCTCAGGCAAGTAACCACATAGTCAGGTAGGCATGGGTGGTGTGTTGATATCAGGGAGCCTAGGTGGTGTAATGGTTAGCACACTGGCCCGGAATGCAAAGAGATGTGGGTTCGAGTCCCGCTCTAGGCGCAATATTTCCCATTTTCATCACCCCCATGACAATATGTAGAATCAAATCTAGATAATTTGGGGGCGGGGGATGGAGTAAAAAAATGTGACGACTACAGAAGAGGACGTGTCGCCACAAAATGACAGAAAATGTCGACTGTGGAGCTACAAGTCTGGGGCAGAGTGATGCCACCAACCCAGACCAGTTTAGCCAGACAACTCTAGTCGAGATTGATTCCCATGAGAGTTGCCGACATTCACGACAACTATCCGAGACTGGGAATTATTTCCAACTACAGAAGAGAATAAATCACCACAAAATGAGAGAAAACACCGACTGTGGCGCCACCAGTCTGGAGCAGAGTGCTGCCACCAGCCCAGACCGGTATCGCAGTTTCAGCGCCCGGTCAGTTTCAGCTGCCTGTCAGTTTCATGCGCATGCGTCAAAATCTAACATCATCGTCACTAACCTTATAAATTTAATATAATGTTTTTGGTAAAGATGTTTTCTACATGTGTACAAAGCGATTTGTTTCTAGGTGGTGTGTTTTAGAGATATATCACTTTTCCTGTATTTTCTGTATGAAGATTGCTAGCGACCATTGACAATGCCTTGAGTTTGACGGTACGCGCAGTGCAAAACCTTAGTTTTATTCAAAATTAATACTAATCAAGAATCCTAACCTTATAAATTTAATACAGTCTTTTTGGTAAAGATGTTTTCTATATGTATACCAACCGATTTGTTAATAGGTGGTGTAGTTTTAGAGATATTTCACTTTTGCTGTATTTTCTGTATGAAGATTGCTCACGACCATTGACAATGCCTTGAGTTTGAGTCTATACGGGCCGTGGAAATTGACCGGGCGTTGAAACTGCGACACCGGCTTAGCCAGCCAACTCGAGTTGAGATTCTCATGAAAATTCCTAACAAGCACAAGAACTATCCGAGACTGGGAATTATTTCCAACTACAGAAGAGAATACATCACCACAAAATGAGAGAAAACACCGACTGTGGCGCCACCAGTCTGGGGCGGAGTGCTGCCACCAGCCCAGACCGGCTTAGCCAGCCAATTTACGTCGGCGACAGAGCAGCGACCGGCGCAAAAAAAAAAGAAAAAACGGGGGCAATTATTATTATTAATATTGATCAGAATCCGCTCGTCACAAACTGCCTTTGTAGTTCACTGACACGCGATGCACCCCGGTAGACTGTTCTCAAATTATCGAATTGTCTCTGATTCGGTACAGAACATGACAGGCGCCACCAACCACCTGACTGCACGCCGACCAATCCACGCCGGTGTCATGGTATAAAACCCCTGCCCGATCGCAGCCCCTGCCGTGAAGACAGTTGACTAAGCATTTATTTTTGTAAAATAAATTAAAAAACTTTCAGTGGATCGATTAAAAATATCTTAATGCGCGATTGAAGAGGAAGATCTGAAGTATTTAATGTAACCTAAGAGCAATTTATGCTGAAAGTATTAAAAACAGAGATAATAGTGAAAGTTGGGATATTCTGAGTGTCAGTGCAATCTTCATACAGAAAAAGTGAAATATCTATGAAACTTACACCACCTAGAAACAAACCCCCTGGAACATATATAGAAAACATATCCAACGAACAGATTATATTAAATTTATATGGTTAGGGTTGTGCATTTCTATTAATCTTTAATAGACACTGGCAGTGTGTATTCGTTCTGCAGCCCAGCTGAGCTTGTTTACAACCTCTGCGCATGCGCAGAAGCCACGACAGGGGCTGCGATCCAGCAGGGGTTTTATACCATGACACCGGATCTCCGGTCCGCCGCCTCCTGATTATCCCCCGTCCTCCCCGTCGATCCGCGTGTGTCATTTTAAGCAGGAAGTTGGGTTGTCAACCCTGGCAACCTTCCCTCAAGAGTTGGGTACAGCTGCTTACCAAAAAAAGACGAGGGGTGGGGGTGGGGGGGAAAGGGGGGCACACATAAAGTTACATAGTCCGATGGTTTTGAATTTCTGTATTTTTTCTGAGATAAATATATTAAATCGATCACATTAGTTCAAAGTTACTTTTATTTGAAATGGTAAACTTTTGAGATATTTTGAGCGCAAACATGGAAAATTAGTTTTGGCACGCTTGCCAAAACTCTGACACCATAGAGTTCTGCAAAAACAGGTTCTGTTAAATTGACTCAGTATTGCCTTCTATGCAGAAACAAATGCGTAATAAGTGCATCAGTATCTAAGTTAGATATGTCAAATCAAATCTAGATAATTCTTTTGGTTTTGAAAATTTGATATTTCATGTGAATATGCAGCTTTAAATGTTTCCTACTGAACCTATAAGTGCATAATTAAGCAATGGTTTGGTCTATTCATTAGAAATGGATTTGTGGTGACGTTGGATCATGATGACATTGAATAAATCATAAGTCAGCTTGGACAGTGTGGTAGAATCACAGTCATTGGTCATCTAGTGAGTAGGATGCATATATATATATATATATTTTACCTCGGTATTAAGCCTCAGGCTAGCCTCAGGCTAGGGAGAGAAGGAAGCACATCCGGGTCCAGCAATTAGCATAAACAACTCACGACGGACGGACGTTCGTTGAGTTGCTCCGGCAAATTTTGTCTACAACAAGCTAATTAACTGTCAGTATTAAGATAAACTGTGGTTTAGCTTGTTTGTGATGTATTATAGCATCTGTGTTTGGAAGTTTAGAACTTTCTTAGGTCCCTTTTGGGACGTTATATGCGTTTTTAGAAAACACGGATAGAACATTGCATAATTTCCTTTGTTATACAAAGCGAAACCGATACTCCTTTGTTCTATCAGCACCCGTCACCGCACGGGTAGAGATGTAGGCTGCAGCCTCATCTCGTGTGGATATTCTCTCAGACTCTATTAGAGAGTCGCGTTGGGGATGATCCTGGGTTTCTTTTATGGATTCCCCACAAACTTTTGGACATTCCTCCGAGTTTTGTAGCATTTTCTCTGACTTGCTGGTGCAGAAGCCGCAGGAGGGAGAAGTGTATGAAACAGAGAGGTGGGCAGGCCGATACACTGGTCCCGACCCTGCATTTGGTTTCGGTCTTCGGACCGACAACCTTCGCCAATACATTAGCTTATCACGCCTGTGTTGAGACGGTTTAAACACATTCTTTAACACCACTGAACACACATATTTTGGTTTGATAACCTACTGTGACGTTTAATTAATATTCCGGTTGCTGAACATTCTTTGGTTCGTTACAGATATCGATGGCTACGAAGCGAAGTAAGGCAGTGACGTCAGCTGCTGCAGGCCGCCCGGACGAGGATTACGATTCATCTCCGGTGTTGAGGGCAATGCCATCGCCTCAGCCCGGGGCTCTCATCCCTTCGGATTCGGAAGGTGAGACCGACCCGGTCACTGTCCGGGGCGTCTCAGCCGACTGAGAAGCTCGAATGGCCGCTATGGAAAGAAATTTCCAAGCATTCCAGGCGCCAGAGGCCACACGGAAGCGGCCCATGCCGATGCCAGACAATGAGTCTGAATGGGAGAATTACTCCGAGACAGACTCGGCCGATGAGGCAAAGGTCGTCCCACCTAAACGCAGGAAGAAGGTAAAGAAGCCGGGCAGCTCTTCTGGCGATAACTTCGCAAAGGAAAGGCGAAAGGCTACAAAAGTGAAGCGGAGGAAGCCCAAGTCCAAGAAGAAGAAGAAGAAGAAGAAGAAAGATTCTTCTTCGGATTCCTCCGCCGACTCCACTTCAACAGAGTCGGACTCGGACACCCAATACGATGGGCTATTTGCGCACATTGGCGGCAAAGTCCGCAAGAAGGTGCCCAAGCCAAAAGCGCGCCAGGTGAAAACCACTACCCTGATGAGGCAGACCATAAATGGCCATTTCGGGACCTTTAAACCCGCCGAGGTTATTGCAAAACTCAAAGAACTGACAGGCATTAAGGGTGTCCCAAACTCCATTGTTAAAGAAATGGACCGGGATATCAATATGACAGAAGATCGGAAGAAGTTTGAAGGGGTAATGCACACAGTGCATAAGGCCGTCCTTGGCACCCTGACAGCCATAGCTCCGGTCGCTAACCGGATGCAACGGGAGAATAAGTTCTCCTCCCTTGCCAGAACGATGGACAAGGGATTAGCCATGCTCACTGCAGCGAGCAACTACCTCTCGTACCGACGGTTTGAGAATGTTTACAAGTCCATCTGCACCGACGCAGGGAAAGAAGTGGCAAGGTCCAAAAAGGTTATGGACAATGACGGAAAAGAGTACACTCTGTTCCTCGCCCCAGAACCAATCAAGGGCAAGCCATTGGACAAAACAAGATGTTCGGTGGCCAACTGCAATACCTCTTCAAAGAGGTTGAAACAGCATCCAAGAGTGGCAAAAATATGGATGGCAAGAAGAAGCCGGAAACACCTCGCTTCAAGAAATCCCGAGGGGATTTTCGCACGAGCCGGCCTGGCAGGGGAGGCAGACCAGGCCAGACATTCGGGCAACCGTTCCGAGGTCGGGGACAGAGGCAGTCATTCGGTTGGAACGACAACAACTGCCATTTCGGGCGCGGATACACCCCAAACAAACCTTTCCCCAAGCCAGGCAACAAGTAGAGGTTGCTACGCAAACCTCTAAAACCGCTACACCACCAGCGGCTTCATTTTCTAACCATCTAGTACATGTGAACTCATAAAGTTGTTCATTCCAGATAAAGCGTAGATATTTCCGATCTTGTTTGGCTATGGATTGGCTTGTACCCCTCGTTTGTTTACCAAACTCCTAAAACCGATTTTTTCTCTAATGGCGAGAAAGGGTCATGTTATGTTCCCGTATATAGATGATTCATTTATTATGGCACAATCTGAAGCAGGCTGTGCTAAGGCGGTACTTGACTTATGTGGTTTATTCACAAAACTAGGTTTCTATGTTCATCAGCAAAAGTCTGTTTTCAAACCGACAAAGGTGCTGAAATATTTAGGTTTTATCCTAGATACAGAACGATTGACGGTATCTATTACAGAACCAAAACTAGATAAGTTTATGGTTACAGCGACCCAGATTCTTAATCTTACTAAGCCAAACATCAGACAAGTCGCCGTCCTTATCGGCATAATGATAGCTTACACAGCCGCTATTCTATATGGGAAAGCCCATATTAAGTCGCTAGAGATAGATAAGAATTTAGCACTAGCACGTACAAAGGGGAATTTCGAAAGAAAAATGTTTATTTCGGAAGAAGGCTTGCAGGACATAGTATGGTGGTTTAAACATAAACACGTCACCCAATCCCATTCGGATGGGGGAACCCAATACTATAGTTACCACTGATGCTTCCTTGGAAGGATGGGGCATGCATCGCGACGGAGTGGCGACGGGAGGTAGATGGTTAGAAAATGAAATTTTAGACCATATTAATGTATTAGAACTAAGAGCCATCTACTTAGGTCTCGCTAGTTTGCTAAAAGTACCGAGATTTCATGTCAGAATTCTGACTGACAAAACCACAGCCATGGCCTATATTCGCAACATGGGTGGTACAAAGTCTAAACCATGTAATAAAGTGGCTAAACAGATTTGGGACTGGGCACAGACTCATAAAGTATGGTTAACAGTGGCACATATTCCGGGGTCACAGAATACGTCAGCAGACCGAAAAAGTCGGAAATTTCACGACCATTTAGAATGGTCTTTGGGTTCATTCATTTTTTATATTATTTGTCAAAAATGGAGAATACCAGAGATAGATTTATTTGCATCGCGTAACAATAATAACTTAGCCCAGTATGTATCATGGCATCCCAAACCAGATGCATGGAAAGTAGATGCATTTTCTTTAATTTGGGAAAATAAATTCTTTTATATTTTCCCACCATTCAGCATTATCAGCCGAGTGGTCAGGAAAATCAGCATGGAACGAACAGGCCATCCTCATAGTCCCCGATTGGGACACGCAACCGTTGCTGGCAGCAGTGACACGGCAAGAAAAAGACTGCCTCTGATTCCCAAGAAAACCCGGGAACCTGGCACACCACGGACCTCTATCGGTCCACGGAGACGTGTCAACGACACCCCTTTTGGCATTCCTTTTTTGAGAAAACATTTGCAGGAATTTGGACTAGATAAAATTACTGAACAGAGGATAATATCGCATGCATGGAGGCCAGGAACAGTGAAGATGTACACCACATATCTAAAGAAGTGGGGGGTACATTGTTTGCTGATGAAAGTGAAGCCAACAAACCCTTCAATTGCACAAGTGGCACGTTTTCTACATACTTTAGAGGACGAAGGCCTAGGCTTTGGAGCCATTAATGCGGCAAGATGTGCGTTATCTATCATTTTGGCAAGAATAGACGGAAACAATCGGAAAACATAGAGTTTGTTTGTTTTTTGTTGTTGTTTTACGTCCTAGCAACATCTAAGGTCATATCAGGACGGGTACCGACTTGTGACAGTGCGCACTCAGGGCGACTTTATAGTGCTGTCCCACTGGGAAACCAGGCCGCCGCACCATGACCTGGTATCCCACTCAGTCACATTATCCTGACACTGAGCCCACCAGTCCTTGCCCTATCCTAATAATGCCGAGCGCCTGGCTAGGAAGCAACAAGTATCAATTTTAAAGTCATTGGTTTTGACTCGACCGGGACTCGAACCCACGACCCCACGATCTACCAGCACGGGAGACGGACGCTCTAACTCATTCGGCCATCCCGTCTGGATACACTGGTTGTTACGATCCGTCTATGAGAGAAACCCACCAAAGCCGAAATATAGTCGCTTTTGGGATGTCTCTGTTGTATTTATGTTGTTTAAGGCTTGGCCTCACAACTCTCATTTAGATGTTAAACAATTAGGTTTTAAGGTTGCAGTCCTGTTACTATTAGTAACTGGACATAGAGGACAAACAATTGTCGCATTATCTCTCAATGGACTAGAGATTGATAAGCACCAGGCAACGTTTGATTTGGCTCAATTATTAAAATCAAACAGATTGGGTGATCCGTTATCCATGGTCCACTTAGATCACTTCCCGGAGGATCGGAAGTTATGTGTTGTGTCAGCCATAAGGGCATATATATCCAAGACAAAGGACATAAGAAACTCACAAAAGCTTTTGGTCAGCTTTATTAAGCCTCACAAAGCCATTTCAAGAGACCCTCTTGCAAGATGGACGATGACAGTGTTAAAAACAGCAGAGGTCGATACGGGAAAATACGCTTCCCATTCGACCAGAGGTGCCATGGTTTCCAAGGCACGATTGCTAGGGATCTCAGTGAAGAGAATCCTTGCTCATGCAGGCTGGAAGACGGCTAAGTCATTCGCAAAACATTATAACAAACGACTAGAAAAGCCCAGCGGCCTTGCCAAGCGCTTGCTCACCAATTAACAATAAGAGGTGAGACTGAATTTAAATATTTGTGAATGTATAATACAATGTAGTAATGATATGATAATGAGGTAATTAAGGATACAAATGAATTACGTAAAGGTCTCCCTAGCCTGAGGCTAGCCTGAGGCTTAATACCGAGGTAAAATAATATAGTTATACAAGTCTTACCTGGGTATAGATGATGGATAACTGTTGTTTTCCCAAGGTATAAGCCTCGGATAGACGTGGGCTAGGGCCCGCCCACCACACCCTGCCACGTCTATTCCGTTATGGTACCAATACGGGAAATCATAGTATCCATTATTAGTTAACGGTCATTTTATCCTGAATAAGTAGGTAATAGTGAATAAGTAGGTAATAGTAGCTGATCTTGGTATGCAGGTATTGCAGGTATTGCAGGTATAGCAATACCTCAGGGAGTTTGACGCCCCTGCCTTGCAGAGTTGTAAACCACTGCCTTGTGGTACAGGTCATTGACAGAACCGAAGGCTAAGGGAGCAAACCCTAAACAGAAAACCATGTCACTGTGGCAGCATTAAGGGCGGTTGATGTATGGAACTCCCAACATCTCCCGACCAGCCACTGCAGGGACAAATAGTTTTGCGCCTGTCTTGACATGTTCTTGCCGGTGTGAAACCTCTATTTGCTCCCCGAGAGAGTGCCGCTGGTAACTTGCAAAAGCCAGCAGCACTTCAACACTTTTGCAGGCAGCTTTCATGAAATGTTAAGGAAATACTCGAACGGATGGGGCTGCCCTCTATGGAAGATCTTCTGATCAAAAAGAATCTCCGGTGGACTGGACACCTCATGAGGATGTCATCAGACAGGCTACCAAAGCAGATCCTCTATTCTCAACTGTCTTCTGGCTACAGAAAGAGAGGGCGCCCCCGTCTCTGGTTCAGGGATACCATCAAGAGAAACCTGAACCTGAGAGACATTAAGACCGACTCATGGACGCAACTCTCACAGCAGAGAGCTAAATGGAGAGCGGCAGTCAAGTAATGAAAGCAGTCTTTGTCGCATCGCGACCGACAGCATGATGATGATGAAGTAGGTAAAGATTGCTGGACCCGGATGTGCTTCCTTCTCTCCCTAGCCCACGTCTATCCGAGGCTTATACCTCGGGAAAACAACAGTTATCCATCATCTATACCCAGGTAAGACTCGTTTAACTATACTATATATATATATATCATGACATCATGGAACCTAGTAAGAGAGAGAGAAAGAGAGAGAGAGAAAGGTGCGGGAAAATGATAATTGTCCTGGCTAGGAAAACAATACATGTCAATTCATGGTACCGATTTATAAATAAAATATTGCACACACAAAAACCCACAACATAATAACAATAATAAAAAAGACCTTTTCAAAGAAGCTTCCCCCATCCCTTTCAGATTAATAATAATAATAATAATAACTATTTCAACAGGAAGCCTGGTAAACTGACAGGACCGAAAGAAGCCACCCGTTCCCCCCTCCTCCAAACACACACAGACACCTCCCTCAAATTAAAGTTGCATGGTCCAATGAAATATAATTTTGTCAAAATTAAAACAACTACTTATATTTGATCCTATATATCCAACTTAGAGACTGGTGTATTAGCTAATGATTTGGGTCAGCATATACAGAATAAGCAGTTATCGACAAACTGTCTAATAGTGAAAACAAGACTATTCAGGCTTATCCATGATAGGCAGTATAAATCTTCAGCAACAAAAGAAACAAGAGCTTGTAACCACCTGTAGGAAACGGAAGTGACTATTGGCATGACCACCTGTGTGTCTCACTGCCGATAGACTATCTGCACAGCTTACCTGAACACACACTACCAGCCTTAATACCGGGCACCGTGGCCTAATTGGTAGAGCGCGGGCCTCGTGTGCGGAAGGTCAGGAGTTTGGTGCCCGGTCGAGTCAAACCAATGACTTATAAAATTTACATTTGTCGCTTCCAAGTCTGGCGCTCAGCATTAATAGGATAGGGCAAGGACTGGTAGGATAATGTGAATGAGGGGGATATCAGGTCATGGTGCCGGCAACCTGATTTTCCAGTGGGACATTATTATAAAGTTGCCATGAGTGTGCACCGCCACAAGTCGGTACCTGTCCTGATATGACCTTAGATGTTGCTAGGACGTAAAACAAAAACACACACCAGCCTCAATTCCCGCCCGCTCTCCCACCGACTCTCCCGCCAGCCCGCTCACCCACACACAACCAGCCTCTATCCACTCCCTTCATCTTAACTAACAGGCTATCCACCTCTACCCCCTCCCCTCATGTCCTTAACTAATCCACTACATGGGATTAGCCAATTGTCAGTTAGCTGCATGGCCAACATGGGAATATCCAATTGTCAGTTAGCTGCATGACCAATATGGGAATAGACAATTGTCAGTTAGCTGCATGGCCAACATGGGAATATCCAATTGTCAGTTAGCTGCACGACCAATATGGGAATAGACAATTGTCAGTTAGCTGCATGGCCAACATGGGAATATCCAATTGTCAGTTAGCCACATGGCCAACATGGGAATATCCAATTGTCAGTTAGCTGCATGACCAATATGGGAATAGCCAATTGTCAGTTAGCTGCATGGCCAACATGTGAATATCCAATTGTCAGTTAGCTACACGGCCAACATGGGAATATCCAATTTTCAGTTAGCTCCATGGCCAACATGGAAATACCCAATTGTCAGTTAGCTGCATGGCCAACATGGGAATATCCAATTGTCAGTTAGGCACATGGCCACCATGGGAATATCCAATTGTCAGTTAGCCACATGGCCTACATGGGAATAGCCAATTGTCAGTTAGCCGCATGGCCAACATGGGAATATCCAATTGTCAGTTAGCTGCACGACCAATATGGGAATATCCAATTGTCAGTTAGCTGCACGGCCAACATGGGAATATCCAATTGTCAGTTAGCCACACGGCCAACATGGGAATATTCATTTGTCAGTTAGGCACATCGCCAACATGGGAGTATCCAATTGTCAGTTAGATGCATGGCCAACATGTGAATATCCAATTGTCAGTTAGCTGCACGGCCAACATGGGAATATCCAATTGTCAGTTAGCTGCATGGCCAACATGGGAATATCCAATTGTCAGTTAGGCACATGGCCAACATGGGAGTATCCAATTGTCAGTTAGGCACATAGCCACCATGGGAATATCCAATTGTCAGTTAGCTGCATGGCCTACATGGGAATAGCCAATTGTCAGTTAGCCGCATGACCAATATGGGAATATCCAATTGTCAGATAGCCACACAGCGACCATGCGAATAGCCCATCATCAGTTAGCTTCATGGCTACTGCATGACTAGCCAATCCTCAGTTAGTCACTGTACGAATAGTCAATCGTCAGTTAGCGACATGGCTCCTCTACGAATAGTCAATCGTCAATTAGCCGCACGATTGCCATGCAAATAGCCTATCGTTAATTAGACACACAGCTACTGTATGGATAGCCGATCGTCAATCAGTTGCACGACTGCCACGTGAATAGCCTTGGCTGTAGGAAACCACAAAGTGTAATATGGGCAAAAGAAAAGGTCTTATCTCACCGAATAAGAATGGGTTGTTAGTTTTATTCTGTGCTAAACCACCTGAAATGGACACAGTTTACTGAACTAAATGAATATCTAGTCATAGCATTTCGCTAAATATTTGTTCATCTTATTATATATTGTGTAGTTTGCTTGTTCTAAACATGGAATTGCGACGGTTAATGGTTATTCTCCTTACACTGTTGTCGGTAGTCTATATGGTATGTAACCCGAAATGTAGATCACAGCGAAATTATTTCAATATTTTATAAATAATGTTCCACTAATTTTGAATAAGTAATATTAAACCTGCATAGTCCGATGAAGCATCACATTTTCAAAACCAAAGCAATCATCTAGAATTGATTCTACATATCTAACTTAAATACTGATGTATTTATTAAGCATTTGTTTCTACATAGAAGGGAATACTGAGGCAATTTAATAGAACCTGTTAATGCTAAAGCCGATGGTGTCAGAGTTTTGGCGTGCTTGCCAAAACTAATTTGATATATTTGCACTTAAATATCTCAGAACTTAGCCACTAAAAATAAACAGTACTTGAAGCTAAAGTAAGGTAGCTTATAACAATCAATTTAATATATTTATCTCAGAAAAGTGACAAAAACTCAAAACCATCGGACTATGCAACTTTAAATGTACGTCGGGGTGACTGATCAGTAAATCACCGAGAGTAAGAAACTCGACAAACACTGGTTGGTTCAGTGTCAGGATAATGTGACTGAGTGAGATATCTGGTCATGGTGCTGGCAGCCTGGTCTCCCATTGGGGGCAACACTATAAAGTCACCATGAGTGCGCACTGTGACAAGTCGGTACCCATCCTGATATGACCTTGGATGTTGCCAGGATGCATAACTCCAACAACCAACCAACCAAGTAACTCAAACAGCATACTGGTGTGGTCTAGCTGGATGTGCCCACCCCCACCCACCCACCCACCCACCCACCCAACCAATCAAACCAATCAAACCAAGATGGCCTCAGAGATGGAATCTGCATCTAATACCCCTGTCACACTATGACGTAATGAGCCAACGTAAGCCTGACGTGCTCACGTTTCTTCATTACGTTGACATAAGTTGGGTTATGTTATGATGACGTCAGAATGACGTCGAGCTACGTCATGTTACGTTGTGTTACGTCGGTGCGCGTCAAGGTTTTGAACCTGTTCAAAACTTTCGACGTAACTCGAACGTAAGGGGTTACGTTCGCCGTACGTTCTGTACACGTTCGCCGAACGCAATAACGTTAGAAGGATGTTAGTCAAACGCTGCTCACTACGTTCCGCTACATTCCACTACGTTCACCCACATTAAAGCCGGTGGAAACGTCAACGCGGCGTAATGGGAATGTCAGGAGAACGTACGCCGAACGTACATTCAACATACGTTCAGCATTTCACCACCGTGTCCCGACTTCTGTAACGTCACATAACGTAAAGCAACATAGTTCTGGCAATGGAATAACGTTCATAACGTTCGGTGAGCGTAATTACGTTGTCCTCTCTTGTTGAATGACGCTATCACTACGCTTTACCGACGGTACGCTCTTGTCAACTACAGTGCATCCACGTTCAACTTGTGGCCAAATTTGCATACTACGCCGAGAAGTTCGACGTTTTTCACGTTCTCCCTATGCTGATGTTGTTACGTTGTAGTGTGACAGGGCCTTAAGACATCACCGGCTGCGGAAGCTGCCTTGTCACCATAGAAACCACACGGTAATTTCGAATTATCCCAGGCAGTGCAAACAAATGTTTCACCGAGAATGGGAAATAAGCCGACTTAAAAACCACCAGGCTACAAAGTTGACATATTTATAGTACTCATGTTTATCAACTACAGGCGGTATTTTAATTACTTTAGACTGAATTTAATTTAAGTAACTATGCATCCTTCCATCCCCAGGCCGAGGAATTTGGATTTCCCTGAATTCTCATCTCCACACTTAATGTGCCTTTTTTTGTTTTAAATTGAGTATCATCTTCTGAATAACCTCTAAGAAGACAAGCATACGCTCAGCATTAATAGGATAGGGCAAGGATTGGTTAGCTCAGTGTCAGGATAACGTGACTGAGTGGGATATTAGGTCATGGTGCTGGAGGCCTACGAGCAGCGACTTCTATCTACGTTATCAGGGTTCTCATTAGGGTAGATCGTCTAGCTTACACCTGTATACCTACAAACCCACAGCTCCCAACTTCCCAACCAGATGCAATGACCAAATCGGTAGAGTGCAGGCTTCCCGTGCAGAAGGTCGGGAGTTTGAAACCCGGCCGAGTCAAAACAATGACTTACAAAATTGATACTTGTCACCACCTAGCCTGGCACTTGGCATTACTAATGTAGTATCTGCACTGAGCTCTCAGGCAAGGAGCTACAGAGGGTGGTGAGATCATGGAGCCTAGGTGGTGTGACAGTTAGCACACTTGCCCAGAATGCAAGAGATGTGGGTTCGAATCCTGCAGTAGACGCAATATTTCCCATTTTCATCTCCCATGACACTGGTTGCCATGACCATGATCCTGTACAAGCTATGCGCCGTATGGTTGTTGAATCAACCCTGTCTATATGTAAGTGTTGCATGTATGTATGTAATTTTAAGCATTAAATAACCATCTAAAAGACTTACAATTCCAGGGGGATGAGTGTAGTAGTCTGCACTGACCTCTCAGGCAAGGAGTCACATAGACAGGAAGGTGGGGATAGGGTAGTGACACCAGGGGCCATATGCAGGAGTCGGTGATAGTGGCTTTTGGTGTTACAGCCTATTACCGGGTAGCTATCGCCGACGTCGGGAACTGTATGCAGGAGCGCGTAACACTTTCATTATAGCTAAAGGTGAATTTATTTATAGATTTGGGAAATCCCTCTGCGTTTGTAGCCATATATTAGGCTCAAATATATTAAATGTGATCATATTTAACAGAATTAGCTACCCAATAAGTGAAATTTTATCAATTTAACCCTAAATTCGAAGCGTTATTAAGGCTACCTACCGCCGCATTGGCAGCGATATTAATATTTATATTTTCGAATCGACGAACGTACAGTAAACAAACCGCCGCCGCCGCCGCCAGTATGGAAAGCGACGTCGATGCGGGGGTGCCGGCGATTTGTTTACTTTACGTTCGTCGATTCGAAAATATAACTATTAATATCGCCGCCAATAAGGCGGTAGCCTTAATAACGCTTCGAATTTAGGGTTAAATTGATAAAAAATTTCACTTATTGGGTAGCTAATTCTGTTAAATATGATCGCATTGAATAGATTTGATACCTAACAGTGCCTGTAAACCAGCTATTTTTCTGTTTTAGCTTAACCTAGTTTAAGCTTGTGGTGTTAGGCCTATCACTGACTCGTGCATACCGACTTTTCGGCGCTAAACCAGAAATCCCGTCTAAACGCGTTTTGGCTCGGTAACACCGACTCCTGCATATGGCCCCAGGAAGCCTAGGTAGTGTACTGGTTAGACCACTGCCCCAGAATGTAAGAGATGTGGGTTTGAATCCCGCTCTGTGCACAGTATTTCCACGACACTGAGATAGGACAAGGACTGGGCAGCTCAGCGTCAGTATAATGTGTTTGAGTAGGAAATCAGGCTGTGGTGCCAGCAGCATGGTCTACCAGTGGAGCAGCACTATAAAGTCACCATGAGTCTCACAAGTCGGTACCCATCCTGATAATGTGATATGAGCGTACAGTGCCTGCTTCCCACGTGGGGGGTCGTGGGATCAATCCCCGGCCGAGTCAAACCAAAGACTTACAAAATTGATGCCTGTTGCTACCTCCTTGCCTACCACTCGGCAAAACTAGTATATGGCAAGGAGCGCTGGGATTAGAATTGCCCACAATTAAAATTATTCGTACTTATTGAACGAATGATACAAATATTTAAGTTTGTTTCTTGGAGTTTTACGTCTTAGCAACATCCAAGGTTATATCAGGATGGGTACCGACTTGTGACAGTGCGCACTCATGACGACTCACTGGGGAGACCAGGCCACCAGCACCATGACCCGATTTCCTGACACTGAGCTAACCAGTCCTTGCCCTATCCTAGTAATGCCGAGCCCCAGGCATGGTAGACAGGTATCAATTTTGTACGTTATTGGGTGTTCTCTACAGGAAGCCTGCGTTCTACCGATTTAGCTACAGCACCTGGTCAAATGTTGAAGTATAGTTCGAAGTCTACAGCCTGGAAGAAAGAAGCAGTGTTTCACGCTCTTCACACTCACCCTTCTTGGCGAGTTTGGCTCGGTCCGCCTCAAACATGTCTGCCATCAGTTCGGGGGCATCGTCCACCCCGCTCTGGCCCTGGTTGATTGACATCTCGCTGAACTGCAGCCTCTGCCGAGAACACCAAATAAAACGAATTAAAACAATATGAACAGATTGCTGAATGAGTTAGAGCGTCCGTCTCCCGTGTTGGTAGATCGTGGGTTCGAATCCTGGTCGAGTCAAACCAATGACCACTTGATACATGTCGCTTCGGAGCCAGACGCTCGGCATTACTAGGATAGGGCAAGGAGCAGTGGACTGAGGAAGACCAGTCGGCTGCAACTGAAATTTCCCCTGCTTAAACAACTAATGTACAAAAAGAAAATAATGATAAAATTCCTAAATGCAGCACTCTTATATTCCTACTTCTGACATGTTCTAAAACATATAATTTCATGTAAAACAATTTATTGATCAGAATATACCCTTTTTCAGCGCAGAGGCAATATATTTGTTCTTTTGGTTTTGTTTATTGATGAATGTATTTACCCTGCTCATAACGGATAAGTGTGTTAACACTTGTTTTCACCACAGGACGGCACTAATCAAATTTTCGGGATTCAAACCCACATGTTTTGAATTTAGTTTTAGTAATAATTTAGGTTTTCTTGCTTCTTATGTTAAATCAAAAGACTTACTAACTGACTCACCTTGCATGTTACTTAGATGGGGCAAGGATTGCTTGGCTAGTGAGGATATTGTGACTGAGTGGGATATCAGCTCAAGGTACTACTGATATAGTACTCTAGAGGGACAGTAAAATAAAGTTAGCATGAATGCATGTGCACTGTCACAAGTCGGTACCCCTGCTGATATGACCTCACATGTTGGTAGGAGTTTTTGTGTGGATTTTGTTTGTACATGAGTTGATTAAGCAGGGGAAATTTCAATCGCAGACAATTGGTCTTCCTCATTCCACTGCTTCTTGCCCTATCCTAGTAATGCAAAAGCCAGACTATGTATCGACAAGTATACATTTTTTAGTCATCGCTTTGACATGGCCAGGGTTTGAATAATACGACCTACCAAAGTTGGAAGCAGGCGCTCAACTCATTTGTCCAATCTGTCTGGTCTACCAGAAGATTAAACCTTAAACAAACAGAGGCTTCAAGGATTTTACAAGGTGCTGCAAGTTTAAATGTATTGATATGCAATTATTTAAATCTCCATAATCCTTCGAAACCTCCATTTTGTCCGGTTTCTACTTTAAGATGACGAAAGTAAAAGAAGGAATAAAACCACTAAATGAATTACAACAGCAGTGTGATCGAATTGGCATTTGGCAAGTCACTTTCTGCTTCTGCTGTTAAATTGGCCCACTTCCCTTTTTCACTTTTTTGACTAAATTAAACAACCTATCCATCCATCTTCCTTTAAAATGGGATGAAATTCACTTCTAATGAAAATAAATAGGGGGAAGCGGAAATCTGACCGGGTAAATTTGACATGGGGAGTGATAAAATCCTCTGTAGCCGGTTGTCCGCTGTCTCATGGAAACAGCGGAAACTCTCAGACCCTTCCACCCCGAAGTAAGATTCCAACGTCGCTCCGGTTCTCTCTGTCTGAACTCTGTCTCGTTCTGTCTCTCATACCCTTCAATCCTGTTGGGCTTCTGTCTCCCTTTTTGGTAGATCGTGGGATTCGAACCCTGGTCGAGTCAAACCAATGACCTACAAATTGATACTTGTCCCTTCCTAGCGAGGCACTCAACATTAATAGGATAGGGCAAGGACTTGGTTGGCTCAGTGTCAGGGTAATGTGACTGAGTAGGTTATCAGGTCATGGCGCTGGTGGCCTGGTCTCCCATAGGGGCAGCACTATAAAGTCACTATGAGTGTGCACCATCACAAGTTGGTACCCGTCCTGATATAACCTTAGATGTTGCAAGGACGCAAAACTCCAACAACCAACCAATCGACCCTGAAGTAACTTCGTTCCGGTTCTCCCTCTCCCTGTATCTGTATTTCTGTCCGTCTCTGTGTGCCTCTCTGGCTAACTGCCAGTCTCTTTGTCTCTCTCTCTCTCTCTATATCTCTCTGTTTCTCTGTCTGCCTCTCTGTCTGCCGCTCTCGCTCTCTCTCTCTCTCTAAACTTGTTGAAAGTGTCAAAGATCAAATCACCACATATTGGCCAATAGGGCAGACGCTGCCTAACACGCGGAAACAATAGACTACATCACGGTTCCGACTGCGCATGCGCTGAAAACGGCCGTGGGAGCAAAGCAAAGGCGTACGGCCATTGAGTTTGCCTATAAGCGCATTGAAATATGTCAGTTTTATTCAAAATTAATAGAAATCCAAAATCCTAACCTTATAAATTTAATATAATCTTTTTGTTAAACATGTTTTCTATATGTGTTCCAAGCGGTTTGTGCCTAGGTGGTGTCGTTTGATCAATATTTTACTTTTTCTGTATGGAGATTGCTCACTGCCATTGACAATGCATTGAGTACTCTGGCTGTGGCTCTAACACTAGTCTGAGTGCCTAGATCTTTCTAAATCTAAATGCACATGGCATAAGATGTGCTGATTATATTGATGTAAATGCAATGCTGGATAAAAGATTAATATCTTAATTTATTATATATATATTTTTAGTTAGTATTCTATGTTTCAAACAAAAGCTGAGATGAGCTGAAACTAGCACATTTCATAGCTGCACCCAGTGTATTAGCATGTGCCATGTGCTTTTGGGGGGTTGTTTTGCTCTGATGCATCCCACAATGCAGCGCGCCGCTGGAACCGTGATGTAGTCTATTCGCCCATTGACTACACGCCCTTGGGACATCCCCTGCCCTTATCACACTGGGAGAGACCCCACCTCTACCCACCCACCCACAGTCGACGCAGACACCATCAGTACTGGCTGACCCTACCTCATGGTAATCAGCAGGGACATGGCACCACCCAAGAGTTTTGTACCGAAGGGGCTCTCAGAAGCTCTAATGGTGGATGACAATCGAAGAATCCAATATGGCGGTGCTATAAAGCCGAGGTTCCATTAAGGCATGTATCATGCGAAAGCATCTTGAACACTACATACGCTTAGCAGTGAGGCTTCCTGGTGCAAAGAAATTGATGAAAGTATAGTCACAAATCCTGGCAATGACCTCCAATGGCAATACTGAGGAGTGTGAAGACCTCATTTATCCACCCTAACCATTGGCAGGTTTCTGACTTTGTGTACAATATGTCCCGGTTCGATTTTGTACCCACTCATACCACTCCTCCACCTGAATGTATTGGGTGTCAGTCCCCGTTAACACTCAAACACATTTTACTAAGTTGCGTTGATTTTTTGGCCCTGCGCCAACAGTTCTACACTGCAGACAGTATGCATGACCTTTTTACTAAGGTAAAACAGGAAAACATTTGAGCCTTTTTGAGGGCAGCTGGACTGTATCACCTCATAGTTAACTAAATGGATTCTATCAATTATTAATAAAACTTTTCTTTTTCTATGGGAATTTGTTTCCCTTGACCACAGATATATGATCGTAAGCTTTCTTATTTAATGAGTGTCTATTGGCACATGATTGATTGTCTGCCTTTACATGTAAAAGCAATGGTTTGAACAAAAAACAAACATTTCTCGCCGTGAATATGGCCTATGCTGCCGACACGGCGGAAAGGAACCACCAATCAATCAATCAAACCACGCCCACAAGCCATTAAGATGACCACGCTAATACATGCACAGTTGTTTAACATTTTTTATGCAGGACGGATGTCGCAATACGCACAACTGTGTGTTAATGGAATCTCGCTTTAGAGCTCACTCGGTAATATCCCAGTCACACTATGCTTGCGACGACTTCATGACCACAAAAAACAGTTGGTCACAAAATGGCCGTAAGTTGTCTCAAAATGGTCAGAACGTGGTCCTCAGTGGTCACCAACCTCCGTGTGACTATATTGGTTCCAAGGAGGTTGCAGCTGCTGGACCAAAAACCTTGTGACCAAAGTAGATGGCGACCATTTTCATAGCTTGGCGACTAGTCAGCGACTGGGAGGTGACCAGTCAGCGAACAGTTGGTTCTCTGGTCACAAAGTAGTCACCAGTGGATACAAGCTGTAGTCTGGCTGGGGCTTTACTGTGGACCGACCTAGGCCTTGGGCTTGGCTTTTCAAATTTATTACTTTAAAACTAGATCTGCATACTAGGGATAAAAGTGGTCTCCAGCACAAAACCCAGCGGAAATCAATCCAAGACCTTAGCCGTGTTTACATGGGGAATTGTGAAACGTTCTAGACAAGGCGATTTATATGAAGCGTTTTAGAGGCATGTTTACACGGCGGATTTGGAAAGTGTGTCGGCGCCGGGAACCAGCAGGCGCCTGTAGCCGGCAAGCAATGCTATTTGTTTAGTTTACACACGTCGATTCGACGCAGATGTAGCTGCTACTTTAATATCGCTTGGAATTTAAGGTTAATTTAATTAAATTTCATTATTTGAGTCTGTAATTCTGTTAAATATGATCGCATTCACTAGATTTCGGCATTATCGGGCCCTAACACTGCCGGGCACCAGCGATTAGTTACTGCTCCCCCTGTAGCTGGCAAGCACTACTATTTTATACTATCGCCGCCCAGGAACCAGCTGAATCGCTTCATATAAACCACCTCCCGAGGTGGTATAGATGAAACGTTTCATATGAAGCGATTCAGCCCTAAAACGCCACAGCATCGCATCTACACGGGAAATGTGAGTCCATCTAGGCAAGTCGTTTCATATGAAACGTTTTAAATCGCCCGTGTAAACAGGGCTCTTGACGTTACCTCGCAGGTTCCAGCAGAAACCAAGTCATGGTTATTACACCAACAGCGAATTTTTGCAAAACCATGGATTTTACCCCATAGGATTAGCAATGTAAAGGCCCTGTCACACCTCACCGGATTGGGGGAAACGGACGGAAACCGAACAAAGTCTGTTGATGTCCGGTTTTGTGTCCGTACAAGTTTTGAACATGCACAAAACTTGGAATGGATGCCACCGGATTTACGTCTACAGTTCTTGTCCGGTTTGAGTTTGTTTTGTCCGTTGGCTATCCGTTTCATGTCCGTTTCATGTCTGTTTCATGTCCATTCGTCCAGTGTCCTTTGACCTGATATCGCAACATTTTGACACATTTTGATACTTATCACGCCCGAACCCATCCGGACTAGACAGTTCTGTCCATTGCTCAATCGGGCGAGGTGTGACAGCCACTTAAGGGAATCACGGGAAAATGCTATAAGTCAGATTTCAACTATCCTTATTGTGACTGTATTATCGCCCATGCCAAACTCCTTCTTGTTGGGCTTTACGTTCTAGCAACATGAAAGGTCATATAAAGAGCTCTTCATATATATACATATTTCAAGAGCTCTTTTCCAAAGTACGAGCTAGGCATTGCAAGCTCATTTTTTGGATCGGCGCTTATCGAGTTTTGGAAAAGAGCTCTTCATATAGGAGGATTCAGACTAACCAATTGCTGTTACATATATTGGCATTTTGTGAATGTTAATCGATGAATATATAAAAATTGTAGAAATCTGTGAAATCGCAGACATCTTTCAAGTTTCATCCCTGCACACACACACACACTTCTTTGTCTGCATGTACAGATCGTTAAGCAGCTGTCACACATCACCAGATTGGAGGAAATGGAAAGAAACCAAACAAAGTCCGTTGATAGTACGGTTTGTGTCCATACAAGTTTTGAACATGCACAAAACTTGGAACGGATGCCGCCGGATTGATGTGTATGGTTCTTGTCCGGTTTGAGTTTGTCCTCCATTGGCTGTCCATTCATGTCCGTTTCATGTCCATTTCATGTCCGTTTCATGTTCGTTCGTCCAGCAGCCTTTGACCCGATATCGCAACATTTTGACACATTTTAATACATTTTGATACTTATCACACCCCAACATCACCGGACTAGACAATTCTGTCCGTTGCTCAATCCGGTGATGTGTGACAGCCGCATCTGTGAATGCTTTACCACTTCCGTTAAAAGGTACATGAGTTCCAAATGGTGCATGAATCGGTTTGAATGTGGTGCGGTGCCAGACAACATTGAATCAGTGACAGGCACATGCGCATGAATGGACAAGCAATCTCTCCTGGGATGCGACACTCGGAAGGAGCCGGCACAGCATTAATGTGGCTTTGTTACCACATAATGGACGTGCCAAGCCAACAATTATCTCAATGGTTCAGCGATAGGCACATTTGGTTGTTGGAGTTTTACATCCTGGCAACATCTAGGTCATATCAGAAGGGGTACCGACTTTTGATAGTGCGCACTCATCTCAACTTTACAGTACTGCCCTGCTGGGAAATCAGGCAGCCGGCACCATGACCCGATATCCCACTCACTCATATTATCTTCACATTGAGCTAACCAGTCCTTGCCCTATCCTAGTAATGCCGAGCGCCAGGATAGGAAGTGACTAGTATCAATTTTAAAGTCATTGGTTTGACTAGACCTGGAACCGAACTCCTGACCTTCTATACAATTTTCCGTTATTTGAGATATGGGCTATGGAGAACTACTCTATAATAAACTGCAAATGGTCTATAGAATGGTAGATGGTATGTAAAACCAAAGTCATATAAGGTATATGTGGAGTTGGTGATCCATTACTAATTAAAGATAGAAATTGTATATCAATATAGATAGTGAGAGAGGGTCACTTCTTGACCTGAGAGAGGGTCACTTCTTGACAGGTGAGAGAGTCTTTGGAACTCTCCTCACATACCCCCTCCCCTCCAAGTGTTATTTATGGATCACTGCACACCAGACACAACAGGGCACTGTAGCCAGACCTAACCATGCCTTGGTTACAAGGATATTGAACCCTCATTGGTGGATAGAAGAATGCCTGTTAGTGATTGGAAGACTTGATCATGTGATCACCACCATCTTGTTTCCTGAAACTATATATACAATAAATGAAGGAGTCTCACTCTCCTACCTTTCACTCTATATCTACTTTCCTTCCTTGCCTGTAGTGATTTCCTATTAGCCTATCTACATCACTCAAACTGCCAGCCGTCGACTTTACACTTCCCCATGCGAGGCCCATGCTCTACCGCTTAGACCACTGTGCCCGGTTGATAGGCACGGTGAGCATCCTAGGAATATTATCATACACACACACTGATTGCGTAAAACCAATTAAAATCAAAGCTTGAAGCCTGTATATAAACAATAATGAACGTTTTCTATTCCCCTAGCGAATTAGCCAAATCGGCAAAAGGGTTGCTAGCTTTCCGGCCAGGAGGTCGTGGGCTCGAATCTCGACGGGGTTAAACCAATGACTTCCTAGATTGATACTTATCACTACCTAGTCTAGCACTTGGCATTATTATGATAGGGGAAGGGTTCCTACCTGCAAACAAGAAGCAACAATGAAACCAAAATTATTACTAGAACAAAATCCAAATGATTTGATTAAAATTGGACCAGTACCGCCCAGCCGTGAAAACCAGTGTTAACACACTTATCCGTTATGGGAAGCGTAAATAAATCACAATATATACAGTAAAACCTCTCGAACTAACCACCTCCACAGATCGACCACTCCCCTATATCGATCGCTTTATTTGGGTCCCATTGTAAGGATATTCTACCTTCCTAAACCGACCACCTCCCTAAGTCGACCACTTAAAGTTGGCCGAAGGTCGGTCGATTTAGAGGTGTTACTGTATATATATATATATATATATATATATATATATATATATATATAAATAATATATAATATTTAATATATATTATATATATATATATAATATATATATTATATATATATATACAGAGACACACATATTATATATAGTTATATAGTTATATATATAGTCTAGAAACGAGGAAGAGCTGTTACTGCAGCTTCATGAATGTCGCCAAGCAATATTTAATGACCTCTTCCAGAGAAAGTTGCTTCTGAGTTTTATTTCTAACCAAGGCAGGAAACTAATGCCTGGCGGGACTGTGACCTGTAATCCTGTTTGATTTTCTGTGATCTTCTGTGATCCGCTTAGATACATCGTGATGCTGTTTGATGCTGCGACACGCTGTGCTATTCTGGTGCTCTGTGATAATTTGGTCCCCTGATAGTCTGACATCGTTGGCATGTGTGCGGAGCGGAGACTTACAAAGTTTGTGTATTTGAATAATCTCTAATTAATTCCTCAGGTGCTAGTGTTTAGAACTATAGCGCACAGTGAATTGACAATCATTATCTAAAAATATACGGATTTTCGGTTCGGATATATGTATTGGCAGAGAGCAATACTATTCCCAGGGGACGGTGTCGGGATGAAGGTTATGTAAAAGAGAAGCAATGGGTGCCCCACTCGCTCTGTGACATAAGAGACTATGTGGAAAATATGATAACACATAGTGCCTGAGATTATGACATGATGTTCATATGTAAGAGACAGTTAATGTTTAGTGAAATGTTCCCTCTATGCACCAGTAAGAGTGCAAGTGGAGGGGAAGGACATTTTTAATATATATGTTTATTGTAACTGTCTGCAACTACCTGTTACCACAGGGCCGATGGGCAAGCACACCCAGCCATCCTGTATACATTATGGATACCACCTGTAGCTGGAGTTGAGTGACAGCTGCCCCCTATTAGGGTGTCACCCCCCCCCCCCCCCAGGCTGTAGAGGGTGTCTGATTGGCTGGCTGTGGGAGGTCCAGTCACCTGCATTCCTTATACCTGACACAGACCTCACTCTATGCATTTCACTTCTTGGCTAGGCACTCTAGGAGAGACACTCTTCTCTTGTCCAGGAACCCAGACACTCTGTCTGAGGCTCCACTCTCTATACACAAACTATCAGCAACTATTCTAAAGGCACTGAGCTGTGTGCAACAACCATGGGACTCCGGTTCAATGGGCTGTAGGCACTGATTCTCCTACACACTAACAAGAGTAATGAGGATCTGCGTGGACAGTAGGTAAGGAGTGAGGGTGATATGTCACTAGTAGGTGAACAGGAGGAGTTGATGCAAATAAAGCACAACTTCTTCACTGTCAATCTTGCGCGACTTGTCTTCCCTTTCTTCCTTATGAGTTTGTTGAGAGGGGCATCAGGTGGGAACTGACAGACAGTTGTCAGAACTCACCTGGGGAGAGTAAGTGCTATTTGGGGCTCTGACGGCCGAGACCCAAGATATTACAATTATACACAAAAGTCATTGAACTGGACGCTGTTGCTGAATTGGTACAGCACAGGCTTCCCGTGCAGAAGGTCGGGAGTTCTAATCCCAGCCGAGTCAAACGAATGACTTATACAATTGATACATGTTGTGTCTCTGTGTCTCTGTGTCTCTGTGTCTCTGTCTGTCTCTGTGTCTCTGTGTCTCTGTCTGTCTCTGTGTCTCTGTGTCTCTCTCTGTCTCTGTCTGTCTCTGTGTCTCTGTGTCTCTCTGTCTCTGTGTCTCTCTGTCTCTGTGTCTCTGTGTCTGTCTGTCTCTGTGTCTGTCTGTCTCTGTGTCTGTCTGTCTCTGTGTCTGTCTGTCTCTGTGTCTGTCTGTCTCTGTGTCTGTCTGTCTCTGTGTCTGTCTGTCTCTGTGTCTGTCTGTCTCTGTGTCTGTCTGTCTCTGTGTCTCTGTCTGTCTCTGTGTCTGTCTGTCTCTGTGTCTGTCTGTCTGTCTCTGTCTCTGTCTGTCTCTGTGTCTCTGTCTGTCTCCGTCTCTGTCTGTCTCTGTCTCTGTCTGTCTCTGTCTGTCTCTGTCTCTGTCTGTCTCTGTCTCAACAACATCTGGGAGTCGGGTGTCGTCCCCGCCTCTTGGCGGGAGGCGACAGTAATACCGATTCCCAAACCTGGTAAAGACCAGAGTGAAGCCAACAACTATCGTCCCTTAGCCCTCATAAGCTGCATCTGTAAAACCATGGAGTGCATGGTAAACAACCGTCTCGTCTGGCTACTGGAGTCAGGACACCACCTGTCCAACCTTCAATGTGGTTTCAGACGGGGTCACAGCACCCTCGACCATTTGGTGCGCATGGAGACCTTCATAAGAGATGCTTTCCTTAAGAAGGAGCACGTTGTGGCTGTCTGACACAACGTGGCAGCACGGCATCATGGAGGATCTTCATGCGATTGGCCTTCGTGACCACCTGCCAATTTTCATCAGGAACTTTCTAGCCTTCAGGCATTTCCGCGTCCATGTCAAGACTACCTATTCCAGCCTACACTCACAGGAACTAGGAGTACCTCAAGGCAGCATACTGGCCGTGACCCTTTTCGGGGTCAAGGTCAATGGCATTGCTGCTGCTGTAAAGCAGGGGGTCTCCTGTAGTCTTTTCGTGGACGACTTTGTTTTATATTACAGCAGTGCTAACATGAATGTCATAGAGAGACAGCTACAACCAAGCATAAATGGGATCCATCGATGGTCAGTTCTGAACGGTTTCAAATTTTCCAAGACCAAAACAGTTTGCATGCACTTCTGCCTGCTGCATGCGGAACTGGAGCTGACCCTGGATGGGGATCCCATTAAAGTCGTTGAGAAAACCAAATTTCTGGGCCTCATTCTCGACGCAAAACTGTCTTTTGTGCCACATATAAAGTACCTAAAAACAAGATGCCTGAAAGCGCTAGATATTCTGAGGGTGCTGTCCAGCTCAGAGTGGGGAGCGGTCACAGATGTTCTGCTCTCCATGTACAGAACCTTGGTTCGGTCACGAGTGGATTACGGCAGCATAGTATACGGTTCCACAAGGAAATCATATATTGGGCTGCTAGACACGATCCACCACCAGGGACTGCACCTGGCGCTTGGGGCCTTCCGCACCTCACCGATTCAGAGCCTCTACGTTGAAGCCAATGAACCATCACTTAACAACAGGAGAATCAAACTGGCCATGCAATATGTAGTCAAGATAAAAACTAATGCATTGAATCCTGCACACAATTGTCTATTCGAGCAACGTGACGAATCCAGGTATGAAGCCAGGCCGAATTACATCCGGCCACTGAGGCTCCGAATGAAACCTCATTTGGAGGCCTTGGGCATGGATTTGGACATGTTGGAGAATGCCAAAGTCCCATAACGTCCCCCGTGGTCGTTGAGAAAGCCATCGGTTATCCTCCGACTCACGGAGCTGAGGAAGTCTGGGACACATCCACTCGAGTACCAAGGACTGCATGCAGAGATTCAAGGCGAGTTTGCAGACCACCTCTCCATATACACTGATGGTTCAAAAGACCAAAGCTGGATAGCTGCTGCGGCAGTCTGCCAACGGGAAAAATTTGGCGTATGTTTGCCCGATCAGAGCTTGATTTTCACTGCAGAAGCCCGAGCACTCCTTCTCGCATTGGAGTGTATCGAGGTATCCAACCACACTAACTATGTTATATACAGTGATTCGTTCTCTTGCCTCCTGGCTGTTGCTGGACTGAAAACGAATCACCCTATTCTAGCAACGGTCATTTATAAAATGAACCAACTGACAACGGATGGGTATGACATCCACCTGTGCTGGGTGCCTGGCCATGCCGGCATACAAGGAAATGAACGAGCTGATCGGGCTGTGAACTCTGATCTTGAACCGTGTCTGATCCCTCACTCTGATCTGAAACCACTAATAGCCACCCACATAAAATCCAAATGGCAACATGAGTGGGATGAAAACATTAATAAACTTAAAGAAATTGAACCATCTGTGGGAAAGCCACCACAGACTCATGCGGGAGGTCGGCGGGACCAAGTGGTCCTTAGCCGCTGCCGTATTGGCCACTCGTGGCTTACACATGCTTTTCTGCTCAAGGGGGAACCTCCCCCTGAATGTATTGGGTGTCAGTCCCCGCTGACACTCAAACACATTTGACTAAGTTGCGTTGATTTTTTGGCCCTGCGCCAACAGTTCTACACTGCAGACAGTATGCATGACCTTTTTACTAAGGTAAAACAGGAAAACATTTTAGCCTTTTTGAGGGCAGCTGGACTGTACCACCTCATATAGTTTACTAAATAGATTCTATCAATTATTAATAAAACTTTTCTTTTTCTATGGGAATTTGGTTCCCTTGACCACAAATATATGATTGTGAGCTTTCTAATTTAATGAGTGTATATTGGCACATATTTGATTGTCTGCTCTTACATGTAAAAGCGATGGTTTGAACAAAAAACAAACATTTCTCACCGTGAATATGGCCTATGCTGCCGACACGGCGTAAAGCAACCACCAATCAATCAATCAATCATTATTGTTTCTCCTTATAGTTTTGAACTCACTTGCTGTCTTGACTCCACTCGGTCCAGACCTATTCTGTCTGCCCTCACCTGCCGGCCGCCTCCTTGTTTGATCGAAGAAAACATTTGCACGGGGAGGTCTAGCCAGCTTTTCACCTTCTACCCCGACTACGCTGTGACTCCTTCTCACCGGCTGATCCCCACAGACTAAGGACAGTCACAGCTCTTTTTCCTCACTTCTCTTTCCTACCACCCGACCACATTTAAAAAATCCTGGATCCTGTCCCTGGATCAAGGGAGTTTTTGCTTAGGTGAGGCCCTTTTCATTTTTTCCTTTCCCCATCTCTGAATCTCCTCTTTCCCTTCCCTCCTCTCCTCCCCCACAGAGTCAAGGTATTGCTGCTGAAGTGTACCTACAAAAGACTTGTCTTTCAACCACTAGACTAATTTATCGATAGCCGGTACCCATTGTCGCCAGACTATATATAAGACGATGCATGATTGAAGTCCACAAGCAGCAGACAGATAAATAACATGCAAATACAAAAATATAAAATTGTATAGAGGATATGCGGTCTGCCTATCTATGTCAATATATTAAATTATATAATACATTTATGTTCTATATAATATATTATACTAATATAAATTACGAGTGTAATTATGGATATATTACGGCGAATATATCAGGCGCAATATGATATGCTATTTCGGGTTCAATCAGACTTTCCGTTCTGGAACCTTAAGGGTACATTCCTTACACACGGTATGTGGTATGCGAATGCGAATGCGACAAAAAAATGAAACGCCTTGAAGCCTATGGGCTACATTCCTTACATGCGGTATGCGAATGTAAATGCGAATGCGACAACTCGATCGGTCCATGTAGCCATCGGTGCGGCATGCGGCACGCGGTATCCGAATAGAAACCATCAGTCGCATGTGTCCATTAGTTTTAGACAAGGAGAGGCGACTGATCATTACGGAACGGTCACACACAGGGGTGCGGAGGGGACACACAGGCATAGAGGGGTGCCGTGTACATAGTGATTAGTGTCTGCTGAGGGGAAACATATGGTAGTATTAGTAGTAGCAGTAGAGGTAGTAGTAGTAGTAGTAGAGGTAGTAGTAGTAGTAGAGGTAGTAGTAGTAGTAGAGGTAATAGTAGTAGTAGAGGTAGTAGTAGAGGTAGTAGTAGAGGTAGTAGTAGTGGTAGAGGTGGTGGTGGTGGTGGTGGTGGAGGTGGTGGAGGTGGTGGAGGTGGTGGTGGTGGTGGTGGTGGTGGAGGGGGGTGGTGGTGTTGTGGTGTTGGGGTGGTGTGTGGTGGTGGTGGGGGTGGTGGGGTGGTGGTGGTGGTGGTGGTGGTGGTGGTGGTGGTGGTGGTGGTGGTGGTGGTGCCGTGTACATAGTGATTAGTCTCATATGGGGGTTCCTACCTTTATAATTGCCAAACCATAGATAACTATTCCTATTTCTGTGGATAAAGGTAGGAACCCCCGTGAGACCTCGCCGCATGCCGCATACCGCATAGAAGGAATCATGCCATTCGCATACCGCATACCACATACTGCGTGTAAGGAGTGCATGCTTTAGTCTGCATTCGCCTAGCACGGCTGGCTGTTAAATGTGCTGGTTAGGCATTCGTGTTTGAAATTGAGCTTTATTTGTATGGTAGGGCATTTATAGTCCAGTCAAGGGCCGAAATAAACATTGGTTCCCACCCACACCCCTGTTATTGTCTTTCTTCTGAGTTCCTAAGCAAGGAATATTTATATTCATATATACATCTATATACATATATATACATATATGCAAAAGACATGTATACACCATCCAGTTATGACCTTAGATGTTGCAAGGACACAAAGCCCTAACAAGCAAGCAACCATATCTACGTACATGTACATACATAATTAAACTGTATATATATATATATATATATATATATATATATATATATATATATATATATACATACATATATATACATACATATTTTCATATCTATAAACAATATGTTTATACTAGATATGAATAAATGTCCGCGTTATTTCTTTGTATGACCAACTAACTTTATCCCATCTTCTCCCAAGTGGCAGCACCACCGATAGCACCAACTCATTAAATGTGGAATTGTTGTATTATGTCAGTTATTTCAATTAAAAAAGTAATAACTGTCAGTCTGAGTCGACTAAATTAATCCCATGGTTAGTTGGGGAGTGCCCATTTTTATATTTATATGGATTCAGACAAGGAATGGCGCATAGTGCAGGTAATATTAACTAATAACGTTTTTAATGCCCAGCTCACCCACTCGCTTGGGTTGTTTGTGCTCAATGGTCGACTACAGGCAATCGTCAACTGACAGTGCTCAACATCCAGTTGCGGAGAGGTATGCCGAGATGGCACCACCGGAACAGTGTTGTGTCTTAAGGAGCATAACAATAACAATAATCATAATACTAAATAATATTCCCTTCTGTATCTTTATACTCGCATAATGCATTATACACCACATTATTTGTATATAACTTATTATAAGCCACTACGGCAACATAAGGATAGATAAACATAGAGTTGGGCTGAGTTCATTTATTTTTTATCTCTGGCAGAGACAAAATATGCACCACCTAAAAAAGGGAAAATTTAGTCGAAGTGAGATCGATATAGTTGTATTACTGCGCGACACAGGTAGCGCCCCATACCCGCGCGCATAACAAGGTAGGTGCGCGACTCGTAATACTTAAAATCAACAGTACAATAATAATAATAAATAATAATACACCTTGGATTCGGCTCCGTTCTTTATATTATTATAATCCATTATAATACACATAAATTAAGAATGCCTCTTAATATTTCTGGTTGGTGTCAATATATATGTGCGAGTGCGTATGTACGGATAATGATAACATAGGAATTATCTCAAATAACAATTAGGGAATGGTGCAGCGTCTTGTAGCAACCACACTCTTGCAGAAATCCGATTGGCTGCGAAGTGGGATTAGAGTCACGTGACGTGGGTGCGGCGATCAAACCCCCGGGATGAGCACCCCGGGTGCCCCCCACGTGAACTGTCTCCGTGTCTGCCCCTAGGCTTAGGGCTATGCCTTATAATAAACACAATCAACCCACCGTCTGAGCTAACCTATTTGTTCCACCCGGCCCCTCTCACTCCATGACCTCATGACCTCTCCTCTCCCCGCCCACCCGACCTAGATCACAGGGCCATGACCTGCCCTCTGACCTCACCCGCCTTAAAATTCGCGGCTTAGAGCAAGACGTGGGGATTTCCAGCTGAGAGCGTCTTGCCTCGGGGGATGGTGGGGGGGGGGGGGCACCCTGGGGACATGCGCACGAGTTTGGAGGACCGGAAGTGGATTATGCAAACAGCGGAGGCAAAGCCGCTCAGTGGTCAACAGGCTTAACACATTGGCGCATAATTGTAGTTTGTGGCTGATTCAGTAGGTGGAACCGCCATAAATCCCCCCCCGCCCCCTGAAGGTGACTGCCCACACTACTCAGCCACATTCCAAGGTCTCCGGGCTCCTCCAGGGTGGATCAGCCACGCCCTTCAGTGAGACGCCACCACTTCAGACTCAGACACACTCTCCGCTATTCCACTCTCCGACATTGTTGTCCTATATTCACACTATTCACGTGCGACCTAATTAGGCATCAGAACGAGGTTGAATACGTGTCGGGGGCAGTAGGACACTGCTGTGTGCTGATGTGTATAAACTACGACAGAAATTAAAGAAGTAAAATTTGAAGATATTCACATTTTAAACTATCATATTCATTTTTGAATACATTTTTTCTATTATTGGTCAATTTTCTTGAAGATTTAGTGATGATCAGATGCATTTCAGTAGGCGATGTCAACAAAGTCACTCACCCTGGTTGCCAATCTTTTCTTAAATTCAAAATTGCATAACTTTCTTAATATATATATATTTTTTAAATATATTTTAATGCTTTTATTAATTTGTAATTACTAAGACTAGTTGTTTAACTGTGTTACACAGATAACTACACTGACAGTGCTGCATTACATGATACCACCATAACCATGCAAACTTGAAATTGACAGTCACATTGTAGTTAAAGAATGGGAAAATCACCATGCAAGGGTCACCCAATTGGCCAATAGATAGAAAACAGGTATGCAAAGATGAACATGGTAGTTTCAAAAATGAATACCCTCAAATTTGAGTGATTTTGAGATGTATTGGTCGACGAAAAAGTTTTCACATTACATTTCATTCAGGGGCACCTCGCAGATGGGTATGTGGCCTTGGTGTGGTTTCAACATGGCCATGGCGTGAATAGCATCAATTCCAGGCCCCTTCAGTGAGACGCCACCACTTCAGACTCAGCCACACTCTCCGACATTCCACTCTCCGACATTGTTGTCCTACATTCCAGGCCCCTTCAGTGAGACGCCACCACTTCAGACTCAGCCACACTCTCCGACATTCCACTCTCCGACATTGTTGTCCTACATTCCAGAGCTTACATCTACTTAACCTCACAGGTTACCCACAAAGCACTTTCCCAATCTCCACTCTCCAAGTTTCATTGGCTAAACCCCTTTGATAATATGACCTTAGATGTTGCCAGGACGTAAAACTCCAACAACCAACCAATGGCTAAACAGCCAGTCACACTAGAGCTTGCAACCATTGGCCACCAGTTTGCGATCAAACAACCCAATGGTTGCCGACTGGTCGCCAATTGGTAGCCAACATATGAAAATGGCCGACAACCATTTTGGTCAGCGACCATTTTTTTCTAAATGAAGTTTTTGGTGCAGCAGCTGCAACCTCCTTGCAACCAAAATGATCACCCGACGACCACTGAAGACCACTTTGTGACCACTTACAACCGCCCATTTTCCATGGTCGCAAGCATAGTGTGACTGGGGTATTAATAATACGCTGGCCTGTTTTAAAGACAGACAGACACCCATTGTTCGCCAGACCCCTTTCAGAAAGAGTTCCTGAGCGTGTGAGATAAACAAATGCTATTTCCGCTCAACAACGAAGAAATAATTACGGGTAATTGCAGCCGCCCTACTTCCGGTGTCTGCTGATGCTGATAACCGACGGTCAGTGTCATGAATACTCCCCAATTATCGCCACTCGCCGAGCATTTAAACACGTGACCACATGTGATTGGCCAGTCCGCGTCGTGGTGAAGCCAGATTCTCTTGTAGACATCCTCCCCGGCAATCCACCGCTTTAGGTTCCCGGCAATTTTCGCTGAAAATCAATTGTCTCAGGGTCCCCCTGACATCCAGGCAGGTGTTCGGTGCCGTGGTTTGACTGTCGGAAAATCTCACCGGCCGACATTGGAAAAAACAATTCAATCCCTTATCTCACCCGACCAGACGGGATGGCCGAATGAGTTGAGCGTCCGTCCTCCGTTTTGGTAGATCGGGGGATTCGAACCAATGACTTAAAATTGTATACTTGTCACTTCCTAGCCAGGCGCTCGGCATTATTAGGATAGGATAAGGACTGGTTGGCTCAGTGTCAGAACAATGTGACTGAGTGGCGGCCTGGTCACCCAGTGGGGCAGCACTATAAAGTTGCCATGAGTGCACACGGGCAGGACGTAAAACTAGAATAACCAACCAACCGCCATCTTTGCTTTAAATCACATATTACATGAAAGTATGACCTAATCCTAAATGTTGACAACCATGGTGCTGGTGATTTTATTTAGCTGCTGGTGGCTTAGTTTCTTATCTGGCACTGTTTCTAAGTGTCTATATGATTCTACAAGGTATTTTGCCCAATGCTAAGGCAGATATGTTTATATTTGTATCATTCCTTGGCAGTTGTAAATGTCACATACTTCATTTTCTATATTTATTTGCAATAGTTAGCTTTTCATGCCGTTCAGTTTGACTATTGTTTAGCATGTAAATGACTGTTATCTTCAAACAATGTTTTCTGTACACTGCCTAGTGCCTACAACTTATATACAAGAAAAGTAATGGGCTTAGTATTGACCTTTGAGGAACACCTGTTATTATTGCCTTCTGTATTGAATGTAAGTTATTCACTATGGTTTCTGTGTTTTATTTTTTAAGTAGTTCGTACGAAACCTCCTGCATCATGAGCCCATTCCACTTTTGCCAAATTGATGAAGTAATATATCAATTGTATCAAATGCATGATTGAAGTCCAATAATATTGCAACAGTAGCCTACCAGTTAGTATACCATCAAATAGTATTGCTAAGGCAGTCCTGGATCCTTCTCCTTTTTTTCTGAAGCCATATTGTTCTGGTGTTAGATACCTTAGATATTCGTTGAATTCCTTCATTCATTTCTGTATAATATGTTCTAATATTTTACCTGTTATTGGTTTGTTTTTTGCTTTTTTGCTTGTTAGTTGTTGTTTTACGTCCTAGCAACATCTAAGGTCATATCAGGACGGGTACCAACTTGTGACAGTGCACACTCATGGCGACTTTATAGTGCTGTCCCATTGGGAAACCAGGCCGGCGGTACCACGACCTGGTATCCCACTCAGTCACATTATCCTAACACTGAGCACACCAGTGCTTGCCCTGTCTTAATAATGCTGAGCCCCTGGCTAGGAAGCGACAATTTTTAAGTCATTGGTTTGACTTGACCATCGTTCGAACCCACGACCCCACGATCTACCAGCACGGGAGATGGACGCTCTAACTCATTCGGCCATCCCATCTGGTCCCTGTTATTGGTAGACATCATATTGGACACAACCGATTTACATGCCTCATATTTATTATTTTGGGGCTGGGCCCCGATAATCCTTCCACATGGCTTTAATGTAGGTGAATGAGATGTAGGTGGATGCTAGCATGACCAGGCACCCAAGACAAGTGAATATTATACCCAGCTGTTGCTATAGAGGTCATTGAATGAATGACCTTTTACAAATTGATGGTTTGTTTTGAGGTTAGGAGACATTCAAAATATTTTTGATAAATAAAGAAATTTGATCAGGCGGAAGCAGGGCTACTACCTTTGAGATGTCACGCTTTCGGTTTCAGAAATTCCTCTTCCGGTTCAGCAGTCGTGCCACGAGCACTGACAGTGAGACATGTCCAAGAGTCCATTAGGGGCTCTCGTTGCGCCCATACCTGTTAACCAGGCGTAGAAAACTCTCACACTCCGGCACTCAGGTCAACGCTGGGCACTTCAAGTACTGGCCCTACCTCCGCAGAACCTCGCTAAGATCTTTGGCAATTAAACCCGTCCTGATACGACCTTAGATGTTGCCAGGACGTAAAACTCCAACAACCAACCTACTTGGCTATTAAGAACACCATCCCAGGAATGAATTAAGGACTGCAAAGTACATTGTTTTGCGGTTAACGATGATATGATGCCTATATTCATACACCGCTTATTGTCGGAAATGAAAAATATATATCAGTTTAATTTGTCAAATATCATGTCGCCAAATATTTTTCAGTCGTGACAAATGTTAAGTGTTGATTCCCCGAAGGTGAAGCGCCATGGCCAAATGAGTGGAGAAATTGAACACCCACCTCCAGATGTGGCAGGTCATGGGGTGTAAATACCCGGGTAGAACCCAATCACGTTAACATGTATTGCTGCTATCTACCTAGCCTGACACGTCGCACTACTGGAATAGGATATGAAGGGGTGAAATGAAGAAACACTACCTTTCATGATTGAAAACCTCACCCTGCTTAATCACTGAATGTAGCGTTCTCTGTGGCGCAGTGGTTAGAGTGTCTGACTTTTTTTTCTAGGTCAGACTCCTAATCTGACGGTCGGGGGTTCGATTCCCCATGCCCCCAGCTCTGCCAATTTGGATTTTCCACCGCTGTGTATAACTTACAGCGTCATCAAAGGCCGGTTGCTCTCATACCATGTCTATGTGGAGTGGGAGGTTAAAAATCCCTTGGGTCGGTAAAAGTGTAGGCTCGGGCTTTCTATCGACCAGCAGTGGAATGAGGAAGACCAGTCTTCTATGACTGAAACTTCCCCATGCTTAAAAAACTAATGGACCAAAAAAAACACTAAATTCAAAGAAAACAAAAGGTCTTGGCAGGTGAGCTGGAAAGAAGCATTTGTGACGTGGGAGGGAGTTATGGTGGGGGGTGGGGGGGGTCTCAAAGAGTTAAAATGGAAACTTGTTTTATCTCCTTTTCTTTTTATTTAAAAGGAAGGCGCCGCTTGTGGGATTCTATTGCAAGATGGCAACTTTCATCGATAACTGGGAACCTTTAGCGCAGATTTTCCCAGCTTAGTTGGTTGGTTGTTGGAGTTTTACATCCTGGCAACATCTAAGGTCATATCAGGAGGGGTACCGACTTGTGACAGTGTGCACTCATGGCGACTTTATAGTGCTGTCCCACTGGGAGACCAGGCCACCAGCATCATGGCTGCATCAAGGCTGTTTTTGATAGGAGGTCAATACAGTTTTCATTTGGATTTCAGGAAAACACAACGATGGTGAATGAGGATTTCGGACTAATTTAGATCAGTGATGACAGTTTAATGGAATTCAATGCTTTTCAAAACTAATTACCCAAAATAAATTCAATTCAATTAGATGTTGAAATTGGATGCTACAACTGCTGCAGCTGCAACTTGTCACCCGAAAGTAGGACAGCTCAGAACTGTCAACACGCTTGGCTCATTATCTGCAAACTGTCTCATAAAGGGCTAGTAGCTAGATCGGGACAAGTCATTGCTCACAATGAACTTTTGGAAATAAGTGCCGTGTATTTCAGCCTTTCCAAGTCTATATGGCAGCTGGGACAAGGACTTCACTCGCTAGTGCACATTAAACCATATATCCGCAGACTATTCCCTTGTTCTGTTTGCTTGTGACCTTGTGACATGCCACACAGACAATGAACCTGTGTTTTTCTTAGTGGCCATTCCCATATGTTGGACCCAAGGACCATATTGCCTTGTGCACGACAGATAGATAATTAACATGTTCATCGTCTGTGTGGTGCATAACAAGGTCACAAGTGAACACGGAACAAGGGAACATGCCACAAGGGAACAGTCTATGGATAACCGGCCTTAGAGTACCCTCGTCCTTATGCAATACTTATCAGAATACCCTGCGACATGGACGTAGCCAGAAAGTTCAAACAAATTCTAAGCACACAATTGTTTGCATGTGCTTTCAGGAATTAAAAAAAATGTAAGCGCAAACTAAAAAATAGTGTCGATTATAAATTATTTAGTATGGAAAAAATATTACGCTGAGAGAAATTGTACCCACGTGGCTACAGCTCTACAATGTAGCTATACCCTGTTGTTCTTCTTTTCTTTAAAGAAATTAATCCGGTAGAAAATTGTTTGGAAATATACTAGAACATGTTCTGTAAACCCTTTCTCAGTGATATGCGTTTGTGCTTGCATGCATGTGGGAATATTTGTGTCTCTGCGCATAAGTGTCTGTGTGAGTGTTTGTGTGCGTGAGTGTTTGTGCGCAAGCGCAGCACGGAAAGGCACCTCATTAGTCCCTGTGTCTTCCCGGACAACTAGAGTCACTGATGTAAGTTGGCAAATGTATAGGTAGAAATCTTGGCAGTAGCCAGAGTGCCCTCTCTGGTGGCGCGTCCAGATAATGAACCTGTGCCACTTTTTTTTACCAACGAGCTTCTAGACCAGTCACACTTCTACTTGCAACCACTTTGCGACCACAAAAAGGGGTAGTCGCAGATAGATCGCAAGTGGTCGCAAAGTGATCCTCAGTGGTTGCTGACCTCCTTGTGACCATTTTGGTTGAAATGGGGTTGCAGCTACTCCTTGAGGCCAAAATGGTCGCTCAGAGATTGGCGGTCATTGCTTTGGTCGTAATGCGAAGCATTGCGTTTGATGCGAGGAGAGGAAGAGACCCGCCCCGCGCTGTCGCGCTGCTTTCTCACCTCGGCAGACGGCGCGGCGCGCCGCCTCCTCCCCCGCCCCCCGCGTCGCGCACCACTCGCGCCTCACCCGACGCCCGCTGCTCGCCACCTCACGCCCTCCCCCGGGCCGGCAGCATTCACACCTCACCTGCTGTCGCCCGTCCCTCCTCCCTTATAAGGTCGCCCGCCGGCCTCCCTCAGGCACTCGCCCTCCTGCCGTCTCCCAGCTCTCTGCCGTTTTCACTTTGGCATTCTTCACCTCGGACCGCTGCGTCCCCTCGGACCGCTCCAGGATGCCCAGACACGGCAGGGGCACGGGCCGCCAGAGGTCCCAGGCAACCGCCCTGGCCACGCCGGGACCCGCCTCGGGCGCGCTGGGAGGCGCGTCACCCTCCTCGGCCCCGGCGCCTCCGTCGGCACCCTCGGACCCCGCCTCGGGCACCGAGATAAGTGCGATTCTCAGGGCTCTCCTCGACCTTAAGGCCCTCCAGCGCGCCTCCACCACCACCACCGCCCGCCTCTACGCCCGCCTGGACGCCCTCGAGTCCCGGAGAGCCCGAGGGCAACCCCCTTGGACCACGCCGGCCGCCTACACCACGCCGACCGCCCCAGCACCTCGGGCGCGCGCCGCAGGCGGGGCCTGCCCTCCGCCGCCGCCACGAGCCGCCTGCACCACGCCGACCGCCCCAGCACCTCGGGCGCGCGCCCCAGGCGGGGCCTGCCCTCCGCCGCCGCCTCCAGCGACTCTGCCGGGGGCGGTGCACCCCCAGCAGCCCTCTCAGCGCGGCAGCCCGCTCACCGCCGCGCCCGAGGGGACGCCACCGCCCACCCCGAGGCGGACGGCGCACGGCACACCGCCCTTCCCAGCACCTCGGGCACACGCCCCCACGGGGGCGTGCCCTCCCCCGCCGCCTCAAGCACCGCGCGGCAGCCGTCTCACCGCCGCGCCCCAGGGGACGCCACCGCCCGCCCCGAGGCGGCGGACGGCGTACGACACACCCCCCATCCCAGCACCTCGGGCACACGCCCCCGCGGGGGCGCGCCCTCCCCCGCCGCATCAAGCACCGCGGAAGGGACCCCGGACGACCGCCGCGGCCACGCCGGCCCCCTCCTCGGGCACGCCAGGAGGCGCCTCGCCCAGCTCGGCCCCGGGTCCCTCCCCGGCGCCGCGGGACCAGCCCTCGGGCGCCGAGGCGGCCCTCCGACATATCACGCCCCGTCCGCCTCGGACGACGTACAGCCCACCGCCCATCACATCACCTCCGGCACACGTCACCGGGGGAGCGCACCCCCCCCGCCACCTCAACCACCGCCCCGGGGGGCACAGACCCCGGCCGCCTCGGCGAATTTTTGATCCGCCGGCCCTCCCCCGGGCCGTCCCGGGGGGCCCTCTCCGGCGCCTCACCACCACCTCGAAGCCGACAACCTCCTCATCACTACCGACAACCCCCCAGAGATCACCGACCGAAGCGACGCCCAGCCAGAGCCGGGGATCATCACCCCGCACCTCACGCCTCAGACCACAGCCCAGCCCAGCCTCACGAGGAACCCTCAGACCACAGCCCAGCCCAGCCTCACGAGGAACCCTCAGACCACAGACCACAAGGAGGTCGCAAGGAAGTGGGTTCTTTGGTCCAAAACGGTCGCAAACTGGAAGCAAAGTGGTTACAACCCATACTGTGACTGGAGCTTTTGTGACCAAAAAAATCAAAGTCACCAGCGACCTCCTTACTATCAAAGCAGCCTATGAAAACAGTCGCCGACCTGGTCGCAAGGAGGTTTTTTGTGCATCAGGTACAACCTCCTTGCGACCATATATGGCGACCATTGAGGACCACTTTGCGACCACTTGCGTCCTCTTTGCGACCAATCCTTTTTTTGTGGTCGCAAACTGGTTGCAAGTATAGTGTGACTGGGGTGTAATAGACTCTGGTTGACCTATGCTCGGTCTAGATGTTGGGCAGAGATTTCATCACAAGTTACTCTGATATATATGTATTACATGAGGACGATGATACTCTAATGTGCCCTGTATTACAATGAATTTAATCTGATAATGCACAACATTGCCACAGAGACACTCTGAATCTGATATGTCCCGGATTATGACGAGTGTATTCTGACATGAGTGCATTCTGAAATGAGTGTATTCTGATGAGGGTATTCTGATATGAGTGCATTCTGATACGAATGTATTCTGATATGAGTGTATACTTATATGAGTGTGTTGACATGAGTGCATTCTGACATGAGTGTATTCTGATATGAGTGTATTCTGATATGACTGTATTCTGATATGACTATTCTGATATGAGTGTATTATGATATGACTGTATTATGATATAAGTGTATTCTGATATGAGTGCATTATGATATGAGTGTATTCTGATATGAGTATTATGATATAAGCGTATTCTGATATGAGTCCATTCTGATATGAGTTTATTCTGATATGACTATTTTGATAAAGTGTATTCTGATATGAGTGCATCCTCATATGAGTGTATTCTGTTATGACTATTATGATATAAATGTATTCTGATACGAGTGTATTCTGATATGAGTGTATTCTGATATGACTATTTTGATATAAGTGTATTCTGATATGAGTGCATTCTGATATTATGAGGGTATTGTGATATGACTATTATGATATAAATGTATTCTGATACGAGTGTATTCTGATATGAGTGTATTCTGATATGAGTGTATTCTGATATGACTATTCTGATATGAGTGCATTATGATAGGAGTAAATCTCAACAACAACAAAACAGAAGGTAACAAACAAGATGTGCAAGAAGCAACTATGGTCCGTTACTCAATCAATCAATCAATGGGTGCCGTCTTCTCGAAGAAGGTTGGCTGCAATGGACCTCCATCTCTTCCTGTCATTCGTTCCTCTCACGCATTCCGCATAGCTCATTGCTGTCCACTCAGTGATGTTGTCCATCCATGTTGTTCTCCTTCTCCCTGTTGGTCTTTTCCCTTCTATCTTCCCTTCCAGTATTCTTCTCTGTGATTCCTGGTGTCGTATCATGTGGCCAAAGTATTTAATTTTTCTGTTTTTGATCGTTTGTATTATCTGTCTCTTTATTTTCATTCTTGTTAGGACCTCCACGTTGCTTATCATTGCTGTCCATGGAATTTTTAACATTCTTCTGTATTGCCACATTTCAAATGCCTCGAGCTTTATTGTTATTGCTTTCTTCAAAGTCCTTGTCTCGCAGCAATATAAAAGTGTAGACCACACATAGCATTTTAGCAGTCGGAGTCTTGTTTTTATATTTATGTCTCTAGATGTTAGTACTTTCTGCATCTTTAGAAATGTTGTTTTGGCAATGTTTATTCTCCGTTTAATCTCTCTTTCACATCCGCCATCACTAGTTATTAAATGGCCCAGATACACAAATGACTCTACCTGCTCCAAGATTACACCATTAACTTTTATCTCTGCTCTTGGTTTGTATTCCTTTCTGCTGACAACCATGGATTTTGTCTTTTTTACATTCATTTTGAGGCCACATCTCTCACTTTTTTCTTTTACTTCATCCACTATATCTTGTAGTCGATTTGACGTTAAGGCTAGCAGTGCTGTATCGTCTGCGTATCTTGTGTTATTGATATTTCCACCTCCAACATTTATTCCTATGATGTCATCTATTTCTCTGAAAATCATTTCCGTATAAATGTTGAAAAGACTAGGTGATAGAACACATCCTTGTCGCACTCCACATTTGATCTTCACTTCTGGTGTCAATGAGTCTCCAATTCTTACAGCAGCATACTGCTCCCAGTAGAGGTTGGCCACAAGCCGAACGTCCTTACCGTCTAGACCGATTTTTTTTGTAGCACTTCTATGAGTTTCTTATGATGTACTTTGTCAAATGCTTTAGCGTAGTCTATATAACATATGTATATATCCTTACCTACTTCTAGGTGTCTCTCAATTATTGTTCTCATGTTAAAAATGGCTTCCCTTGTTCCACTGTTTGGTCTGAATCCAAATTGCTCTTCTGATACCTCTCGATTAATTTTTTTTTAATCCTTTCTAGTAGTATTTTGAGTAAAGCTTTAATAACATGGCTCATGAGGCTTATTGTTACTAGCAATGGTAAAATCCGTTACTAGCAATGGTAAAATCAAAATGCAGTGCAGTGCATATGATTGCTTTGTAGGTAACAATAACATGAGTGCCAATATTTGGAAAAAACTGCCAGCTGCAACACGAAATGCAGTGTTTAAAGCTGCATAGTCCGATGAAAACATCAAATTTTCAAAACCAAAGCCATTATCTAGATTTATTCTATTTATCTTAGATACTGATGCACTTATTAAACATTTGTTGTCACACAGAATGGAATACTGAGGCAATTTAATAGAATATGTTACTGCAGAAGCCTATGGTACCAGAGTTTTGGCATGCTTGCCAACATTAATTTTGGATGCTTGCACTTCAAATATCTTAAAGGTTTGCCATTTAAAATCAAAGTTATTCCAAACTAAAGTGAGGTAGATAATAATGATCAATCCAATATATTTATCTCAGAAAATGACACAAAACTCAAAAGCACTGGACTATCCAACTTTAAGAAACTACTCAATAATAATAATGTAACCTAGAAAAACAGACGATGGTTAAATGGATCAACACAAAGTATAGTGAAACCTGTATTTTTGGACTGTTTGCAATCTACAAACAGTTACAAGCCATAAACAAGAAGCAAGAAAACCAAAATTATTACTAAAAACAAAATTCAAAAGATTTGAATCAAAGTTACACTAGTGCTACCCAGCAGTGAAAACAAGTGTTAACACGCTTATCCGTTATGACCATGGTAAATACATTCATCACACACAAAAGAAATATGTGCAGTACCTCAACGAGGGTATGCTGATGTACATTGTATTATGACGAGGGTACTGCCCTGTATTATGACTGGGGGTTCTATCATCTGCCCTGTATTAGGACAAGGATACTCTGATATGCAGGGCCTACTGTATTACAATGAGGGCATTCATATCTGTACTGCATTATGACGAGGGTATTCTGATATGCTCTGTATTATGATGAGGGTACTTTGACAGGCATTGTATTACAATAAGGGTACTCTTATCTGCACTGCATTAGAACCGGGGTATTCTGATATGCTCGGTATTGTGCCCAGGCTACTCTGATCAGCACTGTATTTTGATGAGGGTACTCTGACTTGGTACTGTACTATGACAACGAGGCTGCTCTGATATACCCTGTATTGCGACAAGGGTACTTTGATATGCATTGTAGTGCGACGAGGGTCCCTGATCTACATTAGACTATGCCAAACATATTACCATAAAGGTATTCCAGTAAGGACATCATTACAACGAGGGTATTTCAATATGCATAACAATACTGGGGGACTGGTTGGCTCAGTGTCAGGATGATGTGACTGAGTGGGATATCAGGTCACAGTGCTGGCAGCCTGGTCTACCAATGGGGCAGCACTATAAAGTCACCATAAGTGCGCACTGTCACAAGTCGGTACCCGTCCTGATATGACCTTAGATGTTGCCAGGACATAAAACTCCAACAACTAACCAACCAACACACACATAATATTCCTTGCGTATACATGCTCAGAGCATCCTGATGCGAAGAGACTGTTCTTATTGCACCTGTCGCAGCTGGCCATGAGTCTGGCATGTACAAGCAGAACCCAGGGTCTCAGATAACCAGAACTTGGAGGATTAACAGATTGGCCAATGCGATGCGAAGGTTAGAGTGGGCACAAAGGAAAGCTATCAGCACTGATCAAAGCTTGTCTTACTTTCAGCGTGATCACATATCAAACCTTGACCTTGAGATGTAAGAGTCCGAGGCAATGGTCATAATTGTACTTTTCTGGCAGTCTATTTCCTTTGTGCAGAAATGTATATGTATATGTACATATATATATATATATATATATATATATATATATATATATATATATATATATATATATATAATATATATATATATGAATGGACATATATTTTCTGCACTTCCAATTTGTCTTATATAATATATTTATATATAACAGAAGACTTCCAATTTGTCTTATAATAGTTATAGTATATATTTATTTTCAGAAGCAGGAGAGAGACTGACTGCCCGGGCAAGTAGTGCCAGGAACCCACAGGTGGTGGCGCTGGGGTAGGCCAGGACCGGGGCAAAAGCGGGCAAGTCAGCGATTGGAGAATAACATTAGTCGAATACAGAGGAATAATAGTGATAATATTATGAGAGAGCTCCGCCCCTTTTATATACGTATAATACATTATACTCTCTATATATATATATATATATATATATATATATATATAATAATATATATATATATATATTGGAAGTGAAAGTCATACACAGGCTCCGGAGAGGATGGATATATATGTGTGTGTGTGCATGTGTGTGTGTGTGTGTCTGCGTGTGTGTCTGCGTGTGTGTCTGTGTGTGTGTCTGTGTATGTGTGTGTGTCTGTGTGTGTGGTGATGTGTGTGTGTATATGTGTGTGTGTGTGTATATGTGTGTGTGTGTGTTTCCCACGGAAAAGAGGACGAGAGAGTGAGGTCGATACAGTTTATTCACTCATACACCGAGATGACAAACCTGCACTAGATGAGAGCGCATCAAAATCTGCAAGTACTGTTGCATTACCAGTAGATCCACGTGAAACACATTTGAGATGTTACATCTTAAAAACGATACGAGATGACCTATCCATATACAGCAGATGAGCAGTGAGATTACAATTTATCATAGTAATGCAAAGTGTCAGGCTATGTAGCAACAAGTATCAATTTTATAAGTCATTGGTTTGACTCAGCCAGGATTCGAACTCGCGACCTTCCGCACAGGAAACCTGCGTTCTACCGATTTGTTCCGGTCGAATGGTATATTAGTCATTCTAACAGCACTGTCGGGCCAGTCGAATTCATTGGTATATTAGTCATTCTAACACTCTTATACTATAAGGCTATCTTTATCAGCCTTATGGTTGATTGATTGGTGGCGGCGTAAAGCAACCACCAATCAATCAACCATAAGGCTGATAAAGATAGTATATACTTCCAGTCAAAATGAATCACTAACATGACTGCTCTTATCCACAAGCCTTAAGCCGTTTAGTATGAGCTGTATTTGTTATATTTCAGCTCACAAAAGTCACATATAGGACATTTTTAGCCGAGTAGGTGTTTACGCACCAACATAGGGTCTAAATATGAGTGTTCTATATTTTGTTTATTTATTTTTTTATCCATTAGTTGTTTAAGCAGTGTAAATTTCAGTCATAGACGACTGGTCTTCCTTATTCCACTGCTGGTCGATAGAAAGCCCGAGCCGACACTTTTACTGACCCAAGGGATTTTTAACCTCCCACACCACATAGACATGGTATGAGAGCAAAGGCCTTTGTGACGCTGTAAGTTATACACAGCGGTGGAAATCCAAATTGGCAGAGTGGGGGCACGGGGAATCGAACCGCCGACCCTCAGATTAGGAGTCTGACCTAGAAAAAAGTCACACACTCTAACCACTCCGCCACAGAGAACACCACATTGTGTCTAGAGCAGGATTCGAACCTACACTTCAGCCGATTCCAGGGCTAGCATGTTAACCATTACACTACCTTGGCTCCCTGATGCAATCACAATATTCACGCCTACCTGTCTACGTGGCTCCTTACCTGAGAGGTCAAAGCAGACTACTACATAATAATGGTATTTTTCAAATATGGGGTTTGATGCACGAGAACCTCTGGTGAAGTAAAGATTATGTGCATTCCAACATATCCCAACATACCCAGGATATCATGCATCATAAACATAGGCGAGCAATTCGTAGATGAACCCCGGAAGTGAACTATTTACAACTCTTAGAGCTAACTATTGTAACCACTGTAAACTCTGCATTGGAGTATCGTGAAGAAAGCTATCTAAATATATATAATCTGCACTAGGACTTTTGATTTCAGATAAGAATGCAAAAGTGTGTGTATGCAAATATGTTGGTCGATGTGGTAATAACACTTTGGAAAGTGTCACTGGAATACACATCCCCCACATTCACAATCAGAATTCTAAATATTCCAAACAGTTGCCCTACTTTTCACTAGGTGTATATATAAGCACATATATTTTTACACACAAACATATATATAAATACATATACATTTTATATATATATTTTTTTTTTTTTTTTTTTTTTTTTTTTGTTTGGGTGTAACCGAGTTGCACGTGCTGCCACCCAGGGGGGCTCACAGGATAGTGCATCCACACCACCAGGTGGGGCAGGAGCCTCCCTACACCTGTTGTTGATATTGGCCAGTCTGCCCTGTCAGCCAGAGCCTCCACACTCCTTCAAATTTTTTCTTCATTTTAGGTAGGGCATTTGAGGCCCAGCCAGGTGCATTACTGTTCTCTACTATTCACTTCCTGTAAATAAATAATGTACCCACCAATACTGTGTTGCCGTGCAATTCTTACATATATAAAAAAACACCACACACAGAGTGAAACACCGTCATTACGCGACCATTGGGGTCCATAAAAAGTCTGCGAAAAAAGCGTGGACGAGCTAAATTGGGGTTCAGTTTACTGAATTGCCTTTGAATTAAAGAATCCCGGGACCAAAGCCTCATTGCGGTATATCCGAGTTTGTGTTAAATCAAGGTTTCACTGTATATGCTTGTGTCTATTTCTTTGTGTGCGTACACATGCTAAAATGTCATCACTTCACAGCAAAGGGTTACTAATCTCAACTCTAAGCCTAATCCAACCTGTCTGTGAACAGCTGGGATGGGGGAGTGGGGGAGGTCTCTCCTGAAACCCTGATAGTGGATTTGGTGGAGAGCAGGTGGCGGTAAGGCCGATTAGATGACGTTAATGTCACAATGTGCATTGACCACATAAACTGGTAGTCTCCAACCTGGTGATTCTCGATAGACCTCCCTCATCCCCTCCTTTTCCACCCTCCCTCAACTGGCATCACCTGTCACCTCTTCTCTCCCCACTGTCCTCCATTTGCACGCCAGCTCCTGCTGCTAGTGTTGTTACTGATGTTACTGCTACTGCTACTGCTACTATTAGTATTACTGCAGTAATACTAATAGCAGCATTACTGCTAATGTTACTGCTGAGGTTACTCCTGCTGCTATTAGTATTACTGCAGCTGCTGTATTAGTATTACTGCTAATGTTACTGCTGAGGTTACTCCTGCTGCTATTAGTATTACTGCAGCTGCTGCTATTAGTATTACTGCGGCTGCTGTATTAGTATTACTGCTAATGTTACTGCTGAGGTTACGCCTGCTGCTATTAGTAATACGGCTAATGTTACTGCTGATGTCACTCCTGCTGCTATTAGTATTACTGCAGCTGCTGCTATTAGTATTACTGCAGCTGCTGTATTAGTATTACTGCTAATGTTACTGCTGAGGTTACGCTTGCTGCTATTAGTATTACTGCAGCTGCTGCTATTAGTAATACTGCTAATGTTACTGCTGAGGTTACTCCTGCTGCTATTAGTATTACTGCAGCTGCTGCTATTAGTATTACTGCAGCTGCTGTATTAGTATTACTGCTAATTTTACTGCTGAGGTTACGCCTGCTGCGACTGCTGCTATTACTGTAGCGGCTTCTATTACTGCTAATGTTACTAGTGTAGTGGTCTGCACTGACCTCTCAGGCAATTAACCACATAGACAGGTAGGCGTGGGTGGTGTGGTGATAGCAGGGAGCCTAGGTGGTGTAATGGTTAGCACACTGGCCCGGAATGCAAAGAGATGTGGGTTTGAGTCCCACTCTAGGCACGATATTTCCCATTTTCATGTTACTCCTGCTGCTACTGCTACTATTACTGCAGCTGCTGCTACTAATGTTATTACTGATGTTACTCCTGCTGCTACTGCTGCTATTACTGCAGCTGCTGCTATTACTGCAGCTGCTGCTACTAATGTTGTTACTGATGTTACTCCTGCTGCTACTGCTGCTATTACTGCAGCTGCTGCTACTAATGTTGTTAGTGATGTCACTCCTGCTGCTACTGCTGCTATTACTGCAGCTGCTGCTACTAATGTTATTACTGATGTCACTCCTGCTGCTACTGATGATATTACTGCAGCTGCTGCTACTAATGTTGTTACTGATGTTACTCCTGCTGGTACTGATGATATTAGTGCAGCTGGTGCTACTAATGTTGTTACTGATGTTACTCCTGCTGCTACTGCTGCTATTACTGCAGCTGCTGCTACTAATGTTGTTATTGATGTTACTCCTGCTGCTATTACTGCAGCTGCTGCTGCTAATGTTGTTACTGATGTTACTCCTGCTGCTATTACTGCAGCTGCTGCTACTAATGTTGTTACTGATGTTATTCCTGCTGCTACTGCTGATATTACTGCAGCTGCTGCTACTAATGTTGTTACTGATGTCACTCCTGCTGCTACTGCTGCAGCTGCTGCTGCTAATGTTGTTACTCCTGCTGGTACTGCTGCTATTACTGCAGCTGCTGCTACTAATGTTGTTACTGTTGTTACTCCTGCTGCTACTGCTACCATTACTGCAGCTGCTGCTACCAATGTTGTTACTGATGTTACTCCTGCTGCTACTACTACTATTACTGCTGCTGCTAGTAATGTTGTTACTGAGGTTACTCGTGCTGCTACTGCTGATATTACTGCAGCTGCTGCTACTAATGTTGTTACTGATGTTACTCCTGCTGCTAGTGTTGCTATTACTGCAGCTGCTGCTACTGATGTTACTCCTGCTGCTACTGCTGCTATTACTGCAGCTGCTGCTACTAATGTTGTTACTGCTGTTACTCCTGCTGGTACTGATGCTATTACTGCAGCTACTGCTACTAATGTTGTTACTGATGTTACTCCTGCTGCTACTGCTGCTATTACTGCAGCTGCTGCTACTAATGTTGTTACTGCTGAGGTTACTCCTGCTGGTACTGCTGCTACTGCTGCAGCTGCTGCTGCTAATGTTGTTACTGATGTTACTCCTGCTGGTACTGCTGCTATTACTGCAGCTGCTGCTACTAATGTTGTTACTGATGTTACTCCTGCTGCTCCTGCTATTACTGCAGCTGCTGCTACTAATGTTGTTACTGATGTTACTCCTGCTGCTATTACTGCAGCTGCTGCTACTAATGTTGTTACTGATGTTACTCCTGCTGCTACTGCTGCTCTTACTGCAGCTGCTGCTACTAATGTTGTTACTGATGGTACTCCTGCTGGTACTGCTGCTATTACTGCAGCTGCTGCTGCTAATGTTGTTACTGATGGTACTCCTGCTGGTACTGCTGCTATTACTGCAGCTGGTGCTGCTAATATTGTTACTGATGTCAGTCCTGCTGCTACTGATGATATTACTGCAGCTGCTGCTACTAATGTTGTTACTGATGTTACTGATGTTACTCCTGCTGCTACTGCTGCTATTACTGCAGCTGCTGCTACTAATGTTGTTACTGATGTTACTCCTGCTGCTACTGCTGCTATTACTGCAGCTGCTGCTGCTAATGTTGTTACTCCTGCTGCTGCTGCTATTACTGCAGCTGCTGCTACTAATGTTGTTACTGATGTTACTCCTGCTGCTACTGCTGCTATTACTGCAGCTGCTGCTACTAATGTTGTTATTGATGTTACTCCTGCTGCTACTGCTGCTATTACTGCAGCTACTGCTACTAATGTTGTTACTGATGCTACTGCTGCTATTACTGCAGCTGCTGCTACTAATGTTGTTACTGATGTTACTCCTGCTGCTACAGCTGCTATTACTGCAGCTGCTGCTACTGATGTTACTCCTGCTGCTACTGCTGCAGCTGCTGCTACTAATGTTGTTACTGATGTCACTCCTGCTGCTACTGCTGCTATTACTGCAGCTGCTGCTACTAATGTTGTTACTGATGTTACTCCTGCTGCTACTGCTACTATTAATGCAGCTGCTGCTACTAATGTTGTTACTGATGTTACTCCTGCTGCTGCTACTGCTGCTATTACTGCAGCTGCTGCTACTAATGTTGTTACTGATGTTACTCCTGCTGCTACTTTTGCTATTACTGCTGCTAATGTTGTTACTGATGTTAACCTATTCACTGCTCTACTAATCTGGACACTCAGTACATGGATCTACGAGACTACTTTAATTCACAGACACCGTTCTACTAATCTGGCCACTGACTACATGGATCTACTAGACTACTTTAATTCACCGACACCGTTCTACTAATCTGGACACTGACTACATCTTGATTTGCTATTTAACTTATGAGATTACTTTACCAGACACAAGGATGCAAGAAAGGGTTTTTAAATAATTTGTTGTAGAAGTGATTTAATTATCTTGTAAGCCTCAAGAAAGCCGGATGTGATTCGTGTAAGCATGGGAAGATCAAAAAACGTCGTTGAGTAACATTGTCTGGTTGAGTTTGGTCATGACTCTGTTTGGAATGTTGGCGTTGTTCTAAGGGCATGAGGGTATTTGGTGCAATTTTGGCTTTGTGTGGTTTTTGTTTTATTTTTCTTGGTTGTTGGTTCTTAATAATTGTATAAATGCTCAAGTTCATAAAAGGGAGAAGAAGTAAATAAAAGTTAACGAAGCGTTCCTTGGTTCATCATGTAGCAGAAAAGCTCATTTAATTTAGATATTTTCATTGAAGTGATAATAACCTAACAGGAAGAAAAAAAGAAGAAAAGAAGAGGAAGAAGAAGAAGAGCAACAATAACAACAGCGGGTTGTTGTGCTGGTGACACGGTATCCCAGTAGGGTAACACTATAAATCCACCATGGGTGTGCAGCATCACAAATCGAATCGATACCCATCTAGATATGACCTTAAATATAAGGATTGGATATACAAAACATTTAAAAAACTAACCTAACCAGAGCATCATATTCTATGGACTTTCTTAGTTTGCTTAGTAAAACATCAAATAACTAATTAATACCAGACGCAGCTTTATTCATTATATTTACTATATTCACGATTAGCATTTCCTTGTGGATGAAGTCACCTGGGTCATCCTCATTTCCTTATAAACTCCGTCACTCCCCAGCCCACAGACATCGCCACACACTCACCAACACACACACAACTTACAACACGCACGCACCAACACATGCACACAATTAATCACCACATATCACCTGCTGAGGCAGATCCATGCATAAGGAGCATAGTATGCCGAAGCCTCACCGTGAACTCTGGTCTGGAGCTGTAACTCACAACCTTCTACATTCCATGATATTCACAATTCCATAGTAAACACATATATAAAATGCATAATTAAATATGTTCAAGTCTGTATAGAGCATATCCATGAGCTAACTCTTTTTGAAATATGATAAATGCATTCATTTGTTAAACAGGAGACACTTCAATTGTTGTACAAGTTGGTTTTCCTGGTTCCACTGATCCCTAGAGAGGCATATTTAGACAGTGCTTAGCTTAATACATCTGGGCCGCGTTCAGGGTCAGTCTCGGAGGCACCTCGGTGACGGGCCTGACGTCACGCTAGTCTGAACAGATTTAGCTGTTGGCCGACTCGAAAATGGCAGCCATCATAGGTGGCGGCCATTTGCAATGGTAAAGCCATTTTCGAGGCGCTTTTCATCTCCAGTCTGAAAAGGGAGGCGTCGCCGAGACGTCGCCGAGACACACCCTAAACGCAAATAGACCAAAAAGCATCGCCGAGACGTCTCCGCGGCGCCTCCGAGACGGACCCTGAACGCGGCCCTGGCTCCCTCTAGCCCTCTAGTTTATTGCCAATTGGTGGGGGAGAGAAGGGGCAGCTCTAGTTCCAGTTAGTAAGGACTCACGTAACTGCCTATTGCTCCATAAGTATTATTGTCATACTGACAGGACATGTTGGCTGAATCGGTAGAGCACAGGCTTCCCATGTGGAAGGTCGGGAGTTTGAAACGTGGCTGAGTCAAACTAATGACTTACGAAATTGATACCTGTCACTACCTAGCCTGGCACTCGGCATTACTAGGATAGGGCAAGGACTGGTTAGCTCAGTATTGGGATAATGTGACTGAGTGGGAAATCAGGTCATGGTGTTGGCGGTCTCGTCTCCCAGTGGGGCAGCACTATAAAGTCGCCATGAGTGCACACTGTCACAAATCGGTGCCGATCCTGATATGATCTTAGGATGGTGCCATCTTGTAAAACCCAAACATATATATATATTGTATATATCTACCTAGGTGAATATTATAATACTTATATAATATTTTCACTTCTCCACCTGAATTTTCACTTTTCCACAGTACTTACCTATATTATGGAAGATATTATTTATATTTTAATGAGGCCTTATGCGTTATACAGACCTGCCTACACCAAATTTCCTATTTGGGTACTCCAGTGAAAAAAAAGTGTGCACATTAAAAAGAAATTGTGTATTTTCCAATTTTATATTTCACTTGTCCAATGCAAAAGCTCAAGCCATATTCTGCTTGTCTGTACCTACTCTCACCTGGCTCGGACAAGCAGGCAAGCCTTATTTCGAACGCTGTAGGACTAGGAGATATAAATGGTCATTTTAGCATCAATTCACTTCACACCAAACTTTATTCATTTATCACATAAAAAGTCTCACCTTGTCTTGCGTGATATGTTCTTATTAGTAAAAAAAAAAAAAAAGTGTTTACTCACCAGTTCATGGAGATCTTTCACTGGTAGCGAGACTTGTATGATTCCCCACAGATTGGTGTGCCTGCAAACAGCAATCGCATTAATACAAGAGGGGAGTGAGGGAAATTAACAGATATCTTTACGGTGTACACATATTGATAAGGCGACTGCTGGATTGTTTGTTTGCTTGTTGTTGTTTTACGTCCTAGTAACATCTAAGGTCATATCAGGACGGGTACCAACTTGTGACAGTGCGCACTCATTCCGACTTTATAGTGCTGCCCCACTGGGAAACCAGGCCACCAGCACCATGACCTGATATCCCACTCAGTCACATTATCCTAACACTGAGCCAACCAGTCCTTGCCCTATCCTAATAATGCCAAGCACGAGGCTAGGAAGCGACAAGTATCAATTGTTAAGTCATTGGTTGACTCGACCAGGGTTCGAACCCACGACCCCATGGTCTAGAAACACCGGACCGTCTAACTCATTCGGCCATCCCGTCTGGTTTGGGGGACTGCTGGAAGACAGACCTGCTTTAATTCAGGATCGTTAGGAATTAACAATAAAAACTGTACATGTATATATATATGAAAGTCCCGAATCCAAAATGTCCATGCAATGAGGGAGGCACTGCCTCTGTTACTGAGTATCAGAGCGCTGAACATTTCCACATTTATTATCTGTGCCCATCAGTGTTTAATATTCATGCAAAATATTTATATAAAATGTAAAATATTAACTTAATTCACTAAGGGCTGACACAGAGTTACCATACAGTGGCTTTATTTCATTTTCAGTTCGTTACATTAAGTTTAGGCATTATGGTTATGCGTGCTAGTCGGTGTGTTTGTTGTTCATTCGACCCTAGGGGTTATCGGTCCCAGTGATGGTGGTCCTGGGCCGGATTTGAGCCCTAAACCCTTCCTGTTTCTTGTTCATTTGAGGTGTGGTTGGGTGGGTGAAGTTATCCGAGTGGCAGCTGCAGGAGTTGTGTGGCCGTGGAGGCGGTTTGGATTCGAACTGGTCACGTGCTGTTTTTGGCGGGAGGCGGGTCTGCTCCCCCTGTAACCGGGTGGAGGAGTTTCCACCTTTACGATAGGTGGCGCCATCAACGCTCTGTGGGGTTGGATGGTTCAGTGGGGGGTGGCCTGTCTCCGCCCCGCGAATTAGCCATGTTACGTTAACATGCACAATTAGTTTTTCCATTAAGCGGTGCATTCAAACTATTATAGCCATTAATCAGAATATCCTCTTTGAAGCTCGTCTCACCATCAAGAGAAAGCTCATCAAGATATTTACAGTGTTTTTGTATGAACGGGCAAGTTAATACAGTAGTGACATAAATCAAACAGTGGTTTGTGATGATTAAATTGTCAATCAATTAGGGTGAGTAGTGTGGTCAATCAGCTTATGAGTAGTGATTGAGTAGGTGACTATTATTGGATCAGCTTATCTAACATAGTCATAAATGATAAATGAAGATATACACATCTAATCATATATTTTAGTTACAAGTTTTTTTAATGTTAAATCTTTTTTGGTTTTTATTTGTCTCGTTATTGTTTATTTTTATCGAGACAAGTGCCAAGGCCAAGTGTGTCTGTGTGTTGTTAGTTTATGGCTGTCATTAGGGTTTGGTTGACCTTTTTTGAGTCCACGGTGCTGATGTATGTTCGGTGGGCCTGGGAGGCCCATCCCCCGAATCTTTGCACTTCAAGTTTGGTGCTGCCTGATAGGTATGTGGCCGTCGCTGCTCTTTTCCTTATGGCATGTAGGGTGTACAGGTCGCTTACACCTACCGCCACTTGTGTGTCCTTCCATACCCGTGCTATGTAGGGTACACCAGGAGTGGCTGCGTGGGTCGTCGTGTCAGGTCCTCTCTTATCATGCATCTGTATGCGGTGACTGGACACAGTACTGAGTTGGGAGCTGGAGCTAGTGTTAGGGTCCTTGACTGGGCGTTGCCCTGAAGATTTTTTGCCCACTTCTGCTCTATCTTGAGGTTGGGTCTAACCACCGCTACATCTGCTCTTGTGGTGTGGCGTGTGCAGTTGAAGGCGTTCACTGCTCCTGGAGCCACCTCCAACTGCCTCGCCCCTGTGTAATACATCACGAGAATGGCGAATGCCACCATCCTGTGCTTCTGTGTCCTGCTTTTATTATGGTGATCGGGACGTGGGGGATAGGCCGTGGCTTGTGGTCCTTTGATCTCTTTAGTGCATCCATGGCCAGTCTGACCCTGATGTCGTCGAGCAGGTCGAGTGGTGCTTTGTTCAGGCGGAAGTGCATGCGGATGTGTGATACTGTGTTGGCCACTGATGATGGGCACTGTCGGGCCGCCACATCTATCCAGCATCGGATCTCGTCTGTTGTGGGGTCCATCTCGGTGACCCTGAACTTGGTGCAATGGTTCTTGTACGCTCTCACTGCGGCCCGGTGGTTGGACCATGTTCCCGGTGCCCTTTAATTGTTGGGTTGACCTGCCGGATGGTGGCTCTCAGTTTATCTATCAGTATTGATAGCATCATCTCGGGTGCATTCATGGTTATTCCAGGCCCTCTGACCACCTTGTAATATTACTGGATGCCCCTGCCGTCTGAGCACCAGATATACCACAAACTCTTCCCATGTTCGTTCTGACAACTGTCTGTCAGTTCACACCTGATGCCCCTCTCAACAAACTCATAAGGAAGAAAGGGAAGACCAGTCATGCAAGATTGACAGTGAAGAAGTTGTGCTTTATTGGCATCAACTCCTGTTCAACTCCTGGTCACCCTGACCCCTTACCTTCTGTCCACACAGAGTCTCATTACCTCTTTAGTATGTCTATGAATCAGTGCCTACAGCCCATTGAACCGGAGTCCCATGGTTGTTGCACACAGCTCAGTTTGTATATATGAAAGGTGGAGCATCAGACAGAGTGTCTGGGTTCCTGCCCAAGAGAGAGTGTGTCTCACTCAAGAGTCAGGAGTAGAGTGTCCTGCCCTGTGTGTCTGGAGCAGTGTCTAGAATAATCAATATCAAAGTGAGGCTAGTGTGGTCAGGTGGGGCAAGGGGATGCAATCCAATCAGGCACCCTCCACAGCCTGGAAGGCGACACCCCCCCCCTATGGGCAGCGGTCACCCAACTCAGCTGCAGGTAGTGTACATAATGTATGCAGTGTGGCTGGTGTGCTTGCCCATCAGCCCTGTGGTAACAGGTAGTTGCAGACAGTTCCAATAAATATATATATTAAAAATGTCCTTTTCCTCCACTTGCACCCTTACTGGTGCATAGAGGGAACATTTCTCCAAACATATATAGGAACATCTCATCACAATCTCGGTCACGATGTATTAACGTATATTTCCCATAGCTTAATATGTCACACAGCGAGTGGGGAACCCATTGCTTTTCTATTACATAACCTTGGTCCCTACTCCGTCGCCCGATGATAATAATGCTCTCTGCAAATATATAATTCCGAACCGAAAATCCGTATATTTGTACAACCTGTGCTGGTGGTTGGGTCTTCTCAGTGGTCTCGGGGAGGCAAAGCTGACAAAAGAAGTCAGGGTTATGGCAAATTGGGCGTGGGATGTGGCTGCATGTGGCGCTACCACTATTAAATCGTCAAGATACATTATAGCATTTACACCTTGTTGTTTGAGCATGTATATGACTGCTTCCGCTACCCGTTGAATATGGCAGCTGGAGCCCCTGGCTCCAAAAGGGACCAATATGTCCAGGTAGAAGCTGCCACGCCACCTGGCGCCAAAGGAGTGGCCAGTCGAGCGGGCATGTAACAAAGTTTTTATAGGCTCGACTGATGTCTATTGTAAAAATGTAGCTGTTCTCACCATGTGAAGTGGTCGACTGTGGCCAATGTGTGCTCTCGTATATCACTGAGGGCCATGTTTATAATGTAAGCGTTAATGGAAGTTCTTACTGGAAAGGACATGTCAGTTATAATCCTTTTGGTTGGGTCCGCCTTTTCCCTGGTCATTATCAGGGAGACGTGGTACCATGGTGTAAATGGTGGCTCGCTGTATGGGCCATATACTGCTCCTAGGCGCTTCTCGTTGTCGATTTATCCATCCACCGCTTCCAGGTGCTGGTGCTTTGATGATTGGGGCAGCCAGTGCTGGGCCCGAGGTATCCGAGCGGGAAGCCATAGGTGATAATGTCCAGTAGCTGCCAGTGGTCGTCGGAGTTTGTGAGCCTGTGGGCCCATTTGTGCCGGTTTAATGATGAAGGCAAAGGTATGCGGGCCTCCATCGCATTGGGCAGGGCGGTGGCCCTAACCTTGTCATATATGGTGGCAATCTCGGGCTGTAGTACCGGGACTGGGCTCGGCTAGTTTGTCTGTAGGTGGTCCCTGAATGAGTGTGGGCCGGGATCGATAACACTGTGGGGGAGGGCGGTTGTGTCGGCCACACAGTGTTCCCGTATCACATCAAAGTTGATGTTCTTTGATGTGTAGGCTGTTTGATCATGGCCCACTTTTCCGTTGCTGGGGACAAGGTTATGTAATCTAAAAGCAAGGATGCCTCACTCCCATTATGACATGATATAAAATATATGAAGTATATGTGCATGCATGAGGCCTAAGATTAATGAAGAGATGTGGTATGTCAGAAGCAGTTCAAGGTTGAAGAAATGTTCCTCTATGTATTCATAAAGAATGCAATTGGAGAAAAAGGACATTTTGATATCTTTGATGGGCTGAGCGTTGCCGGAGCTTGGACTGTGATATTATGTTGGTATGGGTATGCTGTGTGTGTTCCGCTATTGTGAGACGGGACTGCCATGCGGGGCTGGCGGCTTGTTTGTTTGCGGTGTCATCGCGGCGGCCGGTGTTTTGTGTGGCAGGGGCTTCACCCCGTCTCCCTGTGTGTGTGGAGTGATAATCTGGGGAGGGGGCATGCGGGGTGCTAACTGTGGTGGCCATCTTGGTTGTGTCACCATGTTGGCCCTCATTCATATTAGGTATATCACAATGCTGAATTTTGATGGTCGGTTTATTTGTATTTTGTACCAAAGTTGATGAGCATTTTTGAGGGGGTGTTGGTGTGATCGCCGTCGGCTCTTGTCACATTCTGCGATCCGACCCCCGTTTTTATTTTTTTGACACATTACCCCTGCTCTTCTTCCTGCACTGCTGCTTGGTGTGCTCATAATATGATTGTGTCGTGCGAAAACAATACGCACACACATGTACCATGTCATTTGGGCCGTCCTGGTGGTGCTGGGGCTGAGTGCACCTCCTGCCTGAGTTGTACACCTGGCATGGCCTCTCGTGAGGCTCCGCCTGAGTCGACCCCAACCGTTCTTGTTGTCGACATATTGCGTGCTCATCCCTGGTGGTGGTGTTAGTGTGGTAATTGTTGCTGAATACGAATCGTGCTCTCTCATTGTGCAGGCCCTGATCGTTGATCCATGAGAGCTTCTTCTTCTCTATCTTATCGAAGACTTTCTGGCTCCATGCCCTGATGCCATGCCATGGGCTATATATTGCGTCCTCCACGATGATTCCCAAGTGGTCGAGCATGGCGTCAAAGTCTTTCGAATCATACACCTCCTTGTCATCGAGCATTGGTCATGGTGTGTCTGGCTGCTATTTTTTGGGCCAGAGACACACAGTTCTGCCTGTTGAGATACATAAAAGGGTTAGCGATCGGGTTCTTAATGAACACATCATGGAGTATGGCTTTCCTACCTTCCATGTGGCGGTAGAGGGCCCACCTACAGTCCATCTCGTCGTCGATGGTTTCGGTCTGCTCCTCCTGTTGCTGTTGCTGTTGTCGTCGCACATCCCTGTGGGGTGATGGTGTGACCTGGGCTGGCGTCCGGGGGGCATCCCTCTGGCACAGACATGGGGCGTCCTCCTGCTGGTGCTGGGCATGGAGCTTGGTCTCCTCGTCCCCTGATGTGGATGGCGCCCTCTGCTTCCTCAAGGGTGGAGGTGATGGTGAGCATGGGCATGCCACTGCCGGGGCCGGGCCGGGGACAGCACGGGGCCGGGTGGGGGCCGGGGTCGGCACGGGCGTGGGTGGGGGCCGAGTACCTTGGGGAAGTCTGTATGATCAGCTGCCTGAGAGTCGCCTGGACAGTGGCCATCTGGTCCTCCATGGTCGCCATCTTGGTCCTCAGCTCCTCTTCTTTGGCCTCTGTGCGGGTTGCGCTGCCGGTGGGTAGGATAAGTTGGTTTCCGACATGCTGTCAATTGTGTTCAGCTCTCTGTGGGATTCGCCCACCGACGATGGGGTGCTGCTCGTGATATCGAGGCTGTCCCATTCTGGTATGGGGAGGGTGGCCGATGCTCCTGCGGGACGGGCCGCTGTAGTTGGCCGTCCCTGGTCCCTCTTTCTTCGATGATGAGTTAGCATGCCTTGGCATCTCGTTGCTCCAGTATGGTTTTTAGAAGAGATGTGCAGCTGACGAGTGTCAGTGGAAGAGTGGAGAGGTAGGGGGAAGCAGAGGCTTGAGGAAGAGAGTGGGAGAGGGAGCCTCTGATTGTCTAGTAGTGAGTGGGCCTCCTGGGAGGAGGTGTGTGTGATTGACAGGTGGGCATGGCTGCTTCACTGGCTGCCTCCCAGCCTCCAGTAATGACAGCAAATGACCACCTCCATGGTCATTTAACCCAGTTAGTTTTTCCATTAAGCGGTGCATTCGAACTATTATAGCCAATAATAAGAATATCCTCTTTGAAGCTTGTCTCATTCTTTTATCGTTGGGTTGATAGAACAGGGGACAACCTTAGCATTCATAATGTATTGCTGCACACATCCATGGATGAAAATAATTATAAAATGCAAAGACCCCAGTCACAACATGATTGCAACCACTTTGCAACTACTTGTGACCAAAAGGAAACACATCAGTCGCCAATATCCTTGCAACCAAAGCAAAAGGAAATGCAGGTGAAAAAAAGGTTGGCAACTACCGCTGAAGACCAGGGAAGACAAGTTGACAATTGGTTGGTGATCGGTTGATGATCGGTTGGTCCTCAGTCAGAGGTTGGTTGGTCATCAGTTGGCTATCACTTGGCGATCAGTTGGTGAGTGGTCAGTGAGTGGTCACGGACTGATAGGGGACTGGTAGGGGAATGGTTGGGGACTGATTTGTGACTGGTTTGTGACCAATCAGTGTCCGATGCAGATCAGTCACAAATGATTCCCTGACCACTCAATCACCACTCGCCAACTGATCGCTGACCAATCACTGAGCGGTCACAGGTGGTTGGTAGTGAGTGGTGCCACTGCTGTCGATCAGTTAGCGACCAATCACTGATCAGTTGGTGACGGTCCCCGACTAATTGCCAACTTATGAAAATGGTTAGCGATCTCCTGGCAACCATTTTGGTGGTAAGGTTTTTGGTGCAACACCTGCAACCTCCTTGCGACCAAAATGGTTGCCAGGAGGTTGGCGACTGCTGAGGACCACAGAGACCTTCTTGCGACCAGTTGCGACCATTTGCAAACTCCCAGGTTTTTTTGGTCACAACAAGGTCGCAAGCCTAGTGTCAATGGGGTGTTAGGTGACCCAAAAGCGGAAACAAAGAGTGTCATTGAGTACATATAGGTGCACTCACACTGCAGGATCTCCGCTGTCGACCAGGTTTGGGTTCCGTAGTCCGGCAATCACATCTAAGAAGTCCTTCGGAGCATACACTGGTCTGAACTGGTTCAGATCTGGCAAGGCAAACCAACAAACTAGGGTAACTATGGTTATACAAAGTCACGGCATTCTCCTTGGATGACGTATATACTGATGTGCCTGTACAGCACCCAAATCCATCACCACAGACGGCTCTTGGAAACCTTGTGCTATTTGGTGACATAAATGGGAAGGGACACGCAAATTGTCCACAATACATACACCCATCTTCAGTAGGAGTGTCTGTTCTTATGAGGATTAATTTACTGTCTTGGAAAAAACTTAATTGAATACAGTTTTTGGAACAAGACTATAATCACAAAATGCATAATTAAACACGACTTATTCCCTAATATAGTCTAAATTATCTTCATAGCAAAAGTAAATTAAAATTGGGCGTATATAATTATCATGCAGGAGTGGAATTTAAGCATTAAAGTAGGTTGGTAAATTGATTAATTTATTGTCGTAGAGGTTACCTAGGTGACATTATTCCCTGGTTGGTTCAATTAGTAAATATTGCTATACTCAAGATATTCACTTTCATCAAGATAATTGTAATACTCTATATTTATTCTATAAAAATAAATAACAATAGTTGTTAGGGTTGAGCCAGTTGACTCTTGACACTCTGTGATATGGGTAAAAAAAAGAATGTTGCAGCTTTGTGTTAGTTGATAAATATTCACATCAGTACTGTCGTGGGTAGGTGGGTGGGTCAAATGTGCAAAGAATGGCCGAGCAAAACTAACAGACATAAAGGCATCAATATTTTGAGTGTGTTATGACTGGGGAGCACCATTTTGCACACATAGCACATATATACACATAGCTTTATAAGTATGTTATAAAAGGGTAACACAATTTTGCATACATAGCAGATATATACACATAGCCTTATAAGTATGTTATGACTGAGGAACACCATTTTGCACACATAGCACATATATATATACACATAGCCGTATAAGTATGTTATGACTGGGGAGCACCATTTTTGTACACATAGCACATATATATAGACATAGCCTTATAAATAAAACAGAACAAGCAAAGCTGCACCAATACTTATAATTATAACAGCAGGGATGAAAATACAATGGCCACGGAGGCAACTTTAACCAATCAGGAGACGTAAATAGGATACACTCCATTATCACAGTAACAGGCAATTATATAAACATATATAGGCCTACTTCATGAGTATCGTCTCAGTGCTGAAATCTGCCATAGGAACATGTCAGCTTGTGAAATAGCATATTTATCTGGGATGAGAGTACTCTTTGGAACAAAATGGTTAGCAAGATTACGCAATATTGATATATATATTATCATGAAATTAAACATAACTATAGCAAAGACTCACTAATTGCTGACCAGGACTCGGCCCATAGGCAATGAATGCCCTTATGCCTAGTACACACCTACCGTTTGTGCGCACCCACCTACCGTATACGATCTAAAACTGCCCGTTTCGCACACAAAAATTGCTAGGTGTGCGCTCCCCGCGCACACCTAGCGATTGCAATTCGCGACTAAAAACTCAGTTTTAGGGCTAAAACGGGCCGATTACGATTGCGATTCGCGATTCGAAAAATGAATCGGCCCATTTTCAGTTTTAAGCGGGTCGGGTCGAGTCGCGAGTTTTAGTGCGCGGATCGTAAACGGGAGGTGTGCGCCAGCCATAATGGCTGACTCCCCGAGACTCCCTCCACCCACTACCCCCCTCCACCCACACCCACCCACCCATCCCAACAAGCCGGGCGCGGTAGGCGAAAGCGCTGAGAAAAACATCTATTATAAACCATCAGGGATGAAAGTGGTCTCCGGCAAAAGCAGCGGAAATCTCTGCCTACGTGAGGTTATCTGTAAACCGACCACAATTTCCCATGAAAACATGGATATTCTTCCATAGGTTTAGCACTGTCACGTGTCAGGGAATCGCAGAAAATTCCCGGAAGTCAGGTTTTATACACAGTGGTCTACACTGGCAGTGTTGGGGCTTTTGAACAACACATATATTGATAGTGCTGTGGCGCTTGGACAACATATTAGCAAACTCTGATAGTGATACTGCTTGTTTGAACAATGTGTTAGCATAATAAGCTGATAGCGCTGTGGGATTGCAGTATAGTAAAAATCGCTGAAATCCGCGAAATCGCGGCGATCTTTCATCCCTGCAACGTTTTACTACGTTCACCCATACAACCTAATCTTAAACGTCGAAATATTAGCTCACTTTGAGCAGATATCCGAGGGAGGACTTGCCCCCCCCCCCCCGCTGCCCACACCCACCACTGCGACTGTAGACTAGGCAGTATAGTGGGAAGCTAATGGGTGCGATGTGGCGACTAGAGCCGTGTTTACACGGGGAATTGTGAAACGTTCTAGACAAGGCGATTTATATGAAGCGTTTTCGAGAGATGTTTACACGGCGGAGTTGAAAAGTGTGTGGCGCCGGGAATCAGCAGGCGCCTGTAGCCAGCAAGCACTGCTATTTGTTTAGTTTACACACGTCAATTCGACTCCGATGTAGCTGCTACGTTAATATCGCTTGGAATTTAAGGTTAATTTAATTAAATTTCATTATTTGAGTTTGTAATTCTATTAAATATGATCGCATTCACTAGATTTCGGCGTAATCGGGCCCTAACACTGCCGGGTACCAGCGATTAGTTACTGCTCCCCCTGTTGCTGGCACGCACTACTATTTTATACTATCGCCGCCTGGGAACAAGCTGAATCGCTTCAAATAAACCACCTCCCGAGGTGGTATAGATGAAGCGTTTCATATGAAGCGATTCAGCCCTAAAACGCCTCAGAGTCGCGTTTACACGCCAAATGTGTGTCGATCTAGGCAAGTGGTTTCATATGAAACGTTTTAAATCGCCCGTGTAAACGGGGCTTAGGATATCACAGGGGAGTCTGACCTAGTTACTGCGATATATGGCAGCGTTCAGGGTTTTGTTTCCAGGTCACGTGGTTGCACCCAATCAGTGCATAGCCCCCCCCCCGCCTATCAACACACACATACATACATACATACATACATACATATATATACACACACACACACACACACACACACACCTAGTCTGATGAGAAGTTAACCCAAAGAAATCCCCAAGAAAAGACACAAAACCTGGGCACCAATTAGTGCCACAAGAACCGGAAGATTGGTATCTCCTTCGCCATTACAGGAACTGACAGTTAGAGCGCCCAAATCCCATGCGTCAGGTCATGGGATTGATTCCCAGACGAGTTAAACCAGACTTACAACTTTGTACGTGTTGTTACTGCCGTGGGGGGAAATCAAAATGGGAAATATTGTGTCTAGAGCAGGATTCGAACCCAAACCTCTTTCATTCCGGGCTAGTGTACTAACCATTACACCACCTAGGCTCTCTGATGTCAGCACCCAATCCAAGTGAAATTTTACACACCTGTCTGTGTGGCTCCTTGCCTGAGAGGTCAGTGCAGACTACTACATTCGTCCCCAAGTATTTTAAATGGTTTATGTCGATAAGTTGCTCTAATGCTTACAATCAGAATTACATACGTACATACACAGGGTAGGTTCAACAACCACACATCATATAGATTTACAGGATCCTGGTCACACCAGTGTCGTGGGGGAGGGGGTGATGAAAATGTGAAATATTGTGCCTAAAGCAGGATTCGAACCCGAACCTCTTGCATTCTGGAATAGTCTGCTAACCATTACACCACCTAGGCTCTCTGATGTCAGCACCCTACCCACGTCCACCTGTTTATTATATGTGGCTCCTTGCCTGAGAGGTTATTGCAGACCACTACATTCGTCCCGCTGAAATTGTAAGTCTTTTAAATTACTTATGTCAATAAGTCGCTTTAATGCTTACAATACAGCATATAGATTGAACAGGATCTTGGTCACAGCAGTGTCTTGGTGGGGGTTGTTGAAAATGTGAAATATTGTTCCTAAAGTAGGATTCGAACCCACACCTCTGGTGTGCTAACCACTACGCCGCCTAGACTCCCTGATGTCAGCACCCTACCGACGCCCGCCTGTCTATGTGGCTCCTTGCCTGAGAGGTCAGTTCAGACTACTAGTAATAGTACTGAGGCTACTTAACTACCATGTCACAATGTCAACGATAAACAGTGATATACCCACAGGTAGATACTAGCATAGGGCAAGGAGCAGTGGAATGAGTTAAACAAACTGTCGGCGATTGAAATGTCCCTTGCTTAATCACAAAATGTGATATAAAAAAATTATAATATTGAATCAAAGAATTCCTGATCATATGCAAAAATAAAAATGACAACAGATCGAAAGAAGCCGACTCCACTCGACGCTACCAATTAAAATGGCCTGCTTCATGTGCGTGGTGGAATCAGTGGCAATGAGACAAATTACTGTAAGGAGCAATAAAACCTCCTTCACTCGCCTCTCTACCTAAATATCTACCCAGTGCTGGCGCTTTCTTACTCTATGTTTACAATTACCCTAATTCTATAAGAAAAGACACTACTCGCAACTCTGATTAGGGTTGAGAAGCAGATCTGACAACAACAACAATTACAAATAGATTCAGGGTCTGCTTTTCATGTCCACCCCCATGCATGGAGATGGCTTATTGGTTCGTGCTATGTTTCATCAACTGAATCTTCTTCCTTTATGACAGAAATGGATTGTCGGTCATAATCGATTATCCGCCGTGATTTTACTTCTATTTTCGTCAGACAGAAAGCGTTAGAGTCAAATCTTAAAATTAGCTCATAAATCTATGTTCTCCAAAAGGGGGTGTTCTCTACAAAGAACTGCAGCGATTTGCACAGGGTTTAATCTATATATTATATGGCGATATTATATACACAATCTGGTGAGTAATAACTCAAAACTATTTATCAGGAGTGACCTCTTATACGCATAGTTGCATTAAACTTATATTAACATAGTTAAATATATATCACATAAACATATGAATAAACTTATGTAGGAATACATATTTGTTTGTTTGTTGTTGTTTTACATCCTAGCAACATTTAAGGTCATATCAGGACTGGTACCGACTTGTGACAGTGCGCACTCATGGTGACTTTATAGTGTTGCCCCACTGGAAGACCAGGGTGCCAGCACCATGACCTGATATCCCACTCAGTCACATTATCCTGAAACTGAGCCAACCAGTCCTTGCCCTATCCTAATAATGCCGAGTGCCAGGCTACAAAGCGACAAGTATCAATTTTTAAGTAATTGGTTTGACTCGACCAGGGTTCGAACCCACGACCCCACGGTCTACCAACACGGGAGACGGACGCTGTAACTCATTCTGCCATCCCGTCTGGTCCAGGAATACATGTAAATATACTAATGCATATATCTTGAATACAGATAAATATTAAGATGTATATATATGTCCAGATATAAAATGTAGGTGTTTTCTGTGGACTAACATAGCGATACTATCCATCATGTACAAGCCACCTGATTATTGACGTAATAATTACCTAATAAACGACACAATCCATATAAGTTTGTAGAAAATGGGACGAAAGGCGAATGGCATATTACAATAAATCGCTCACATTGTCAGTATATATCTATATAGTATAGTTATACGAATCTTACCTGGGTACAGATGATGGATAACTGTTGTTTTCCCACGGTACTAGCTTCGGATAGTCGTGGGCTAGGGAGAAGGAAGCACATCGGGGTCCAGCAATCTTTTACATACTTAATAGGATAAAAAATTATCTCAAAATTGTATGGATACTAATCTGTTTTCGTATCGGCACAAGCCAATGTCATAGTCATGGTAGGGTAGGGTGGGCGGGCCCTAGTCCACGACTATCTGAGGCTAGTACCTCGGGAAAACAACAGTTATCCATCATTTGTAAGATTTGTATAACTATACTATTTTACCTCGGTACTACACCTCTGGCTACTCGTATTCCAGGGAGAACTTTACGTAATCTCATTTGTTATCCTTTTTTATACTTATCCTTAAACATATTATGTTTCAGTACAAAATAGAATTTTGTTGTTTCTCACTGTCTTTAGTTGGTGAGTAGGCGAGTCGCCAGGCCGCTTGACTTTTCTAGTCGTTTGTTGTAATGTTTTGCAAACGATCTAGCCATCTTCCAGCCGGCATCTGCCAGGATTCTCTTCACTGAGATTCCAACTGTCTCGCTTTAGAGACCATGGCCCCCCGCATTGAGTGGGATGTGTAGCATCCAGTATCAACGCCTGCCTCTTTCAGCACCTTGATTGGCCATCTTGAGAGTGTGTCTCACGAGATAGCCTTATGCAGTTTAATAAAGCTTATTAAAAGCTGTCTGGAATTCTGGATTCCCCGTGACTTTGATATATAAGCCCTAATGGCTGACACTACACAAATACCTGGATCATCTGGAAAACTATTTGCATGCACCGTGGACAGCGGGTCCCCTGTGCAATTCCACTTTAGTAATGTCTCCAAATCGAATGTTGCCCCCTTGTTGTCTATCTCCAGTCCATCCAGAGACAATGCCACAATTGTCTGGCCTCTGTATCCTGTCACTAGCAGTAACAGCACTGCTAACTTAAATCCTAGTTCCTTGATTGATAAATGTTTATTACTATGCCATATCTTGAACAGCTTAAACACTACTGACACATCCCAAAACTTATTATATTTGGGTTTGGGTGGGTTTCCCTCATACACTGTCCTAATAAACCAGTGCACAAATCCTAAGTCATCGTCTTCTAACATTCTTAGAAATCTTACAACCTGAGCTATTGTAGGTTTTAATGGCTTAACTCCTTTAAGCAAACAATGAAGTCCCTATTTCTTTAAGTAACTTGTATATAATTCAGGACAGGAGGCGGACTACATAGTATGGCAAATTTATTCAAAGGAAAGAACAGTGAGTAATGTATGCAATCAATTGAAGTAGCGAATGACAAGTGAATGGTAGAAGGTAAGTAGATCATAATTAAGTGGTATAGGTTAAGTTAAGGCAATGTAGTAATATCTTAATGAGGTCAAGTGTCAGATCGAGGCAAAGTCATGTATGTCATTAGAGTCTTAAGTGACCCGGGCCTCAACCCTAGTCGAAGCGATAGTTGGGTGGGTGGGACAGTGAAAGTAGGTCTTGTCGGTGCGGTGGCAGGAGGAGAAGTGGTCGAGTTGATGGGCAGGCGGAAGGGAGGAAGGGGGGGGGGGGGAGGTACCAGCGGAGGGACCAGCGGAGGGACCAGCGGGGGAACCAGTGGAGGGAGGAGGGGGGGTGGTGGCGACATCTGGAGGAAATGGGATGATTGAGGGAAGGGGGGGAGGAGGGAGTGGTGGCGCCATCTGGGTGGGAGGAGGTGTGTGTGGGTAGTGGTGTGAGCGGGGGGGGGCGGTAGGGCCGGGGGAGGGGAGGTCGTCCGCCTCCCCCGAATTACCCATATTGCCAATGCAATATTGACAATTTCACCATCCCTTTTCTCCAGGCATGTGAAATGAGTCTCTCTTGTGTAATTTTGTCTAGACCATATTGTTCCAAATATGTGTTAAGAAAAGGAATGACAAAAGGGGTGTCGTTGACATGTCTCAGTGTGTTGTTAACAGTCCTTGATGCTGTAGATTGTCCTTTCCTCATGGAAACCTGAGCCTGTCTTTTGCTCCTAATGTGACTGCCGCTAGCCATGGTTGTGTATCCCACTCTGGTACTATCAGTACTGCGTGTGAGTGATCCATCCTGATCTTCCTGGCCACTCTGCCGATAATGCTGAATGGTGGGAATATGAAATAAAATTTATTATTCCAAATCAGAGAAAATGCATCCACTTGCCAGGCTTCTGGCTCTGGATGCCAAGACACATATTTGTGTAACTTTCTGTTGTTTTGTGATGTGAACAAGTCAATTTCTGGCTTGCCCCATTTATCGCAAATGTAACTGAAAATAATGTGACTTAACGACCATTCTAGATGATCATGGAAATGTCGACTTTTCTGTCAGCCAAAGTATTTTGACTGCCTGGGACATGTGCTACTGTTAGCCATATATCATGTTCCTGTGCCCAGTCCCAAATTAGTTTGGCTAAATGGTTACATGGTTTGGAACGCATCCTTCCCATATTACGTATGTAAGCCATGGCTGTCGTATTATCTGTTAATACCCGTACATGATTTTTAGTTAGGCGAACTAGACTACGTAATCCCAAATAAATAGCTCTGAGCTCTAGTACATTAATTTGATCGGAGATGTCATCTTCCATCCACCAACCACCGGTTGCCTGTTGGTCTCTATGAGCCCCCCATCCTTCTAATGACTCATCAGTCGTCACTACCATATTTGGTTCTCCTATTCTAATGGGGTTAGGTGAATTATCAATGTGTGAAAACCACCACATAATATCCTGTAGGCCTTCTGATAAAATTGTCATAGGCCTTTCAAAATTTCCTTTACTGTGAGCCAACGCTAAGTTCTTATCTATTTCTAGTGATTTAATATGGGACTTACCATATAGAATAGCAGGGGCATAGGCTATCATGACTCGTATCAGTATTGTGACTTGTCTTATCTTTGGTTTACTTAACTGTAATAATTGGTTTGCCATAGTCGTAAATTTATCAACTTTCTGTTTTTGTGATGTCAATGATAAACCCCAAACACCTTAATTTCTGAGTAGGTGTTAATACTGATTTAGTTTCATGTATGTAGAAACCTAACTTTGTAAGTGTATCACATAGCGGGTCTACTGCTGTTTGACATTGTTGTTGTGTTTGTGCAACAATGAAAGAATCATCAATATAGGGAAATGTGTGTTCTTTCCTAGCCATGTGGGAAAAAAACAGCTTAAGCAACTTTGTGAAAATACGTGGGGCACAAGCTAGACCATTCGGCATACATGTGAACTCATAAAGCTCATCATTCCAACAGAACCTGAGAAATTTCCGATCAGGTTTATAATTTGGCACTGTATAGTATGCGTCCCTGAGATCCACACTAGCCAGCCAGGAGTCTTGCGTCACCAAGTCTCTAGCTGTTTCTAAGGAAAACATTAATTTGTTTAACCTTGTTAAGTCCAAAATAAGTCTAATGTCCCCATTTCGTTTGGGTCTGGTGAAAATATTCTAGATAAATTCCCTAATTTCACCAAATTTAAGGACTTGGTCATTCAAAGTCTCCCGTTCTGCAAAATCAAACCGATACGGAAAAGGTATGCCTTTTTGTATGGGCTGTTCCATGAGTGGTATCCTAACTCCCTCGACTAGGCTAAGGATAGTCAGATTATCAGTAATGTTACTCCATTCCGATAGGCAATTATTAATGCTACCAGCCTTAAATATGCTTACAGGAGTCTGTGTTGCCACCTCTACTTGTTCCCTGGGCAGGGGAAGGATTCTGCGGGGTGAACTCGCTCTTGAAGGGTCTGTTCCCGTCGTTTCAGCCATACGACTGCCTCTGACCCCTTCCCCTGGCCTGGTAGCCGTAGTTGGTCCCGAACAGGCCTCCTCGCTCTCCTGTGCAACAGCTGCGAAAATCCTGCCTGTTCTTTTTTAAGTGGATAAAATTCCCGTCAGTTGCCTTTTTCTTCTCCGTTTCCGTGTGTTTGCCACACTTGGAGCCCGTCTCCACTTGCTTAAACAAGTACTGGAGTTGGCCCCCAAACATCTTGATTTTATCCAAGGGCTTGCCTTTGACCGGCTTGGGGACAAGGAATAGAGTGTATACCTTTCCATCATTGTCCATGACCTTCTTGGAGTGTGCGACCTCCTTGCCTGCCTCGGTGCACACAGCCTTGAATACATTTTCGAAACGTTGATAGGAGAGGAAATTGCTGGTGGCAGTAAGCAGCACAATTCCCCCTCCCATCTCTTCACAAAGTGAAGAGAACTTGTTCTGTCATCATCTGATTTTCAATCGGTGTTATGGCCGACAGCGCCGCGAGCACACCTTTGTGCACTGTGCGCAGGACGGCCTCAAACTTTTTGCGGTCCTCGTTCAACTTAACGTTGGCATCCATCTCTTTGATGGCCAACTCCGGGATGCCCTTAATCCCGGTAAACTTCTCTGCCAACTTTCTGATCACCTCCGCTGGCTTGAAGGTGTGGAAATGACCCTTATATGGTCTTCCTCATCACGGTGGTGGTCTGGATTTTTCTCCTCTTTTGGACTTTGATCTTTTTGACCACTTTGCCACTCAGTTTGGCGTATTTCCCTGCCCGTTCGGTGCCTGAGTCCGTGTTCATTGAGGACGAGTCGGACGAAGAGTCCGAAGAAGAAGACTTGCTCTTCTTAGTCTTCGTCGACTTCTTTTTACGGCCCCTGGTGAAGTCGTCCCCCTCGGACGAGTCCGCCCTCTTTTTGTGCTAACGCTTACGCACGGGCTGCACCACCTCTTCCTGGGACTCGTCATCAGAAGAGTAGTGTGGTTCGGAAAAATCCTCCCACTCGGAGTCCTCCGACATGATCGGCTGCTTAGCCCTAGGAGCATGCGGCTTAGCGGGGAGCAATTCCTCCAACTTAAGCTGCACCAGCCGCGCGACCCATTCATCTAGGTCAGCCGACCCCACCTCTCCAGAATCTCTTTGTTCTGGCGACCTTTGCCCTGTTACCGGCAGTGATGTGTCTTTGTCTTCACTGAGCTCATGAGGTGCATCCACCTTACTCCGCCTCATAGCCATAGCTGGGCATCTGTAAGAAACCGAAAACCAAACGGTTAGGAATTTTGCACGGTGGACAGGACACTGGCAAATTATTTTTTACCAAGAGTGTCAAATGGTGTTAAATCCTTATTTAAACCGTTTTTTAACGCAGCCATGTGGTTAATTTTGTCAGTTGTAGGTAACCGGTATGGATAACCAACCGAAGCAAAATGAGGGGTAGGGACCAATGTAGCGGTAGCCTCCCACACTCTCTGTCCAATAAACTTCTCCCACCTGTGGCTTTTGTGGCCAACAAGTTGGAGAAAATACTACGGGACTCGGAGGTATGCCTAAAAATTGTTGGGGAATCTTAAAGAAACCCAGGAATAAATCCTAACAATGTGTGGCTCCTGTCAAACATCTCTCCATTCGGCAACGGGCGGCATTACAAAAAACAATGGCTGCATTGTTCTAACGATGTTACAACACATCATAATTAACCTGTAAATCAGTTAATTTTCAATCAAAAGTTATAAAAACTTGATGTAAGTGAATGCTATCATGAACTATACCAACGTATCCATTCAAAACCAATACTAACCTGGTTGGTTTAGTAGATATGTAGAAAACTGCCGGAGCTACTCAACAAACATCCTCCCATTGTGAGTAGATTATGCTAATTGCTGGACCCGGATGTGCTTCCTTCTCCCTGGACTACGAGTAGCCAGAGGCGTAGTACCGAGGTAAAATATATATATATATATAAATATATATATATAATAAAGGCCGGATAAAATACCCCGCGTGAGTGAACATGTGGCTGCGCCGTTAGGGGCGAAGGAGGCCGGTGGTGGTGCCACCGGTCCCAGCAGTTTAGTAGGATGCACATATTGGCAGCAAATATAGGCCTATATAATGATAACAATAATAATAATAATAATAATAATAATAACCGTTCCACACCTATATATTCACATAATACTTATCCATCACGGACACACGCATACAGGTGCTGGGAGGGAGGTTAGTACTTAACAATAACGCAGTTACATGGAAGGGGCAGGTGGTATGGTTATTTATTTAACAATTTAGCACATACTTGGCTAACAAGGGGAGGATTGGTGAAATACATCAACATGACTTGGGTGATTAGTTAGATTACCAGTACAAATATACACCACAGCAATTGTTATTGGCAATGCATACTTTTGGTTGGTCGGCACATTACTGAAATAAACAAATTACATCAACTTAAACGGTTGAAAAGGAATCCCTAATTCTTGTCAAAACAGCAAAATCTTCACATATAAATGCTAGGAATACTAGAAGACAATTTACTGTCATCAAAAATTACTGAATATATCACGAAATTGTCTCTATTTATGACAGTATTGAGCGCCTATTATACATTAGTGACTGGGGAATAGGTTTTAGATGGGGAGCACTCATGTATGTCACAAATTAGATGGAGCTAAGGACTTTTGCTCAATTACTTCAAGGACAATGTGATTTGCTGCTTAACATAAACTCTGTAAAAGAACGGTGCACATTAGCTGGGGGAATGCATGTAGAATACGCCACATGAATCAACAGGAGATCACTAACAGCAGAAAGTAAATTGTTTGATTACAGTAGCAGGAAAGACTAATTGCACAACGGTCAACATTTAATTTGTCATAATGGATTAGCATGGGTCTATTAGTCTAAAAAAAACCATCAGGTTTGTGGAGCCTACAGTAGCTGTGTAGTGTAGTGGTGGCACAATTAGCTAACAATTATTTCAATTCTATGTATTGCTGTCTGTAGTAAATTTACTTTATATCCTGATGTCATGAGAGCTTCAGTTGAAGGTCATCAGATTCCTAACATCCGACGCGAAATGACCCCAACCTGTTCATGAAAACCTAAATATAGGTTAACCAGCACTATCCGGCTTCGTCAACAACAGTTTACCCACGGAGGAGTGGCAGTGTTCAGAGCAACACAATAAGGTGGGTGGTATACGGAATAAATAGGCAATAACAGCCAGTGTGCATAGGGCAGTTTCTGATATTTCAGATGACACCATGTCACGAGAATAGAGTTACATAGTAACCAGAAATAATATTTTTTAAAGGAAAGTTTGTTTTATTTAACGACGACTCTAGAGCTCATTGATTTTTATCATCGGCTATTGGACGTCTAACATATGGTCATTCTGACATATTTCTTTGGAGGAAACCCACACGCCACATAGGCTACTCTTTCTGATAAGCAGCAAGGGGTCTTTTAAATGCACTTTCTCAGAGACAGGACAGGACATACCACAGCCTTTGATTAACCAGTTTTGGACCACTGGATGGAACGGAAAATAGCCAAACTGCAAATGTGTCCACTGAGCAGGATCGATCGGATAACCCACACCTTCACAAGGGTGGACACTCTACTGCCTGAGCTACGTCCCGCTCCTCAGAAATAATTCAATGCATGTGCAATAAAATTTCAAAACACATGAATTTACATACTGGTGTCAAATATCATGTCTTCTTGCAGTGGGGGGACCTCGGCCTTCGACCTCGGTCAGTTTGAAATCATTCCACTCACCCATTCGAACTATGACGTATGCTTACACCTACGTAGGATGATGTCTTTTGGTTATGTTGACATTATTAACCTTTTGACACCCATTGCCAAATTTATCTTCATGCCGGCAAAATTGGTCGTAATGCGAAGCATTGCGTTTGATGCGAGGAGAGGAAGAGACCCTCCCCCCGCCCCGCGCTGTCGCGCTGCTTTCTCACCTCGGCAGACGGCGCGGCGCGCCGCCCCCTCCCCCGCCATCCGCGTCGCGCAGCGCTCACGCCTCACCCGACGCCGCTGCTCGCCACCTCTCGCCCTCCCCCGGGCCGGCAGCTTTCACACTCACCTGCTGTCGCCCCTCCCTCCTCCCCTTATAAGGTCGCCCCCCGGCCTCCCTCAGGCACTCGCCCTCCTGCCGTCTCCCAGCTCCCTCCTCTTTTCAAGTCTTGGCTCCTCCACCTCGGATCTCTGCTCCAGCTCAGCCTCAGGATGCCTCAAGGGAAAGGACGTGGACGCAAGGGATCCCGGGCCGTCCCCCGCACCCCGGGGCCCTCTCCAGCACCCGGCCGGGGCGAGTCCCCGGCCTACGCCCCGGCGTCCCCCGCGGCGCCCTCGGGCCGCACCTCCGGCCCCGAGATCTCGACACTGCTGGAGGCACTCCAGCGCATCCAGCTCGACCAGCAACACACCGCCGCCGAGGCGCGCCAGGCGACGGCCGACCTCCACGCCCGGATCGACTCCCTGGAGACCGGGGGGCCCCGCCCGGGGATCCCTTCATCTCCCCCGAGGCGCCAGGCCGCCCCGACGCCTCGGGCGCCTACCGCCACTACAGCCCGGCCCCCGCCGCCGCCTCAGGCGTCCCTCCACGGGGCCGCGCACCCGGAGTATGAGAGGTACCGTCACCTCTCCAGTCAACCACCCCCAGCCACCTCGCCGGCCTACCACGAGGAGGCCATCCGCCACAGCCCCGCCTCCGCGGCCGACGCCGTCCGGAATATACTAGCATCCGCCGAGGCGCGCCACTCCGTCAGGCGCCAAGGGATCCCGGCCAACTACATCTTCCCCTCCGACCTGGTGAAACGAGGGGCCGAGAGGAAGCCGGTGAAGAGGGGGGAGGCGACAAAGGACGAGTATACCCTCGCCCTCCTCACCCTCATCGACCACCCCGACTTCCCCGCCCACTCCGCCCAGGGACTCCACCACCACCACCTAACAGTCTGCCGGGATAACCTCGTGTACCCCTGGGCGACCGTCCGCCGGTACTCAGAGACCGTGTTTACCGCGATCGCGGACGGAACCCTCCCCCAGGGCTGGCATGACCCGGTAGCGCTCAACCTCATGAGACTAGACTGCCTCGCCATGCCCGAGGACCAAGCCACCGCCGCCCCTGCCCGCCTACCCGACCCTCTCCACCGAGGCGCCCACCTCTCCCGACCCCAAGCTGACGCCCGCGCCACCTACGACAGGGACGCCCACGGGACCCCCTGCCCGGCCTGGAACCGCGCCCCCGCCTCGTGCGATCGGGCTCACGTTGGGGAGGCCCACGGTGAGACGGGGGACAGGCGCCGTCACATCTGCGCATACTGCGCCAATGTGAGGCGCCTCCTAACCATGCACAGCGAGGCCGACTGCATCACAAAACAGACCCGTGAGCGCCAGACCCCCCCGCCACCTCGGCGGATTTTTGATCCGCCGGCCTCTCCCCGGCCGGCCCGGGGGGCCCCCTCCGGCGCCTCACCCCCACCACTGCCGACAGCCCGCAACTCCCACCGACAACCTCCCAGCGACCACCGATCGCAGCGCCGCCCAGTCCCAGCCGGGGATCATCACCTCGGGCATCACGCCTCGGACCACATCCCAGCCCAGCCTCAGGAGGAACCCTCTGCCGCCGATCCTCACGACACCGCCTTCAACAACACCGCCGCCCAGACCCCGACCACCACCCCATCCAGCCCCGAGGACTTCGCTGCCCCCCTGCTCGACCCTCGTCGGACCTCCTCACCGGATCCCGCCAAGGAGCGGGCCTCCCCCTTTTTTGGCCGCCCGCTCCCTGTCGACGCAGGCCCCGGACACTCCCCGCCCCAGAGGGAGCCTGACCCCCGACGCGGCCCACCCCCCGGCCGGCCCACCCCACCTGCTCCGCCTCGGGCGTGCCGCGAGCCCTCTCCGCCTTTTGGTGGAGGGCTCCTCGGCACCCCCTAACTCCACTGACATTTGATCTCTGTTTTTCTACTTTACACCACTCCTCATGAGTTTCCTTATTTTATCACATTGTTCACTATTTACCTCTACCTTCCTCTTATTACTCTGTATGCCCTGTATGCTCTGTCTGAGGCGAAAATAAACACCCTTTATTTCCACCCCCGCCTCCTCTCTTCCTTTTCGCGCATCGGTCGTAATGCGAAGCATTACGTTTGATGTGAGGAGAGGAAGAGACCCTCCCCCCTCCCCGCGCTGTCGCGCTGCATTCTCACCTCGGCAGACGGCGCGCCGCGCCGCCCCCTTCCCCGCCCTCTGCGTCGCGCAGCGCTCACGCCTCACCCGACGCCGCTGCTCGCCACCTCTCGCCCTCCCCCGGGCCGGCAGCTTTCACACTCACCTGCTGTCGCCCCTCCTCCTCCCCTTATAAGGTCGCCCCCCGGCCTCCCTCAGGCACTCGCCCTCCTGCCGTCTCCCAGCTCCCTCCTCTTTTCACCACCCACCCACCCTACACTCCTCCTACCTTCTCTTTCAGCGGTGGAGGGCTCCTCGGCACCCCCTAACTCCACTGACACTTGATCTCTGTTTTTCTACTTTACTCCGCTCCTCATGAGTTTCCTTATTTTATCACATTGTTCACTATTTACCTCTACCTTCCTCTTATTACTCTGTATGCCCTGTATGCTCTATTCTGAGGCGAAAATAAACACCCTTTATTTCCACCCCCGCCTCCTCTCTTCCTTTTCGCGCATCAGGATTAATACGTCATCTTTTTTAAGGAAAATAAGGACCATCTTTTTTAATGTCAGGTTTGTAAACCAATATTGGTAACACTTGAAATCTATGAAATAAACAAATAAGAAATTTGCAAATATTTTGTATTTTATTTAGGGGGCATCGCAGGTTTCTTTTCTCCTTTCTTCTTTTCTTGTGAGAGCATGGTTAATTTATTTGGTTTTAGTTGTTTCGGCTTTGTGAATTTTTGCGGAAAATGATTGAGAAACATGTTTTTTATTGCTTCAGCTCATTTTGACAGACTAAAAATCTGATAATTATAGTGGCACTGCAACAGTTAAAGTGACACATTCATCTGGTGTCACAATAATCTGGTCTCACACAGATCTGGTGATACACTGATCTGGACTGGACATGTCACTGATCTGGTGTCACACTAATCTGGTGTCACAGTGATCCAGTGTCACATTGATATGGAGTCATTATGATCGGGTTCATAATGATCTGGTGTCATAATGATCTGGTGTCACACTGATCCGGTGTCACACTGATCCGGTGTCACACTGATCCGGTGTCACACTGACCCGGTGTCACACTGATCCGGTGTCACACTTACCCGGTGTCACACTGATTCGGTGTCACGCTGATTTGGTGACACACAGCTATGGTGACACTGTTATGATGACACCCTGATCTGGGGTCATACTGATCCGGTGTCACACTGATCCGGTGTCACACTGATCTGGTACCACACTGATCTGGTGGCACACTGACCTGGTGTGACACCATCTGGTACCACACCGATCCGGTGTCACACTAATCTGGTGTCACACTATCTGGCACCACATAAAATCCGGTGTCACACTGATCTGGTGTCACACTGATCTGGTACCACACTGATCCGGTGTCACTCATACTGATCTGGTGTCACACTGATCCAATGTCACACTGATCTGGTGTCACACTGATCTGGTACCACACGTACTGCTAAGACGCGACAAGTATCAATTTTTAAGTCATCAGTTTGACTCGACCAGGGTTCGAACCCACGATCTACCAACACGGGAGACGGACGCTCTACCTCATTCGGCCATCCCGTCTGGTTTTTCCATCCAGTTTTCCAGCTCGGTTCATTGTTAATTGCTATAAGGGTTCTTTTTGGTTGACCTATAAGTATAACCCCGCACCCCCTCCATGGGAAAGACTCGGTATGGATCGAGCTAGAAAGTGGGTACCACATGTTGCCACATCGTTTAAACATTTCCGTCAAGGGTGACATGGATTTCCTCTCGAAGGGCTAACTGAAAACATCAGAAATTAATAAATATATATAATTATCAAACATCACATACAAACAAGTATTCGGATAGTGGTATGCGTTGGGCTTTTTCCCCATCTTTAATTTTTTTTGGTCACGTGCTCAGATGACCCTTAAGTCATTGCATTAATCACACCACAATAATTAACTTAAGGGACATCCAAAGTTTTCAACATCTTCAAGTTCAAGGTCATACAAACCATATAAAAGGGGGGGGGGCTTCAGTCAATAATGAATTTTATTATTCAATAAAATGTTAACTTTTAAAATATTCATATTATTGTCTTTATGTTCTCTAGTAAAATGTTGACGGAAAAGTAGTATGCTTTGTACGACTATGGAAATGTTGAAAACTTTGGATGGTCCCTTAATTAGGGCTAAACCTAGATAAAAGATTCACCCGGTACTTGTAGTACACGGTTAAGGGCAACGTAGTGTAAATACGGGCGGAAATAGGTTTAGTATGGAACCTGAACTAGAAACTATGGCTCCAGTATCAAATGGCTACTTATATCGGCACAGATTTGGTGAAATGGGAGAATGCAAAAAGACGAGATGGCGGCCACAGAACGCCGTCGATTTCACTTTTAAATCTTATTAAACTAGATATTATATTATATTTTTCAACTCAAAGGTAGCGGGCTATCAATAAGACATATGTAAAGAATAAATGTTGCTTCTTAGATTGTGAAATTAGGCTCTCAATTCATTGACCCGTTTTTTCGACAGCTTTTGCATAGGGTTGGTTTGCACCTCTACTGCAGCAGTACGGGGTGAATCTTGTATCTAGGCTAAACCAAGGTAGCGAAATGGGCATATACATGCAAGCACACTACTTATAGGTTGTGCACTACCACGACTGAAGGACATACCCATGCTGTGAACAGTGCCATGAGGACTGTGTAGTCACTTATCAAGTAAAATGCGTAACTTAATGAAAATACAGGTGGTACAGTGCTTGCTGCGTTGAATTACTCACTTGAAGTAACGGGGCCTGGAAACATATGTACAGGCAACAGATGTTATAATATATTCAGTAGTAATTCAATAAGGAAAGTCATAAGTAAAACCATTTGACAATTAAAGAAAGCAGGCACACCTATACGAGTCGTTCTACTATTGTGGCAATATAAATTATAATGTACACTCAGCATGTGTGACAATAACAGTAAGCTTTTGTGTGACAAATGTTAATTGTGACTTAATAGGCTATGCAATCAAAAGGCTCCGTTGACAGGTATTGTTCTCAAATTAACTCATCCTATTACTTCCTGTTTTCTTTCATTTCAATTTTCTGGGGGGAATTTTGTTTTATTGTAGCTACGAATCTACCTGGGGATCGTTCTATGTTTGTATTTCTTTGCTCCTAATTAACATAACACTAAGTCCGATGAAAAGAAACTTGTGTGCAGTCATAGGCGGTAATTATCTACCTATGAGATGGATACATCGTTGATGCATGGGTATATCAACATACCTAAGTTACCATATTAATTATATATCTATCAGCAAATTTCAGATAGAAGCTCTAAATAACTGATTTTACTTTTGAAAGTGATATTAATATAAATACATAACAAGGTTTTTCATATCGCTTAGTTAGTGTGTTAATTAGGAGCAAAGAAATATAAACATAAAACAATTTCTTTATAGATTCATAGCTACAGTAACAAAATTAATGTCCCCAGAAAATTAAAATTAAATAAAACAGTAATTTAATTGGATGAGTTAATTTGAGAAAACTAGCTGTTAACAGGGCTTGTTAATTGCATAGCCTATTAAATCACAACTATATATATACAGTGAAATCCCGTTATAATGTGATTGTTAGGTCCATAAAATGCCATCGCGAAAACAGCAGGGTCATGATAAATGTGGGTTTTGTTTACCGAATTACCTTTGAATTAAATAATTCTGGGTCCAATGAATCATTGCGTTATATCCGAATTTGCTTCAATTCAGGGTGCGATATAACAGTGGTTCACTGTATATATAACATATATTCTTATATTTTATCATTCAGGTATTACACCTGCTTGTGTATAGGTAGACAATAATACAGGCAAAGACAAAATAATAGTTGTTCCCTGACAGGATCTACACTAGGACGTATATAAAAGAACCAACCCTCGGGTCAGTTAGTTGAAAAACATGACACGTCTGTTAAATTTATAAATGCCCTCCATTTAAATATACTGGAACACGACCAGACAAGGGTGAAGTGGCGGAATTCCCCCGAGTAGAGTCCCAATGGCTGCCACTACTTAAGTTGTGAAAGTAGAATGTCCACTCACCTTTCCTAGATACCCTAGGCATTCTAGACTAATTTAGGGAATTGAAAGTTCGTCTCGCTGCTGTATATACCAAGGGCCCGTCTACTGTTGGCGTATGTATCTTTATGTACTAGTCGCTAGGGAAAAAAAAATTGTAATTTCTTTTTTTTTTTTGGTAAAGTATTCTGAATATGACATTTGTCAGCGCCAGAGCACTGGTCTTCCAGCCATTTTACTATTAGAATTGACAGTCTAAATAATCTAAGTTTGATCAGTGCTGTATTAGTTACAGCACCGATCCTGTAGAATTAAGGGAGTGGCTCCTGCTGTATAATGTACAGCACCAGTCAATGTAGTTAATGCGAAAATGGGGAGCAGCACCGAGTAGAAAGTGTATACTCGGGGCAACTCAAACAATCATTCAGGGTTACATTTTTTCTCTCATAAAACAAGGTAAGTTTATAGTTGACAATACATTTTGTCTGTCTTATATAATGTTCAATATGTTTAAACAGGATGATAGTTGTGTATGTTTGGTGTGTTGATGGTTTGTTCATAATGGTTAAGGGTGGTGGCAGGGGAGGGGGGAATCGAGCAATCAAGTCGGCGTTAGGTCGTGTGTGTGTGTGTGGCTACATGTCTGTCTGCGTGTGTATGTTGTGGAGGTGTCTGCGTATGAGTGTACATATGTGTGTCCATGTGTGTGCGCGTGTGTGTGAATATGTGTGTGCCTGTCAGCCTGTCTGTAGTTCTGCCGATTTGTTTGTGTGTCTATGTGTGTATTCTATCTGTCTTTCTGTGTGTCACTCTGCCTGTCTGTATCATCAGTGTATGTGTGCATATGTCAGTGTGCTAGCATCTTTCTGTTTCTATTAATGTGTATCGCTCTTAATATACATAGTACAATATAGTGCAGACATAATTTCTGAGAGATCAAATTTAAACTATGAAGTCCCAAAGGAGCTTAAATTCAGTAAGACAGACGGGGTCGTATACCAGCTTGGAACCATCATTCCACGGTACTAGCTAGAACGATAACCCAGCTCTGGCGGTACATGCATCAGCTAGCAGACACATATATCACATGCTAACTTCTAGGTTTTTTTGGCTTTTTTTTTTTAACACACTTCCAGTTCCTTTGAGTTGTTCGTGAAAAAGTCAACGGTGACAGGGGAAGACCTGTGAACGAATAAGCACCTTTTCAACACATGTATCTCAAGTGTGGTAGGCCCTTCGGTCTGGTAAGGCATGTGAGTATATATGTATATATTATACATATAAATAAATATACATATATTTATATATAATTTACTTATATATATATATTTTTAATTTGAACAGACAGATTATATATATATATATATATATATATATATAAATATATTTATATATAGTATAGTTATACGAATCTTACCTGGGTACAGATGATGGATAACTGTTGTTTTCCTGAGGTACAAGCCTCGGATAGTCGTGGGCTAGGGAGAAGGAAGAACATCCGGGTCCAGCAATCTTTACCTACTTATTCAGGATAAAAATGATCTTAACTTATATGGATACTTCAATGCTTTCGTCTTGACACAAGGAAACGTAATAGTTGTGGCAGGGTTGGGTGGGCGGGCCCTAGCCCATGACTATCCGAGGCTTGTACCTCGGGAAAACAACAGTTATCCATCATCTGTACCCAGGTAAGATTTGTATAACTATACTATTTTACCTTGGTATTACGCCTCAGGCTACTCATAGCCGAGGGAGACTTTTACGTAATTTCATTTTTATCCTTATCATTTCAATTTAGTATACATTAGTATAATGAAACAATATACTTGTGATATTCTCACATGTCGTGTTAACCAGTGAGTAAGCATGTCGCTAGGCCGCTTGACTTCTCTAGTCGTTTCTTGTAATGTTTTGCAAACGATCTAGCCATCTTCCAGCCTGCATGCGCGAGGATCCTCGTAACGGAGATCCCCAGCTGTCATGCCTTCGAGACCATAGCTCCTCTTGTCGAATGGGAAGGGTATCGTCCCATATCAACGCCTGTGGCCTTAAGCACTTTAATAATCCATCTTGCGAGTGTGTCTCTCGAAATGGCATTGTGTGGTTTAATCAAACTCACCAAAAGTTATCTTGAATTCTTTTTGTTTTAGATATATACTCCCGTATGGCTGGCACTACATAAAGTTGTCGATCATCCGGGAAACTATAGTGGGTCCCCTTGTGCAGTTTGATTTTAATAATTGTTTTAAATCAAACGTCGCCTCCTTGCGATCTATCTCCAGTCCATCTAGAGACAATGCTACAATAGTTTGTCCCCTATGTCCGGTGACTAGCAGTAAAAGAACTGCTAACATAAAACCTAGCTCCTTAATTCCTAGATGATAATTACTAGGCCATGATTCAAATAGTTTTAAAACTATTGAAACATCCCAAAATCGATTATATTTTGGTTTTGGCGGATTTGTCTCATATACAGATCTCATGAACCAGTGAATAACTTGATGTTTACCAACTGTTTGTCCATCTACTCTCAGGAGTACAATAGACAATGCACACCTAGCAGCATTAATCACTCCAAAACCTAACCCCTCATCCTCTAGCATCTGCAGAAATCTAACTACTTGTGTTATAGTAGGCTTTAAAGGCTTAACCTTTTTAATTAAACAATGCAGTCCCCACTTCTTTAAATAACTTGAATATAATTTCACTGTTCCTTTCCTCCACGCATGGGAAAGCAGGCTCTGTTGAGTAATTTTATCTAAACCAAACTGCTGCAAATAACTTTAAAAAAGGAATGCCAGAAGGGGTGTTGTTGACACGTCTCTGTGAATCGTGAGCGGTCCTTGATGTTGTAGATTCCTGCGTGCTCATGGGAATCTGAGAGTGTCTCTCGCTCCCAATGCCACTGCTGCTAACCATGGCTGTGTGTCCCACTCGGGGACGATCAGAATTGCATGTGTCCGATCCATTCTGATCTTCCTGCTCACTCTGATAATGCTGAATGGTGGGAAAATATAATTATTAGTTCCTTCCATAATAATAGCAAGAACATAACAGAAAGGAGACAAGTCAGATTTGTATGGATCGAGCCTATAACTCTGGCTGGCCCTTAGACCTACCGTTAATTTTATTGAACTAAATCATTGACGAAATGGGCCGTTAGTAAGGGGGTGAGGCGCCGCCTGGAGGAAAGGAGGGGAATTAGGGGAGCTGCTTGGAAGCAGGCCTCTCGATCTCCAGGCCACACCCCAGCCTCCAGTAACCCAAGTAGAAAGGAGCATATCAAAAGGAGAGGTTACAGGAGCAGTCGTAATAATAATAATAGAAGACAAGAGAATTACATACATAATAATATTTGCATAAGTACTTTATACCTCACATAAAATATATTTTCCCAAATCAATGAAAATGCATCCACTTGCCAAGCATTGGGCTCTGGATGCCAAGATACATATTTAGATATTTTATAGTTCTTTCTTGATGCAAACAAGTCTACCTGTGGCCATCCCCATTTCTGACAAATTTGTTAAAAAATATTGTCATTCAAAGACCACTCCAAATTATCATGGAAATGTTTACTTTTCCTGTCTGCTAATGTGTTCGGACTACCTGGGATACGTGCTACAGTTAGCCAAACGTCATGCTCTTGCGCCCAATTCCAAATTAATTTTGCTATTCTATTACACGGTTTGGACTTAGTCCCTCCCATGTTACGAATGCAGGCCATTGCAGTAGTATTATCTGTCAAAATTCTGACATGAAATTTTGGTATGCGGATTAAACTGCATAACACCAAATAAACGGCTCTAAGTTCCAGAACATTAATATGATCTGAAATTTCTTCCTCTAGCCATCAGCCTCCTGTTGCTAAACTATCACGACGGGCACCCCATCCTTCTAAAGACGCATCCATCGTAACTATAGTGTTGGGTTCACCCATGCGTATTGGATTCGGAGAGGAGTTAATATGTTTAAACCACTACTCAATATCCTCTAGTCCTTCTGGTGAAATGGACATTTTTCTTTCAAAATTACCTTTAGTACGGGCTAATGCTAAATTCTTATCCATCTCTAGCGACTTAATGTGAGATTTCCCATATAGTATAGCAGGGGCATAGGCTATCATGATATCGATAAGAACGGCGACCTGCCTAATCTTTGGCCTCATTAATTGTAACTGGTTTGCCATATCTGTGAACTTGTCTAGTTTCTGTTTTGTTAGCGAAACTGTCATCTCGTCTGTGTTTAACAGAAAACCTAAACATTTTAATTCTGTAGTTGGAGTAAAAACTGATTTCTCCTCATGGATGTAAAATCCAAATCTAGTGAATGTTTTAAAGAGATCATTTACTGCATTTTGACAGGCTGTCTTTGACACCGCAACAATAAATGAATCATCAATATATGGGAACATAATATGTCCTTTCCATGCCATCAGCGAGTAAATTGGTTTTAGCAGCTTAGTAAACAAACGAGGGGCACAAGCTAAACCATTTGGCATACAAGTAAACTCATAAAGTTGTTTGTCCCATACAAAACACAAATATTTTCTATCTGTTTCATAAATTGGAATTGTGTAATATGCATCTCTCAGATCCACACTAGCTAGCCAGGAACCCTTTGCTATCAAGTCTCTTGCTGTTTCGAGAGAAAACATCTTAAAATGTTTATATTCGACTAGCTTGTTAAGTCTTTTTAGATCTAAAATCATTCTAACATCCCTATTGGGTTTAGTTCGCGAAAAAATATTTGAAATAAATTTGCCTCTCTCATGGTTCACCTTCTGTATTATGCCTTTCTGACAGAAAAGCCCCACTTGTTTATCTAGTGCCTCTCTCTCGTTGACATCAAATCGATAGGGAAAAGGAACTGTTTCCTGTACCGGCAAATGGGTAAAGGGAATATGTATCCCCTCCACAATACTCAATACCGTTAAATTATCAGTAATTAAGTTCCATTCTTGCACACAATTTTTAACATTTCCAGCCTTAAATGTGCTTACAGGTGTTTCCGTGGTCGTAGAGGTTTGCGTAGCCACCTCTACTCGTTCCCTGGTCGGGGGAACGGCTTGCTCGGAGTGTACTCCCTTTTGAATGGCCGGTTGCCGTCGGTCCACCCAAACGGCTGGCGCTGTCCTCGACCTCTCGGCTGGAAGCCGTAGGTCGGGCCAGACTGTCCGCCTCTGCCGGTCCGCCGGTTGCGAAAATCCATGCGGCCTCGGTGGAACCGCGTGTTGCCCTCTATGGTTTTCTTTTTCGCATCCATGTGTTTACCACACTTCGAACCAGTTTCTACCTCTTTAAAGAGGTACTGGAGCTGTCCACCAAACATTTTGGTTTTATCCAGTGGCTTGCCCTTCACTGGCTTTGGCGGAAGGAAAAGAGTATACTCTTTCCCGTCATTGTCAACCACCTTCTTCGACCTTGCCACTTCCTTTCCCGCATCAGTACAGACGGCTTTGAAGATGTTTTCAAACCGTCTGAAGGACAAGAAATTACTTGCCGCGGCCAGCATCGCTATTCCCATGTCCATTGTTCTGGCCAACGACGAGAACTTATTCTCAGTCTGCATGCGATTGGCCCCTGGCGCAATTGCTGTCAGGGCCCCAAGGACCGCCTTGTGTGCCTTGTGGAGGACAACCTCAAACTTCTTTCTGTCCTCGTTTAGGTGGATATCTCTATCCATCTCTTCAATGATGGAATCTGGAATTACCTTAATTCCTGTGAGCTTCTCACCTAGCTTGGTGATAACTTCCACGGGCTTGAACATGTTGAAGTGACCTTTTATGGTCTCCCGCATCATTGTGGTTGTTAGGACTTTCTTAACCCTTTCCGTCTGGCACCACTTCCTGACTTTTCCACTGATCTTAGCGTTGCATGCTCGGTTTCTGAGTCTGAGTCGGTAGATGACGAGTCGGACGAGGAGTCTGAGGACGAATCCTTCTTCTTTTTCTTTGTGTGCCGCTTCTTCGATTTCCTCCTTTTGACCACCTTCTTTCTCGCCTTTGTGAACTCATCACCAAATGAACTCACAACCTTCTTGGTCTTTTTCTTTTTACAGGGAAGTGGCTCCGGTGATGAGTCCACCTCCGGAAGCTCATCATCCGTCACATCCTCCCAGTCTGAGTCTTCTTATAGAGAAGGAGGCCTCTTCCTCGCACGAGACCTAGCAGGGCGAAACTCCTGAAGTTTCGACTCCAGAAGTGTAGTGATACGTGCCTCCCAGTCCATAGGCACTGCTTCCACCATGTCTGGTGCACTGTCAACATCCTGTTCGGACATGACATGTGCACCGCCTTCAGGAGGAGATGGTGGGACCGTAACCACCGGAGATGAATTATAATCCTTGGCAGGCTGTGTTACTGCTGCTGCCGCCACAGGCTTACTCCGCTTCGTAGCCATCGGTAGTCTGTAACAATCGAAAGAAAGTTACTATAAACCCCATTTTATTACTAAACGTCACAACAGGTTAACAAAAACCACATCTGTGCATCTAGTGGTATCGGATAACGTATTTACACCGTTCCAATACAGGTGTGAGCAAGCTAAAGTGCATAGGCATAGGTATGTGGTTAGAAACCAAAACCATACGAGGGGTAGGGACCAGTGTATCGGTAGGCTCCCACACTCTCTGTTCCGTACACTTCTACCCCCTGCGGCTACTGTGCCAGCAAGTTGGAGAAAATGCTACGAAACCCGGAGGCACGCCTATAAAATGTGGGGAGTCCATAAAAGAAACCCAGGATTAATTTCCAACGAGAATCCATAAAAGAAACCGAGGAAACATCCAAACGAGATGGGGCTCCAGCCAACATCGCTCTCCGTTCGGCAATGGGCGGCTTGTAGAACAAAGGAAAAATGCCGCTTTGTTATATCGGTGTTACACAATCTGTAAAACACCCATAAAAGTAACAATAACATTCCAACGTTCTAATAACTTCGTCATAACGTGCCACAAGGTATCATAACCAAAGTGGACTACTTTTAATATCAATACTTACAGTTAGTATGCCGTTGTAGATCAAAAACTGCCGGAGCAACTCAACGAACATCCTCCCATCGTGACTTGATTATGCTAATTGCTGGACCCGGATGTGCTTCCTTCTCCCTCGGCTATGAGTAGCCTGAGGCTTAGTACCGAGGTAATATATATATATATCTCTGTGTGCAAAGAATATATATATTTATATGTAAGTAAATTATATATAAACATTCATATATTTATAAGTACAAATCAATTATATATATAAATATATGTATTTATTCATATAAATAAACACATATTGTTAGGCTGCGTGCACTGCCATTAGTAGACATCATGGTGTCATGCAAAAGCAACGCATGTCTCATTGCTAAAGAAAACATTCACAAAATAATCAAAAATGCACTTCTATCGACCACACCATGCCAAGTTCTGAATGTAGATATACCAACGCAGGGTTCCCAAGAAAAAATAATTGGGAAATCAAATCAAGAAAGAAGTTACCATTCTCAGACCCATCTAATGTAATTTCGTGAGAGGTGACCATATATGCATTGAAAGCATACATGAAGAAGCTTTTATATTATTTAAATCCATATTGTTGTGATAGATAGATATATGAATCGATCTAATGTGTGCTTGAGTCTTCCTAGTATATGCTTGAATCTACCTCATGTATGCTTGAATCTACCTCATGTAGGTTTGAACCTACCTCATGTATGCTTGAATCTACTTCATGTATGCTTGAATCTACCTCATGTATGCTTGAATCTACCTCATGTATGCTTGAATCTACCTCATGTATGATTGAATCTACCTCATGTATGCTTGAATATACCTCATGTATGCTTGAATATACCTCATGTATGATTGAATCTACCTCATGTATGATTGAATCTACCTCATGTATGCTTGAATCTACCTCATGTATGCTTGAAGTGGACTGATGATTCAGGACGCATATCCTCAATAATAATAATCTAGCAAAATCTAAACATAGAATCAGTCTAACTAAATAAAACTCCCATCCTTTATGCCATAAGCCATGTATTTCACCAACTGAAAACGACAAATAGTCTTAGAACATCCCATGTTTTGAAATACACCTAACATAAAGTGTAACAACTCGTACTTCATAAAATACATAAGAAATATATTTAAAACAAACATGCTGCAAAATACATTTTCGATAGTGTAATCTGAGTTCTGCAAAAACAACATGAGATATGTGTTCATTGATTCTGAAACCGGGCACCACATATTTGGTTTCTGAAAATGTACACATCGATGTCATACATTTACCCCTGGCGCACAATTACATGGCATTCATATCACAGACTCACCAGCGTATTATATTGACTTAGATATATCAAACTAAATAATTTCTCTTTATTATTTTTCTTTATTTCAAAGAAAATTACTGTGATGGTTCATAGCAAGCATACAAAATGTGTACGGATCAGCATTCACAGGATGCAAGTAGATCTATTTCTATGGCTAAACGGTCATGACAATATTACAGGTGATGGGTCTCACAATTTGTACATGTCTTGAGGGAACATGTCACACATGGAGGCAAACTGGTGTATCTATATACACATTTCTTGGCATCAGTTCATGAAGGTTGTACTGTTCAAACAGTACAACCTAGGTTCAATAAGTTCAAACAATGTATGTTGTGTCAGATACAACCTTGTTACAGTAAATGATTCCATTGCTCTGTAGTTACCAGTATGTAGAACAAGGCCTTATAGAACATAATATTATACAGTATCTTTGCACTGACCACATCTGTGTTATTAGGCAACAGATTTCCCAAGAACCCACATTTTTTTTTTTTTTTTTTACGAAATGTCACTTATACTACTAGCCTTCTAGAATTGATGCGACAAAATAATGTATCATGCATAAAATGCATTCCAATTTGAACAAATACATGTATATTTTATTAGCGACTTAGTGTTGTTGGTTAGTGTGTGGTTAACATTGCCACAATCTGTCACATTATATCTTTAGTAGTTTTTTTTTATTAAATGATTAAATAGTGACCTAGGAAAAAATAATGAGTGTCCGGGAATTCCATGTAAGGCATTATTAAATGTTTTAAAATGAAAGAATAGCAATCAGATAGAATGTGATATGGTTATTTTAGCTCATACTTGGATTATAACATAATCGGGGAACAAAGTGAAATCATACCTGGGCTGTTATGGAAGGGAACATGGCTATGAATAACGGGACTGCATACAATTCGTGACTCTTTGATTATATTTGTTTGAAATTCCTGACCCAGAACGAGGCTGGACTCTCAAACAAGTGGCTGCTGCAGAATATTCAATTCAATTCAAATATATGTATCATACTATATTCCGTGTCCATGGACAACTGGAGATCCACGCAAATGTTAAAGGATACCTGCATAACACAGACTATTAAAACTTAAATATATATATATATATATATACATAAATATATAATATATAAAGAGAGATACACTTAAGCACACCATTGTAATAGTAAAATACAAATACCAATATAAAGATGGCCGGATGGGACATCCGAATGAGTTTAGCACTCACTTCATGTACTTTGTGATCATGGGTTCAAAACCTGGCTGAGTCAAACCAATGACTTAGCGATTGATATTTGTCGCCACCTAGACTGGGGGTCGGCATTACCATGATTGATAGGACAAGGTGCAGTGGAATGAGGAAGATAAATTTTCACGCAAAAAGAACCCCAAAAAGAACATGATAAAATATCTTAGTTGTGATCTATACTTATGATGTAGGAGTTAATGTCGGTAGGTATGTGCGAGTGAACAGTGTGTGTAGGTGTCCTTATTACTAATGTCTGACATTCGTGATGAACACATCATAATGTTATGCATTACCATGGCTCTCCATAGCTGGGCATTGTTGAAGAACATAATCGAATCAAGATTAATGTAATCCTCTTTAAGACAATTAGGCATCCCTCATGGTTTATACAGCAAACCGAAATAGAGTATCATAGGTAATGATAGAGCGAAAAAAATAACAGTTATAGGTTTGTCTATTTCAACGTACAGAATTTGTAAGTGCACTTTCATAGCACCACAACGAACACCACACAAATCTTTAATATATTTGAAATGTTGAAATCAGGTTATGGGGCTGTCACATTACGACGTTTCGAGCCAATGCGGGTCGACGTGGGACGACGTGTTGCAATTTTGGGCGAAATGTCGGTACATGTCCGGTACGTTACCGGTACGTTACTGGGGCGTTTCCGGCGCGTCGGTACATAGCAACGTGTGAATTGACAGGTCGGAGCCCGTCGGCGCGCATCGGTACGCGGCGAAAGTTTTGTGCTTGCACAAAACTTTCGGCGCGGACCGACGCGCGCCGACGTGTTGGAGGGGGCGTTACGGACACGTTAGCAACAAGTCGAATCCGGTGGGGGTGCGCCGGCGGAACGCTGGCAGGACGTTGATCAATGTTGGTTAACGTTGGCATTTTTTTCGCCAAACTGCGACCGTTCCGTCGGCGCGTCTGCAACGTCCCGCCAGCGGGGCCCCAGCGTGCCATCAGCGTGTTATTGGCGCGTTGTCGGCGCTCCACCAGCGTTTCTCAGCGCGTTGGACGTGTTGCCGGCGCGCCTGGACGCGTTGGCGGCGGGTCTGGACGCGCTGCCGGCGCATCCTGACGTGTTGGGGGCAGGTGTGTACGGGTTCACACAATACTAACACGACACCAACGCGCCATCCCCATGCCGTAAGCGCGCTGACAACACGCTGATAACACGCTGGGAACCCGCTGGCGGGACGTTGACATCTTCTTCCGCCGCACGTCGAAACCTGTGGGCCGCGCGCCAAAAACACGCCGCAACCTGTCAAACTTTCTCCCAAAACGCCGAAGAGTTGGACGTGTGTCGACGGGTTGCAAATATTTTGCGCGTTGGTGGCTCGCCGGAAAACACTTCGTAATGTGACAGGGGTATAATACAGTTGACAACAAGCATACTCCTTTCTTGCAGCACATTTCTCTAGAAATGCATTGCTGGTAGTTTTCCAGTAAACCAAACCAATCATTGCAATCTTCCACCATTTAATAGGCCTGTTGTAGGCATAGGTTGAACTCATCGTGAGTGTATTTGTAATGAATAAGCACAGTGGAGTAGCCAGGATTGAGTCATGTTGGTGCGACCATGTGAGCACCAGCGGCACTTATAAACCTAGAGGGCTTGGAAGGGGGGGGGGGGCATGCCCCCACCCCTCCAAAGAAGAAAACCAGCAACAAAAAAACACCACAATTTTTGCTTTTAATGCATCAAAATGGTTCACTTCGGTGATATTTGGATACACATTTTACTCATTTTATTTCTGTATTTTTAATAATTTAGTTAGAGGTGAGAGGTGGGGGAGGGGAGGGTCCGGGCAACAAGGACACTCCCCTAAGTACACCGATGAGGCCTAGTTTGAGAACTCACCTGGGTCGTCTGTCCCCATCTCTGTCCACTTACAGGCCAACTCCTTCTGCTCCTTGTCTGTCCGCTAATCAAGAGACAGATGAATTGTCACAAATTGCTGCACAATACTTCAACATTATATTTAACTCAAAAGCACATGGCTCCTGACAATCAAACTTGTTGTTGTTAAAATGCTTATTCATCTGAAGAACTTTTTTTTTCCAGCGCCATGGCACTGGTCTTCCGGCCATAGGTAAATACACAAATGTAGTTTAGTCACATAGTTGGGAGTGAAACACACTGCACACTGACACACATACACACAAGACGTGTTATTTCATTTAATGAAGTATTTTCTAGCACACTTTCATTGTAAGTTAATTCGTAAACAAATGTAGAGCAAGGACCCTACTAAGTTCTGTTATCAGAAGCCATGTGTTCCTAGATTCAGGAGACTTTAAACCATAGAGCCTATAGTGAAGAATAGAGCTGTGAGGGACTACCCCCACCCCTTACTTCTGCCATATAAACACACCAGGCCACAGCTTCAGTCCTTCCTCAAATATTAACAGAAGAGACGCACTGCATTCACATTACCTACACCCAATGGTGTGCAGAGGTTTTGTGATACCCGGGACAAACTCCTTGATTGTATGCCCCTAAAACTCAAAGAGTACGGATATAGTACTGAGAAATGTGAGCAAGGAAGACATTTTAAATATGCCCTGACATGGCTGCCCGGGCCCATTGCATCCTCTGGCACCCCTCTCTGCACACTACTGTCTAGTCCATATTATATATCCAATGGTTTGGGGGTGGGGGGGTGGGGGGGGGGGAGTAGGGGGTGGAGGGCGGATTCTAACCCAATCACAAAACAAAAGCATTGAAGCTAACACATCTACCACAGTAGACAGCGGAATATTAGCCGAGTGAAAACGTGGCTAAATGCTCATCTTCTTGACTGAAAGTAAAGCTTTTCATATTTAACGACGCCTCTAGAGCACATTGATTTTCATATCATCGGCTATTGGACGTCAAACATATGTTCATTCTGACATATTTCTTTGGAGGAAACCCGCTGCCACCATATCTATAGGCTACTCTTTCCAATAAGCAGGAAGGGGTCTTTTATGTGCACTTTCCCACAGAATCTCCTCGAATGGTGTCGATACCGTGACTGTGCAGAATGCCTAATGAGCCGGTACTTACCCTCCGGGCCAGCGGCACACCCAGCTCTGTACACATGCTGTTCAGGCTCTTCAGGATCCGCTTTTCCCAGTTCATCTAAGGAGAGGTCAATGGGAAAAGGTAAGCAAATATAATCTGACATCTTAAAGAACTGTTCACATAGAGCTCACTAACTTTAAAACTAACCATGGTATCATAGTATATAAATAATGAAATATATATGCACAGATATAATTATGGACATTGGTATTATATGTAATACATATATGTAAAAAATGATAATATGTACGTATATATATATATCATAAGATATATTATATACATGTATATCAATAATTGTATATATATATGTAAATGTATATCATAATAATAATAATAAAACAGTTATACAAATAGCCTCATGAATCTAAAAACAGTCAACAAAGGCGTGTGTAATAGGCAATTTAGAGGAAAGTATGCATACCCGAATATATTTTCCTTGATAAATTGCTGGTAATTTTGTAGAATAAAGAGTTCTATCCATTATATTTGGTGTAAATTCCTATTGACTGGGTGTGAATCCCTACATGTCTGGTAGGAATCCTGATGCACCTAATTTGAATGTTGTATACCTCAGTGATAATTGGTCAAAAAAAAATATTAAAAAATCAGTGTGCCCATTTGTTACTCTCCAGCCCTGTTCATGACATATGGCTGTTGAACAACCCATTAGAAAAAGTGTTAGAAGGCTGGGTAAAGGAAAGAACTGCAGGAATTGGTAATCTAATGTGCTACATATATAGTTTAAATGTATATTTATCATAGCCCAATATTTTTGAATGAGGAATTTATATAATCATGTCGATTAATATACTTTAAACCTCGAATCGAGAGCTTTCTGTGGCTGACATTTTGTTGGTTTTTTTTTTGCATTCTCTCCCATTTCACCAATATAGATCAACACTGGATACTGGAACCAGGAACTCCATATCTTGTTTAAATAGCAAAGCAGTTTTTGGTCGGATTTAGATAGGGTTGTCATTCATCCTTACTCTGGATATGGGTGAATTCTTCAGCTATGTGTCCATTACATCTGGTATGAATCCATATATACGTTCAGTGTGGATCTCTATTAGTATAACGTAAGTGAGGTGTGAATGTCTATAGACCGGGTGTGAAGTTCTGATAAACCAGAAACCAGTTATGTTCAAGCAAACAGCACCTAACTAAGACTCCCTAAGTATTTGATACGTTGATTATGTAAATTTCTTATTGTTCTAAAAGTGAGAAACATGAATTAGTGTGCTAATTTAATGCCTCTTATTTGGTATGCAGGTATAGCAATACCTCAGGGAGTTTGACGTCCCTGCCTTGCAGAGTTGTAAACCACTGCCTTGTGGTACAGATTCTTGACAGAACCGAAGGCTAAGGGAGCAAACCCTAAACAGAAAACCATGTCACTGTGGCAGCATTAATGGCGGTTGATGTATGGAACTCCCAACATCTCCGACCAGCCACTGCAGGGACAAATAGTTTTGCGCCTGTCTTGACATGTTCTTGCCGGTGTGAAACCTCTATTTGCTCCCCGGGAGAGTGCCGCTGCTAACTTGCAAAAGCCAGCAGCACTTCAACACTTTTGCAGACAGCTTTCATGAAATGTACCAATGGGGTCAAGCAAGGTTGTTTACTGGCCCCCAGGCTCTTCTCCATCTTCCTATCAGCAATTCTCGACGAGGCTTTCCGAGACATGGTCGATGGCATCTATATACAGTCCAGACAGAGCGCTGACCTATTCAATGTCGCACACTTCAGAGCGAAGACCAAGACTACTCAGATACTGGTGAGAGAGCTACTATTCACAGATGACAGTGCACTGGTTACCCACTCTGCTGAAGAGATCCAGAAAATAGTGGACGCTTTCTCCGATGCATCAAAGAAGTTTGGCCTGAAGATTAACATCAAGATGACGGAGGTGCTGTACCAACCCAACTCTACAAGAACCCGAGAGGAGGAGATCATGGTTGATGGAAACAAGCTGAACTCTGTTCTGGAATTCACCTATCTCGAAAGCACTATATCAAGTGATGGACGCATTGATGCTGAAATACAGTTTGCTTGTTTGTTTGTTGTTGTTTTACGTCCTAGCAACATCTGAGGTCATATCAGGACGGGTGAAATACAGAGGAGGATGGCCAAGGCTAGGGCATCTTTCAGCCGACTACGCCAGAGACTCTGGAACAACCACCATGTGTCCATTCGGGTCAAAGGTAAGATCTACCGTGCAATCGTACTATCCACCCTACTATACAGAGCCGAGGCCTGGACAGTGTACAGACGACATGTGAAAAAGCTGCATGCCTTCATGATGCGACATCTGCGTTCAATCATGAGGCTAACCTGGAAGGACAAAGTGACAAATAAGGAAATACTCAAACGGATGGGGCTGCCCTCTATGGAAGATCTTCTGATCAAAAAGAATCTCCGGTGGACTGGACACCTCATGAGGATGTCATCAGACAGGCTACCAAAGCAGATCCTCTATTCTCAACTGTCTTCTGGCTACAGAAAGAGAGGGCGCCCTCGTCTCCGGTTCAAGGATACCATCAAGAGAAACCTGAAGCTGAGAGACATTAAGACCGACTCATGGACGCAACTCTCACAGCAGAGAGCTAAATGGAGAGCGGCAGTAAAGTAATGAAAGCAGTCTTTGTCGCATCGCGAACGACAGCATGATGATGATGATGATTAAAGCTACACATGCTGGTTTGTGTAGAGGCACATTACTGTTACACTATTATCTAATTTAATTATTTCTGCTAACAATGAGACCAATATTTACATGTTGGTGACAATTTTGTGAATATAACTACAATATACCAGTTCCTACGGATTTATAACCGAACGTAGAAGAGCGGCATACTTTTTATGGATCAGCCGACTGAGTTAAACTTGAGTCATTGTATCCACTAATCCTAGGGACAGCAACTAGTCTCAGTGTGTACATATATATACAAATATACTAAGGTACTCAGGAACTTAGATTATGCGCCAAAACAATCCAAAATAAAAATATTCAATTTTTTTAGTCAAAATAATTTAGTATAAAATGGGTCAAAATACTATAGAGTAGATTGCACGCTATGTGTTCCTAACTCAGAAAGAAAATCAATGAATTGTTAATAAAGTATCCACCCTGGAGTAGGTGCTAAGATCTGAGTCGGGGTGTGCGCAATATATCTCAATCTAATACGTCGGCCATTCATGTGAAGTGGAAGCATTCACTCACAAATCACCATTTATTTTTCACCAAATCAACATAAAAACCCTAATATCATACACAGGAAAAGTAGTAACAGGATTAGATATATAGAAGAGCAGCTGGTAATTAATTGAGTCTTTTATCAGTAATAAATTATTTATATACACCAAAAGAAAAGTTAAGATGCTTTCCAGGTGAAGGGAGTATTTCAGCAGGCTTGAGCTACATCTGGTAAACATTGCAAAACTGGGCTGCTATAGTCGAAAGACACCATTTCATGTATGCATCAGCATATGTAACAGTCCAAGTGAGTGGGCAGTGAATTTAAATGGATTGAAGCTGAAGGCTGAGGCCCATTTGAAAGCACTGCAGTCACCCACGAGGATTGTTATGACTACAATTTAACAAATTGTAAGCGCAAAATTCTTCACATGCCCATATAGCACAGAGCCGTCGGGCCGTCGTTGACTATTGGTCGCATGGTTGCCACACATTTTCCACCGCCGGGCCGACGGTGGTGGCCCGCCGCTCTTTGCCATTCTTTTTGTACACATTTTCCACCGTCGGGCCACCGTCAGGCCGACGGTGGTGGTCCTCCACTTTTGGTCATTATTTTTGCACATATTTGCCACCGACAGTGGTGGTCCGCCACTTTTTGCCATTCTTTTTGCACATATTTGCCACCGTGGGGCCATCGGTGGTAGTCTGCCGCTCTTTGCCTTTCTTTTTACATATTTGCCACCATCAGGCCACCGTCGGGTTGACGGTGGTGGTCAGCCACTTTTTGCCATTATTTTTTAACATATTTGCCACCGTCAGGCCACCGACGGGCCGACGGTGGTGGTCCGGCACTCTTTGCCATTATTTTTGCACATATTTGCCATCGTCGGTGGTGGTCTGCTGCTTTTTGCCATTCTTTTTGCACATATTTGCCATCGTCGGGCCGTCGGTGGTGGTCCGCCGCTCTTTGCCAATCTTTTTACATATTTGCCACCATCGGGCCATAGGTCGTGGTCCGCTGCTCTTAGCCATTCATTTGACATATTTGCCACAGTCGGACCACTGTCGGGCCGTCAGTGGTGGTCCACCGCTCTTTGCCATTCTTTTTACATATTTGCCACCGTCGGGCCGACTGTTGTGGTCCACCGCTTTTGGCCATTCTTTTTGCACATATTTGCCACCATTTGGCCACCTTTGGTGGTGGTCTGCCACTCTTTCCCATTCTTTTTACATATTTGTCACCGTCGGGCCATCGTCGGGCCGACAGTGGTGGTCCGCCGCTTTTTGCCATTCTTTTTGCACATATTTGCCACCGTCGGGCGACTGCTAGCGACCGATAAACGTGTTGCACAACATATAAGAGCATAGTGCCAGCACATGAGCGACACTTGTCCAAGGACAGTCCAGCGCATTTCGTCGTTGTGCCAGCATGCACCCAGCGCGCGACTTTGGCGTAACGCATGAGTAATGCATGCCAACGTGCGGGGGACCCGACCCACCCGCAAAATGCTCACGGCACGTTCGCAGAACGCCGGTGAACGTTATATACATTAAGCGAGCGCAAGACGCGTGCCCTATAAGTCAAATACGTTGAGACATGGTGGAGAAACACCTACTGCATGTTGGCCATACGTTATGCATATGTTAGAACGTTGTCATATGTTGGCATTACGCTCAGAGGGACAAAAGACAACGTAAGAATGACGTTCATCCAACACACGTCTCATGTATCACGACGTACGCCTAATGTAGGCATAACGTAAGCACCTATGCATTGTTGTACATCGAAAGTTTTGCGCATGCACAAAACTTCGCCCACCCCCTGACACGTGCCGCCGTATGATGTTGCTAGGACGTAAAACAACAACAAACAAACAACAAACAAACAACAACCGTATGTCGACGAACATCAACGTACATTGATGTATACCAATGCGCACCTAATGCATGTGTAACACATAACGATGTATCCCGATGTAGCGACAAAAAATCACATACGTCGCCATATGTTTGCGCGATGCGTTGTTATGTAACGGCCTTTACGTCGAGCTACGTCGAAAGTTTTGGGTATGTCCAAAACCTTGACATGTGTTACCGTACCTCGACGTAACTCGACATAGGCTTAATGAACGAGTAACGTATCTCGACGTAATGGCCAAATTTCACCTATGTTGGGTTACGCTACCGCGTTACGTCATAGTGTGGCAGGCCCATTACAAATTTGCCCGCCGCTGGTTGCCGTTCATTTTCCACATATTTGCCACCGTCGTACCGACCGTGGTGGCCCGCCGTTGGTTGCCATTCATTTTTCCACACATCCCCCATCCATCAAGGGGTAAAAAGATATGGTTGAGAAGGATGTTAAAATGTGCCTAACTAACAACCATAGGGGAGGTGTAATACGGTTGCTTTCGGAACAGGTCAGTAGAGAGTTTGAAGTTACAAATGCCTGCCAGTGCTCATGAAAGATCATTTTCATTGCAAAAGTGTTTTCGTGAGGAGTGCTGGGTTTTGTTTAGCAGTCATCACTTCTTAGCATAGCTTTTTAGCCAAGATTAGTAGTGTCTTATCGTCTTAATATCTAATATGAGGTCCATGCACCTCTATGATATTAAAGTGATTTTTTTTAATTGGGGTTTACTCCTCCAGTGCCATCTGTGGTTACTGCTTTGTGACACAGGAGACAAAAATATCTTCTCCATGTGGTATCCAGAGATTCCTGTTTGGGGCCCACAATGTAACCCATATGGACCCTATATGGGCTCTGTGTTATCTGACAGTGCGGCCACCGTTGGGCTACCATTGGGCCAACAGCGGTGTATGCTGCTATGGGTGGCAAATGCCGTCGAGCCACCATTGGGCCAATGGTGCCATATGCTGGTATGGGTGGCTTGCCACCGTTGGCCCGACGGCGGGTCAGTGGACAAAACAACGTCGGCCTGACGACGGTTTGCCACCGTTGGCCCGACGGCGTGGCCACCGTTGGGCCAACGGCTCTGTACTATTAGGGTGTGCTTACAGGAAATTAAATAATTGTAATCACTAAATAAAAAAGTGCATATTACAATAGATTTAGTATTGAAAAAATATTGCGCTGGGAGAAATTGTTCACAGGTGCTTACAGTTCGACAATGTAACTACGCCTCTGATAAGAAAAATCATATGTTTTGGGGGGTTTATTTTTATTATTGTATGTGTTCGATAGTCACAATGGAACTGTAACCAAGCTACTTCAGATGGCACTAGTGTCATTATGGAACTGTATTCCGGTCACTTCAAAGGGCACTAGTGTCATTATGGAACAGATCTGGTCACTTCATATGTCACTAGTCATTATGGAACTGTGTTCCGGTCACTTCATATGGCACTAGTCATTATGGAACTGTATTCCGGTCACTTCATATGGCACTAGTGTCATTATGGAACTGTATTCCGGTCACTTCTTATGGCACTAGTCATTATGGAACTGTATTCCGGTCACTTTATATGGCACTAGTGTCATTATGGAACTGTATTCCGGTCACGTCATATGGCACTAGTGTCATTATGGAACTGTAATCCGGTTACTTCATATGGCACTAGTGTAATTCGGATGAGCAAAAACCAGCCCTGTATTAAAGTGATGCATGTGCAATAATAATAATAATAATAATAATAATAATAATAATATGCAGAAAGGTGGTCCAGCGCAGCGGGTCATGACCCAAGTCCCTGGCCATGTCCCTGATGCCCCACCTGTGCACGCCGGATGTACATCACCGCCTCCTTGGCCACTTCCGGTGAGGTGAGTGGATGTGGTACACTTGGGTACTTCTGCATGCACTTGTACACAGCGTTCCGCAGCTTCCGCTCCCATCCTGAAACACATTCATTATTTATTTGTAAAAGCTTTTCTTTACAAAAAAAAGATTCTTTGCCACAAACAGGAGACTAATCGAACATAGTCTCAAATTATTTATCAAATAGAATTATTTTAGACTACATCTTTTATTAATCATATTTAGTCATCCCGTATATACAAATAGGGATAGAAAGATAGATGAAGAGAGAGATAGAGAGGGGAGGGAAAGAGAGACAGGGAGTGGGGGAGCGGGGAAGAGAGGGAGAGAGGGAGAGAGGGATAGAGGGAGAAAGGGAAAGAGGGAGAGAGGGAGAGAGAGATCTTCCGGTGCAAGTGAGGTTCCCGTGTCCTAGGTACAGTAACAGCCGGTGGCGGCGCCACCGGTCACTCCTGGGAGGTACAGGAAGGTGGACATCGAAATACAATAATAATAATAATAATAATAATAATAATAATAATAATAATAATAATGAAGTAGTTCCCTTCAGCGCCTTTATACTCATATAATAGTTATACATCACATATATATAGATTTATCATCTATACACTTATCGTTGCAACAGTTTGCTTCTCACCAACTAAGACTAAAAACTAAGATAAGATAAGATATAAATATTAAAACCAGCTTAATTATCCCTTATTGGCAAATTGCTTTAAGCAATGTCAGTGAACCTCACTGCAAGCAATTTGCATTCTCCAGGATTCTCACAAATTCTAAAGTTGCATGGTCCGATGAAATATAATTTTGTCAAAATTAAAACAACTACTTACATTTGATCCTATTATCCAACTTAGAAACACCCATTATACAGGGAGGCCATTAACCAATTAGGCCAATCTTGTGACCTCATTAGCCTCCCCGGACCAAGTAGGCCTACTGTGCAGGGCCATAGAGGGGAAGGGGAAATTAGGTGGATGTTGCCCCCCCCCCTCCATGTTGGATATTCAATGCTGTTTGGTAAATTCTATAAATATAATTAATCAATTTGGGTCATTTAAATTTTTACATTTGTCAATTAAAATTGCATCTGCCATCGGGACTATGCATGGTATGAGGGAGGATGAGACAGTAAATAATAACAGAGCAATAATGTGTACATGAGAAATTCAATCAGTATGCATATCCTTGGCGGTCTAAATATATGTGAGGATGCACACGCATTTGTTTTGCGTGCATCCGTTTGAAATTTGTCAGTTAAACTGTATATAAAAGGAAAACGTTTTTTTCTTTTATTGAATGTAAAAAGGAGTGAACCATATGGAGTGAGATATGTGCATTTGAAAGTTTTTGACTTTCAGATCTTTTGTAATAGCTAATGCAGCAGCCGTTCCATGCTGGCCACATCAGCCGGGCCTGAGCATTAATAGTTTGATGGGATCTGCCGCAAATACACAGGTTTCAGGTTTTAATGCTATGATAGCACCAGCCGTTCTGGTTGTGCCTATGCGTTATCGTTTGGACGGAATCCATCGCAAATGCGCCGGGTTCTGCGCTTAATGATATGATGGCAGCAGCCATATTCTATGATCCAGCTGGGCCTGAGCATTAATGGGTTGACGCGATCCACCGCAAATGTGCAGATCTCCAGGTTTAATGCTATGATGGCAGCAACTGTTCTGGTCATGCTTTATCGTTTGAACGGGATCCATCGCAAATGCGTCAGGTTCTGGGCTTAACGATATGATGGCAGCAGCTGTTCCGCAGCGAATACACCAGTGTATGGCTTGGAATCGCAGAGCGTGCAGTTCGTCATAGGCGAGTGTAGAAACTGATATGGTGCTATGAACCCAGGCCGTCCTCCGACGCAAACGCTGTGGAACGGCACATTTGCGATGGATCCCGTCCAAATGATAACACATAGGCACAACCAGAATGGCTGCTGCAATCATAGCATTAAACCCAGAAACCTGCGCAATTACAGAGGAGCCCATCAAACCATTAATGCTCAGGCCCGACTGAATCATAGAATGTGCAGTTTGGTGGGTGGTTGCACAGTTTGATGTTTTAAAATTTTTGCCATTGGGACGATGTCAATCATAAATCGATGTATATGTGATGTTGGATATTCGATGCTACTTGGTCAATTCGATAGATATAAATCAAATTAACCTTTCCACAAAATAATATTTTGTTAAAAACCCTAGTACCACCAATCCGTTCCCAGAATGTTCACAACCCAAACAGAAATACGTACCTACAGCCCTGTCAGGTTCCAGGATTAGTAGGTCATCTCACATCATGTGGTTACCGCGAGATGACCATCTGGGTCATAGGCACAGGACTTTTGGCAAGCTTGTCAAAATTATGTTGGGTTCTTTCAGCTCAAATTGCTCCAAAACTAGCCATTTTTCATCCAAGTTACTCAGGACTAATGAATATTAGGATATAATGGTCAACCTGAGCTATTTATCTCAAATATAACTAACAAATTCAAATGCCATCGGACCATGCAACTTTAAACAACTAGATTTAAGGACTTTTTAATTCCAAATTATTTTTTTCAGTCGGCAATAATATACTTAACACTTCCATTACTAGTTAATAAACGAAACACACAAGACCATTCAATATGCATGCGTTTCAATTAAATTCGCACATAAAAAAGATGATTATATTCCATAATTCTTGATTTATTTTCTTACATTATCTGGAGACAACAACAAAATATTGAATAAATATAAAGTAACGAGAGTGAAGTTACCTGATTTTGTTAGCTCAGCAATTACACCCTTCTTCAAGTCTGACACTCTCAAAGTTGGTTTTGTAACCTCTTCCTGAAGTAGAGAAAGATCATATCATTATAACAGTGCGATGTAAATATCTGCTAATGTCATGATTCATGTACCTACTTACAATTAACGTGCAATATTGAAGAGACCAGTTATTGTTCACCCGCTTTTTTATATATATATTCAATTAGGGGTGGGCCAACATCTATTGGCTTTGCAATTTGTATTGTGACGGTGGAGGTCAGCGGGGCATCACGTATGTTGATGAGTCAACATATTTAATTTGCGCATGAGGCAAGTCGACACTCAGCACGTGACCACTCCGCCACTCCCCTCACTTCTCTCCTGACTCTCACCGGAGCAGCACTATTTCACCCACCCCTCTCTTATAGGGTTTAAATGCTGAGATTGACTGTTATCAATCTGATTGTACGATTCTCATCATGTCACTTGTCTCACTCAAAGCACCCAATCATCTCGATTACGCCCAACAATCCTCAACATTAATTCCACATCTCGGAAGCCAGCCTTCCATGTCGCAAGGTGCCAGCCGCCTTCCGTTGAGCCAGCCTTACCAGCCTCCCGAGGCTCTGAACTCTGGAGCCAGCCTCCCCCCACCGCATCTTGAGGCACTCTTATGTTATCATTACAGATTCATATTTGATTAATTCTATTCAAATAAATCTTGAGTACCAAAACTGACCCCTCCTTCATTTGTCTGAGTGTCGCGAATTATTGGGTCTAGCAGAGGGAGACTTAGCCAAGACTCAATACATATTGTCCTAGACACATTCTAGTTTTCTAGATACATTCTGGGTGATGTTGTTACGTCATAATTCATAGATTTCTTTGTCTGGTCGGTAGAATAAACCAGCAAACATAGCTGATCTTACTACTACTACTAGAAGCTGGATTAATGTTGTGTTTTTTTGTTCGGTAAACAAAATATATATTTATTTATTTACAACGCTTTAAAGGGATTGGACAGGCACATGAATTGAGCTCGGTATCACGATATTGTGACTGAGTGGGAAGTCAGGCCATGGACATGGTCACCGCCTCATGGTAGGCACGTGACCAAATCGCGTAATATGTCGCTGAACTTTAGGCCAGATCCGGTGATTCAGCACTGGTCATCGTGGCAGCAGGGTCAGGGTAAACAATATTGTTAAATAGTTTTGTTGTGGATGATAATGTACAGCACAAGTATCAGTGGCATAGTCTACACAATAGCCAACAGTCTCGCATTTGAATTATTTTCATTCGATGCCAAGAAGTCAGAAAGTTTGGATGAGGAAAGTTATAGCTGTCAAACTCACAGAATTTCTACCCGATATTCATCAGGTATATCTTTAAAACCTAATGTTGTTTAAGTGTATGTATTTATCTACAAACTGATGGAATTTGGTGATATTTGAATGATCAGCACGTGCATTTCTAGGATCAGCAATGTTCCTTGTCTCTATCAACAACGGTGATTATGCTGCAAAAATGGCCATTTTCAGACCAAACAACTTCCTATAAAATACAGAAGGTGAACTGACAACCGATTGATTGGGTCGACGGGGACCTAACAATATGTTAAATGACATTTAGGGAACTTGATAAAAATGTACATATGGGTTTGCAAATGTTCTTTGTGAGTTTGTATTAGTGTGATTCGTGGTTGATTAAATCAAGTAAATACCATGAAAATTAAGAAAGTTCTGGCATATATTGTGTTTGAGCTACTCGTCAAGATTGATTATTAATTAACCAATGAATTATTTAATTAAATAATTAATAATACAAAATCAGGCTTTGATGCAGCCTTAAAATAATTTTTTCTCTTTAATCTATTACAAAAATCCTGTAAATAGCATGAAAATGAAGAAAGTTCAGGCATATTTTTGTGTTTGAGCTACTCATTGAGATTTATTAATTAATTAATCAATCAATTAAATAATACAAACTATCAACGGACATGAAAGATGGACGGACATGAAAATGGCGCCGATGACACATGCAGTGCAGGAGGCTCTGTAAAAATAGTGTGGATTACTAATGAAAACACAGCGCTAATTACACGGAAAGTGCACAAAGGCATAGCCTTAATCACGAAGACCAACAGAAATGATGCAAATGAGGCATTACTAGGATAATAAGGAGGACTATAGGGCGCAGTCCGTCTGGGTATGTGTACTGGCACAAACCAAAGCAGAACCGGGCAGGCCATGGTCATGCATCCGATTCACCCTGAGATACAAAATGGCTAACCATACAACACAACCATCCCACCTAGTCACAGTCCTGAAGGGTCCAGGGGTGTTCTGGCACACTGGTGTACTATCTAAGAACAGGGCGTGGGTGAAAGTATGCTGTAACAAACCACAATGGGACGTGATCCTCTCCCGCAGGCATGTATGTCATCTGGGTAGATGTACATAGTAGGCTAAGTTATCATATACAGGTTAGGAAAAAACTTTGAAAATTCAAAAAAACTAATATAGAAACTACTAACACCCAAAACCGCAAAAGGTTGGCCCGAGAAAGATCAGGTAAACACTCCTGAGTGCGGAACCAGACCAATCCAGTATCACAGCTGTCCAGCGTTGAAAACAAGTACCCTCACGGGAGCTTATATGTTATGGGCAGAATAAAAAACTTGTCACAAAAAAAACCCCAAAAAACTCAGGCTTTGATGCAGCCTTAAAATGGATTTTTTCTTCTCTTTAATCTATTACAAAAATCATGTAAATATCATGAAAAGTAACAAAGTTATGCACCTTTTTCATTCAGTTTGCATTGTTTATGGTCACAATGTCCTTTGTTTCAGCTTAATAAGTTAATTACATGGTCAGAAATCATGCGATTTAAATAAATAAAATTGTTCTTAATATTAGACCAATATGCATGATCTTGGCGTCATTTAAAAGCATATCTGTTGATACCTTACAATCATCAATGGTATATGAGTTTCATTTATATACAGTAAACTTATTTTTTTGTGTCACATACCCAGATAGCACACACAGCCGTCGGCCTGACGTCGGCTATTGGTCGCACCGTCGCCACCGACTTTCCACTGTCGGTGTTGTTCCGACATTGGGTTTCAATCCCTTTCCACTTTTGAGCCACCGTCGGCCCACCGTCGGGACCGACAGTGGTGGGCCGCGTTGGTTTTGCAATTCATTTTCCACCGTTGGGCCATCGTCGGGCCGACGGTGGTGTTCCGACGTTGGGTATCAATCCCTTTCCACTTTTGAGCCACCGTCGGGCCACCGTCGGGTCGACTGTGGTGGGCCGCCGGTGGTTTGCATTCATTTTCCATATTTGAGTCACCGTCGGGCCATCGTCGGGCCGACGGTTTTGTTCCGACGTTGGTTTTCATTCATTTTCCACTTTTGGTACATCGTCGGGCCATCGTCTGGCCGACGGTGTTGGTCCGCGCATGCGCAGTTCTTTAAATTTGGTTTCCGGCTCGAGTCGCCAGCGGAACACGTGCGATTGTTGATCAGTGTTCTTTTTCTACATGTAACTCCAGAAATAGGAGGAATTTTAAGGAATTATTTAACAGGTTTGTTTATTAATATGTTTAGATTATTTTGTAAAAGTTTTGTAATCTTACGACATACCAGGACAAGCACACAGTCGACGGCCCGACGGCGGCCGACGTTGGAAAGAAAACGCCTCGGGCCGACGTTGTTTTGTCCAACCTCCCGCCGTCGGGGCGGGACGCGGCTGCCGCCGTCGGAGGCGAGGCGGCAAAATCCGACGGGGCGGACGGCGGCCAAACTCCGTCGGGCCAAACGCCGTCGGGGCGACGGCGGGCTTGCCGCCGTCGGTGGCGACGCGGCAACTCCGTCGGGCCAACGGCGGTGCCCGGAGGTGGGCGACGGCGGCGGCAAAACGCCGTCGGGGCCGACGTGTTTTGTCCAACCTCCCACATCGACTCGACGGCGGTGCCGCCGTCGCCGTCGGGGCGTCGGGCCGACGTTGTTTTGTCCAACCTCCCACCGTCGACTCGACGGAACCCTAACCTTATAAAAATTTATTTAATATAGTCTATATACTAATAATATAGTTATCCCTAAATACAGAAAAAGTGAAATATCTCTACAAACACTCCACGTAGAAACAAATCGCTTGGTACACATATAGACAACATAGTTACCAAAAAGATTATATTAAATTTATAAGGTTAGGGTTCTTGATATCTATTAATTTTGAATAAAACTAATATTTTGCACCTGTACGTATTGACACTATAGTGACAGTGTCTTCTCGGAAAAACCAAGATGGCGGTCCTTCGTCAACATTCTGTACCGCGTAGTTCAAATCCTATTAACACGAATAATTCCATTAATACATCGTAATAAATTACAAAACTTTTACAAAACAATCTAAACATATTAATAAACATACCTGTTAAATAATTCCTTAAAATTCCTGGTATTTCTGGAGTTATTGGTAGAAAAAGAACACTGATCAACAATCGCATGTGGTCCGTGGGCGACTCGAGCCGGAAAGCAAATTTAAAGAACTGCGCAAGCGCGGCCCACCACGTCGGCTCGAGTCAGTGGGCGATTCGAAGTAAACAAACCGTATCGGATGATTCAAATCGTATTAACACGAATAATTCCACTAATACTTCGTAATAAATTACAAAACTTTTACAAAACAATCTAAACGTATTAATAAACATACCTGTTAAATAATTCCTTAAAATTCCTGGTATTTCTGGAGTTATTGGTAGAAAAAGAACACTGATCAACAATCGCACGTGTTCTGCTGGCGACTCGAGCCGAAATCCAAATTTAAAGAATGCGCATGCGCGGACCACCACCGTCGGGGGGTGGGGGTTGTGTGGTGTGTGGGGGTGGGCCGACGATGGCCCGACGGTGAATCAAAAGTGGAAAAGGTTTGAAACCTAACGTCGGAACACCACCGGCGGCCCGATGGAGGCCCGACGGTGGCTCAAAAGTGGAAAAGGTTTGAAACCTAAGGTCGGGACACCACCGTCGGGCCGACGGGGGCCCGACGGCTCAAAAGTGGAAATTTGGATTGAACCCTAATGTCGGAACACCGCCGTCGGGCCGACGATGGCCCGACGGTGACTCAAAAGTGGAAAGGGATTGAACCCTAACGTCGGAACACCACCGGCGGCCCGACGGTGGCCCGACGGTGGCTCAAAAGTGGAAAGGGATTGATTCCCAACGTCGGAAATCCACCGGTGGCCCGACGGCGGCCCGACGGTGGAAAGTCGATTGCGACGGTGCGACCAATAGCCGACGTCGGCCCGACGGCTGTGTGCTATCTGGGTATTAATGGAATTATTCTTGTTAATACGATTTGAATTACCCTGTACGAATGTTGACGAAGAACCGCCATCTTGTTTTTTTCCGAGAAGACACTGTCACTATAGTTTCAAGACGTACAGTTGCAAAATATTAGTTTTATTTTGAATAAAACTAATATTTTTGCACCTGTACGTATTGACACTAGAGTGGACAGTGTCTTCTTGGAAAAAAAAACATCGTCGGGTATATACCACTTTCTTTTTCAACAAAAAATAAATAACTCCAGATATCGCAGGAATTTTAAGGAATTATTTAACAGGTTTGTTTATTCATATGTTTAGATTATTTTGTAAAAGTTTTGTAATTTATTAGGATGTATTAATGGAATTATTCGTGTTAATACGATTTTGAATTACCCTGTACGGAATGTTGACGAAGAACCGCCATCTTGGTTTTTTCCGAGAAGACACTGTCACTATAGTGTCAATACGTACAGACTATATTAAATTTATAAGGTTAGGGTTATCGATTTCTATTAATTTTGAATAAAACTAATATTTTTGCACCTGTACGTATTGACACTAGAGTGACAGTGTCTTCTCGGGGGAAAAAACAACGTCGGCCCGACGGCGTCGGCCCGACGGCGACAAACGCCGTTGGGCCGACGACGTTTTGGCGCCGTCGGCAGCCGCCGTCGCCGGGAGGTTGGACAAAACAACGTCGGCCCGACGGCGGTTTCCACCGTCGGGCCGACCGAGCGGCCGCCGTCGGGCCAACGGCTGTGTGCTATCTGGGTAGCTACTCATGTAGTAGATACTGTACAATATTTAAACCCGACACTGTCACTGTTGAGAGTGGACCAGATGGGATGGCCGAATGAGTTAGAGCGTCCGTCTCCCGTGCTGGTAGATCGTGGGGTCGAGTCCCGGTCGAGTCAAACCAATGACTTTAAAATTGATACTTGTCGCTTCCTAGCCAGGCGCTCGGCATTATTAGGATAGGGCAAGGACTGGTGTGCTCAGTGTCAGGATAATGTGACTGAGTGGGATCCCAGGTCATGGTGCCGGCGGCCTGGTTTCCCAGTGGGACAGCACTTAAGGTCGCCATGAGTGTGCACTGTCACAAGTCGGTACATGTCTGGATATGACCTTAGATGTTGCTGTGATGCAAAACAACAACAAACAAACAAACAAACACTGTTGAGACTGTTCTGACTAATGCCAGTAAATGAGTAATGGGGTAATGCAGAATAGCCTTCGGGGTGAATCTTTTATATATATATACCATGAATGTGCACTGTCACAAATCCTTCCTCATCCTGATATTACCTTAGATGTTGCCAGGATGTAAACCCCCAACAAACTCAGTCGGCGCGCAATTTTCTTACACTCGGCGAGAAGACCATTCCCATCGTTAGATGGCTAGTTGTTTACATCGACAACAACCCCTATTATCGCTTCGACTGTTGCATTCACTGATTCAGTGCCACTCTCGCAGTGTCGGTGTGGTTTCAGTGTACGTAATATCTGTCTATATAACTTGACATACGGCTTACCCATGCTGCCTTCTGTAGATGCATCTGCAACATTGATCCTTGTAGCTCTGTCACTATCTTAGCAACAATAATGTTGACATTTTCATCAGTCGGAGGCATATTCATGTTCGACATCGCGATTAAATAATGTCGTAGACTCGAGTACCTAGCTGTCGCGGTCTGTCACTAGTGTAACTAGTGTCAGGACAGGCGTTGGACGTGTCAGGTGATTGTTTATACTACTAGTAGCCAGCCAGAACACCCAACGGCATACATAGCGTGCTTAAATAACTTTTAACGATTCGGGTTATAAAAAAAAACCGGCCAACGTAATGCGGTAATTACGTGCGGTTTGATGATGTTCGGGTACCTTCCTGCAGGTATGCGACAGTGGCGCCACTCACAACACAGCGGCAACTAGACAACCCACAATCGATACAAATCAGCACCAATGCCAGTAGAGGGGGTGTAATGACGTCACAAGACAACTTTCGGTGGCCATATTGGATTACATACAGAAGGCTTGCAACTGCCTACACTGTGTTTATTTACTGATTTGTTGGTTTATTTGTCACTGTTTTGAGCAGTTAGAAGTTGTGGTACAGTGCTGTAAGTAAACATATTGGAAGTAAACTGCCTCGAACCTGCCAGAACACTCTGTGGCGGAGTGGTTAGAGTGTCTGACTTTTTTCTAGGTCAGACTCCTGATCTGAGGCAGAGAGCCTGTATATAGATGAGAGGGACAACTCCCGCGAAAATAGGTAACACAGGCTACAGTGGCGCTCCTGGCGGTTATTGTTGAACAAGCCTTGAGGTTTGCGGTATTAGCGCAGGTGCAAAACATTAGTTTTCTTCAAAAATTAATAGAAATCCAGAACCCTAACCTTATAAATTCAATATAATCTTTTTGATAAACATGTTTTCTATATGTGTTCCAAGCGGCTTGTGTCTCGAGCCGTGTTCACACGGGAAAAGTTTAAATCGATTTAGACAAGGCGATTTATATAAATCGATTTAGACGCCCGTCCACACGGGCAGTACTTGGGCCGGAAATCGATATCAGCGCATGAGCAAGTCGATATTAACCAGCGCCAGTTTCGGTTAGTCGACGTCACCATGAGAGAGTGTGGGTTCGACCTAGATATGTATAGACTGAATCATATTGTTTTGGAACCGTAAAAACTTCTGCTGGGCAGTGAAAACCTATGAATAAATGATGAAAAAAACATCTGGGCACCTCTATCCAGTTCATAGACCAAATTATATAATGTGCGCTTTTGATCGACCGGAAAGTCAACAAACTAAGGTCTCGACTGCGCATGCGTGTGACGTCCTTAATCTGCCTCAGTGCGTCCACACGGGCAAAATAAATCGGTTCACAGAAATCGACTCACGTACACTACCTCGACAAGTGGTGTACAGTAACCGGATCACAGGAATCGATTCAGCCCAAATTCGACCCAGACGCCCGTTCACACGCGAAATGTAACCCGAACTAGGCAAGTCGATTTCTATGAATCGATTTACATTGCCCATGTGAACACGGCTTAGGTCATGTAGTTTTAGAGATATTTAGCTTTTTCTGTATGAAGATTGTTCACCGCCATTGACAATGCATTGAGTAAGCCGAACATGCAGCGCGAAAAGTTTATTTTTATTCAAAATTAATAGAAATCCAGAACCCTAACCTTATAAATTTAATTTAATCTTTTTGGTAAACATGTTTTCTATATTTGTACCAAGTGATTTGTTTCTAGGTGGTGTGGTTTTAGAGATATGTCACTTTTTCTGTATGAAGATTGCTCGCTGCCATTGACAATGAATTGGGGCCTCAATGCATTGTCAATGGCAGCAAGCAATCTTCATACAGAAAAAGTGGCGTATCTCTAAAACCACACCACCTAGAAACAAATCACTTGGTACACATATAGAAAACATGTTTACCAAAAAGAATAAATTAAATTTATACGGTTAGGGTTCTGGATTTCTATTAATTTTGAATAAAACTGACGTTTTGCCGGTGTTGCGGATTCCGAGGGACACCAGTTTCACAGGGACACATCGCTCCTGCACACGCGTCAAACTCGAACAGCATCGTCACTAACCTTATAAATTTAATATAATGTTTTTGCTAAACATGTTTTCTATATGTGTACCAAGCGATTTGTTTGTAGCTGGTGTCATTTTAGAGATATTTCACTTTTTCTGTATTGTCTGTATGAAGACTGCTCACGGCCATTGACAATGCCTTGAGTTTGACGGTACGCGCAGTGCAAAACGTTAGTTTTATTCAAAATTCATAGAATTCAAGAACCCTAACCGTATAAATTTAATATAATGTTTTTGGTAAAGATGTTTTCTATATGTGTACCAAGCGATTTATTTCTAGATGGTGTAATTTGGGAGATATTTGACTTTTTCTGTATGAAGATTTGCTCACGGCCGTTAACAATGCATTTGAATGGAAGTGTCCCTGTGAAACTGGTGTCCCTCGGAATCCGCAACACCGGTACGCGTACAGCTGTGTCATAAACTGTTCAACAACCACCACTTGGAGCGCCACAGTCGGCACCTGTTACACGTCTAGTATGAGAGTTGTCCCTCTCATCTATATACACGCTCTCTGTCTGAGGGTCGGCGGTTCGGTTCCCCGTGCCCCCAGCTCTGCCAATTTGGATTTCCACCGCTGTGTATAACTTACAGCATCATTAAAGGCCGGTTGCTCTCATAACATGTCTTTAGCCGTGTTCACACCTGCAAGTTTAGGCCGAACTAGATGAGGCGAACTAGTGTCATGTCCACACATGCAGTACTTTTAGCTGGAAATCGATATCTGCGCATGAGCAAGTCCATACTAACCAGCGCCAGTTTCGGTTAGTCGACGTCGGCACGAGAGAGTGTGGGTTCGACCTAGATCTGTTTTGACTGAATCGTATTGTTTTGGAATGGTCAAAACTTCTGCTGGGCAGTGAAACCCTAAAAATAAATGATGACTGGCAAGACGAGGTATTAGAGGAAGAGGAGTAGGACGTCACAGAGGGTGGCCGCACGGTCTGAGTCATGGGGGCAGGAGGGGGACATATCTGGGACAGCGCCGGCCCTGAGATTACGGTCCCGTTGTCCGCCACCTCCAACTCCATCACCTGCAACAGGATAATCTTCATCACCCCCCGCGCATGGTGGAACTGCCTCTTCGTCATGGTCGCTAAACAGTCCTGCACATAGTTTGCAAAGGCGGTCCTCTGGGTCATGCACATGCTTAGGCAGTCTAAAATGTCACCCGAGGTGTCGACGCGCTGCTTCAGGACATCAAGCAGGTCCTCCTCCCTTGTGGACGGGTTCCCCTTGCCTCGGGCCTCGCCATGGGTCATTTTTGGGGCTCCATCCCGATCTGCTGGTGAGCGCAGGCAGTCTCCGCAGCCCCCAGATCACCTCGCGATGTGTCAACGGCGGCCAACGTAAGACAAAATAATAAAGCAACATAAGTACAATGAATACAAGACAACGTGACTTTACATAATGAGGGCAATCATGAATGAATGCATACAATAATGCCATTAAATATATACAATCATTTATCCACAATGAGGGCAATAATAAATAAATCCACATGCTTGCATATTATAATGTCATTAACTATTTAAAATGATTTGTCCACAATAAGGTCTAAAGGAAATAAATAAATAATAAATAAAAAAAATAGAAATTAATATCCACATGAATGCAAATTAAAAAATATGGTACATACACTTCTGCAGGGCTCTTGCCGGTGCTGCGCAACTGAGCTGCGGAAGCCGAACTTGTCCAGGATCCACTGCTCCCTCTCTCTGTCCGCTCGGGCGCCCTGTCACCGCTCTTCTTTTGTGAAGCCTGGTGTTGCTGTCACGCATGGACTTGAACCAGCCCTAGAGATGGGCCTCGGTTCTCCCCATCTTCTGGGCCTGGTCCTCCCACAGCTTGCCCTTTTTGTCAGTCCTCCGATAGTCTGTCAACGTGACGTTCCAAATGACTGGTGTGTCATGGAGAAAATCAAGCAGGACCTCCTCCTCGTCTGCAGGCAGGGTGCAGTCCAACTTCCGCACCCTCGTCTTGCCTTTTCCTTTTCCTTTTCCTGACAGCCGGTGTGAGGCGGAGGAGTTCGAGGCTGCAGATGATGCATGGGAATGTGCCGAAGAAGGAGACAGCGACTGCGTGTCCATACTCTCCTCTGTGTCCGGGCGAGCTGGAGATGAGACCATCGGAGATGGTGGAGATGGTGGAGATGATGCTACTGCTGCTGATGCTGGTGGTGTACCAGTCATCCTCTTTCTCCCCTTCCCTCTTCCCCTCCCAGAGTAGGGGTTTGAAGTTGAACTGGAGCTGGAGCTGGGGTTGTTCTTGGCTGGCATGCTGGAGAAGTTGTGAGGAGAGAGCAAGACAGTGCCCTTATTTATACCCAAGGTGCGGGTGGGTCGGGTGCTTTTCCTGACATCGGCCCACGTTCCGCTCATGCCGAGCGTGGCAAGCACGCGCTGTCAGCATGCTGGTGATGCTGGATTCACGTCAGTGCGACGCTAGTCTCTTGGTGGGGCGACGTCGACTCACATCACGAAAAACAGTTGAGTCGGATGTTGCGACATTAGGGTGGGCGTGATCACATCCACTCGACGCTAAGCCACCGCTGCTGTCACGCTAGGTTGGCATCGCACGAGTTGGGGTTTCACTAGCCTCACGTTGACACAATTAATAATTCCTTTGTCCTCACTCGTTGTCACTACGCTATACCGACGTTCACGTCAACTACGCAGCATTGACGTCCAACTTGGGCCCGTATTTGCATATTACACTGAGAATTTTGGTGTGTAAAATGTATTTTCACTTTGCTCCTACGCTTGCGCATTACGTCATAGTGTGACAGGGTCATAACGTTTGCCCATACTTTCTCTAATACGCTCTAATACGCTAGCAATACGTCGCACATATATTCTGCGTACGTTCAATATGTTGTATATACGTCCAACTTTGCCCCCCGCGCCGAAACTTTGACGAATCTCGATGTATTGGGACCATTTCAGCCATTGGCCATACGCTGATGCAATATGTCGGGGTGTGACAGGGCCATGAGATAAAAGATTCACCCCGTGCTTGCTGTACAGGAACGGACCTAACTATTTAAGTTTGTAGTTATTTAATGCAATAATTATTACCCCCCCCCCCCTCCATGCATAATGCATAAATAAAAACATAATGAAAAAAACTAAAAAGTGACTATCAGTAGGTCTATATGATGTTGACTTGGGTTTTTTATTTTTTGTTAATCAGAAATATAATATGTAGCAACTAGTACATGAATTAGTTTGTTAGACATGTCGTTTTTAATTTAGATTCATCTAGTTCAATAATTATCTAGGCCTATACATAAATGCAGAAGATGTTTATTTTGTCAACAACACTGGCTCTAGAGGCTTGCATCAATGACTGCTAGACCCTACACATTCTTTGTACTTTCTATGAATCATCATAGATAATAAAAACATCAATTCAATTTTTTTTAAATGACCATCAGAGTAAATGTATTTGTCTAAATTTAGACTTGTCTGGTGTTTGGGTGTGGGGTTGTGTGGTGGTGTTGGTTTGGTTTGGGGGGTGTTTGGTGGGTGTGTGGGGGGGTGGTTGTGTTGTTTTTGTGTTTGGTTTGGTGGTTTGTGGGTGTTGTGTTTGTGTTGGTTTGTTTTTTGGTTTTGTGTGGGTTGGGTGTGTGGTGGTGTGGGTTTGTGTGGGGGTTGTGTGTTTTTGGGGTGGTTTGTTGGTGTGTTGTTGTTGTGGTGTTGTGTGGGGTTGTGTTTTGTGTTTTGGTGTGGGTTAAATGTCAATGTAGATCTCAAATGTGTTGACCGGTAGCTTGCTTCATAATAATGTGGTTATTAGATTAGGTTTTTTGGTAGGACTACACTTTCCTTTTAGTTTTGTGCTGGCTTATGTGGCTTTGGGTAGGCCACTATCCAATACATTAGTTTTCAAGTCCTTCCCAAAAGATAAATTCCTGCCACTACCGATAGAGGGTGGGGTGGTGGAGGAAATAGTGTATTGCAGTGTATTGAGTATGAGAGGAAGCCTAGTGTGTCCGAGGAAGAGGAGTGTGGCATGAAGTATAATGGCGCTTAAGGTGGAGTGGTTGGGGCAGGAGAGGGGCGTGAGGGGAGGAATGGGGCGTGAGAGGAGGGGTTGGGCGGCTTGTGTGTATCAGATCGTCCTTCATCCTGACCTCCCTTCATCGTTCCGCATGCGCATGAACTAGTTACGCTTGGAAGCGGCGTTCAGCTTTGTGATCAGCACTGAATTATATTGATTAAAGCTACTATCATTGAAATACTCCTGCCTAATCGACTACGGATGTTTTCCCGATGTGTGCACAACTGTGCACTGGACTGACCTGCCCCAGCACCGGAAGTAGTGAGCAAAATAGTTCAATCGCACAAGAAGCTGAATGGACATAGACCACCCTTTGCCAATGCCACGCGTTGTGCATTGGATGCTTGATAGGGCCTAATTCAATTCAACACTTGATTTTAGACTCAACATTATGGCAGTTACATAAAATGGTCCACAGCGGGTACATATAAGAATAAATGTGAATAACATACAAGTAATGGTATGAGAACCACAATACTATAACCATTATCAAAATGTCGACCTATATTAGGTTATATACAGTAGTTCGTAACAATGCCTCTACATGGCAGTGGTAATTCAACGACCACTCTCTCCTATTTTCACAAGTCCCTGTGTTATGGCATTCTCTGACTTATCAAGTCAAGTAATAAATTTGAATATTCGATTCATGATAGCAGCTTGGAAGGCTGGGACATCAATATTGGTAAATAGCTGACTAGCACTGTGAGTGTGATACTAGGCTACGTAAACGGAGTAATAACCTTATACAGTACAACCCCATTAAACCAAGCTCGGTTAAACCAAACGATCGGTTAATCAAAACTTTTTTCGGCGGCCCGGCAAAATACTACCATTTATCATATAAAAATGTTGGTTAAACCAAAGTCGGTTAATCCAAATTATCGGGTAATCCAAACAAAATTTTCGGGCCCCAAGCCACTTCCGGTATGGTTAAACCAAACTTTCATGTGGTTATAAGGTCATTTGAGACTTGTTTATATGATAAATGGTAGTATTTTGCCGGGTCGCCGAAAAAAGTTTGGATTAACTGATCATTTGGTTTAGCCGAGCTTGGTTTCACAGGGTTATATTGTATATACATTTAAAAAACAGTAGTCAAAGTGTCCACATACATTGTATATTACATTCATAATGCATCTGCGTTTTTGCCAAAACCAAGTCAAAGTTGAAGCCAAAACTCGGTTAAACCAACAAATATCTAAGGTCCCTTTAAGTTTGGTTTAACGGGTTATACTGTAATGTCATTATGCTATGCTTTCTATAGTTCTACCAAATCTGGGCGGTATACAATGGGATACAGAAAGTCCTAAATAAATAGACCTTGACATCAGGCTGTACACATATTAAATTTCCTGACCATGGTTAGTTGGTTGGTTGTTGGAGCTGTACGTTCTGGCAACATCTAAGGTCATATCAGGCCGAGTACCGACTTGTGGCAGTGTGCACTCATGGTGACTTTATTGTGCTGCCCTACTGGGAGACCAGGCCACCAGTACCATGACCTGATATCCCACTCAGTCACATTATCCTGACACTGAGTCAACCAGTCATTGCTCTATCCTAATAATGCCGAGCACCTGGTAGGAAGCAACAAGTATACATTTTAAAGTCATTGTCCTGATGATGTCATCAAAGTTGAACTTACCTAGAATGCTTAAAAAATACACGACTAAAAGCACTCAGCATTGTTACTCATGGTTTATATAGTTTGGAACTAATTGTATTTTCTTCTGGGAGATATATAATGCTTTTAATCTAGGGTGGTGATGGGGAATAAGGGCTGCTGTGGGGTCAGGATGTGACTGGAGTGGTCAATCCTGCTGCACTCCTTTGCGGTAAGAGCCCATTAAGGGATGCACACATCAAGAAGCGCTCATCCAGCTTGATTGGGTTTTAGCCGTTAAGGATGGCGTCTCCCTGGGCACAACCATGTTTACATTGATGCAGGCATCTGCCTACTTTTTAATCCATTTTGAACGGTGAACACGTTAAATCCATTACATCCGTGTGTAAAATAGAAGAACACAAGCCTTCCTAGGAAAATTATTTTTTAGTTGCATAATGTCCAGCGTGCGGGCATTACCGCTGTCCACCTCACAGTATACACCGTCCTCAATGGGTAGGCATATACATGTGATGTACAACACATTATGCGAGTTTAAAGGCAGGGCAGGGATTTATTATTATGGTTAGTATCACTATTATTCTGTATATTGCCACCTCCCCAGATAGCACACAGCCGTCGGGCCGACGTCGGCTGTTGGTCGCACCGTCGCGATCGACTTTCCACCGTCGGGCCGCCGGTGGATTTCCGACGTTGGGAATCAATCCCTTTCCACTTTTGAGCCACCGTCGGGCCGCCGTCGGGCCGCCGGTTGATTTCCGACGTTAGGGTTCAATCCCTTTCCACTTTTGATTCACCGTCGGGCCTTCGTCGGCCCGACGGCGGTTTCCGACGTTTGGGTTCAATCCAAATTTCCACTTTTGAGCCGTCGGGCCACCGTCGGGCCGCCGGTGGTATTCCGACGTTAGGGTTCAATCCCTTTCCACTTTTGAGTCACCGTCGGGCCATCGTCGGCCCGACGGTGGTGGGCCGCCGCAGGTTTGCCTTCATTTTCCACATCTGGTATACCGTCGGGCCATCGTCGGCCCGACGGTGGTGTTCCGACCTTAGGTTTCAATCCTTTTCCACTTGTGAGCCACCGTCGGGCCACCGTTGGGCCGCCGGTGGTGTTCCGACGTTAGGGTTCAATCCCTTTCCACTTTTGATTCACCGTCGGGCCATCGTCGGCTCGACGGTGGTGGGCCGCCGCAGGTTTGCCTTCATTTTCCACGTCTGGTCCACCGTCGAGCCACCGTCGAGCCGACGGTAGTGCGCCGCGCATGCGCAGTTCTTTAAATTTGGATTCCGGCTCGAGTCGCCCGCGGAACACGTGCGATTGTTGATCAGTGTTCTTTTTCTACCAATAACTCCAGAAATACCCGGAATTTTAAGGAATCATTTAACAGGTATGTTTATTAATATGTTTAGATTATTTTGTAAAAGTTTTGTAATTTATTACGAAGTATTAGTGGAATTATTCGTGTTAATACGATTTGAATCATCCGATACGGTTTGTTTACTTCGATTTGCCAGCACAACACGTGCGATCGTTGGACAGCGTTCTATTTGAACAAATAACGCCAGAAATCGGAGGAATTTAAAGGAATTATTTAAGACGTTTGTTTATTAATATGTTTAGATTATTCTGTAAAAGTTTTGTAATTTATTACGAAGTATTAGTGGAATTATTCGTGTTAATACGATTTGAATCATCCGATAAGGTTTCTTTGCTTCGAATCGCCACCTGACTCGAGTCGCCGGCTCGAGTTGCCAGCACAACACGTGCGATCGTTGGACTTGGACAGCGTTCTATTTGAACAAATAACTTGTAATTTATTACGATGTATTAACCGTCCCACCGTCGACTCGACGGCGTTTTTCGCCGTCGACCCGACGGCGACAAACGCCGTCGGGTCGACGGTGGGACGTTGGACAAAACAACGTCGGCCCGACGGCGTTTGTCGCCGTCGGCCCAACGGCGGCAGCCGCCGTCGCCCCGACGGCGGGAGGTTTGGACAAAACAACGTCGGCCGACGGCGTTTTCCACCGTCGGGCCGCCGGAGCGGCCGCCGTTGGGCCGCCGTCGGGCCGACGACTGTGTGCTGTCTGGGTCCTTGCTATACTCATGACTGGTGGCACCGGTAACCGCGCCTCGCACCGGAGTATTTTGATATACTCGTCCCACTATATTTATCTGTGTACCATCTGTTCTGTAACTGATCCTTTATATATTATATCTACTCTGCTCACCTGGGTGTGCAAATAATCGTAGCTTCAGCAACCACTGGAGGACCAGGGCTTTGGGTCTGAAAAGGGGAATCTCTTCAACAGAATAAATTATATTTAATCTTCATAAAAATGAAAATGCAAAACCAAAATGAAAATGCTCAGAAGCTACTGATAATATAAGATGACCATAAAGAACATGCAACTGCTATATCTATATATATATATATGTATATATATATATATATGTATATATATATATATATATCGAAGTTTGAAATCTGGGCCAACAATGAACAAATATGGCGGACCGGCTGCCGAACCTGCCGTTTTGGCACCACCTAGGGCTGTATCGGGCTCGCAGGCACCGGCATTGATTGGATAATATCGAAATATCCATATCGAGGCCACTGCCCCTCATAAATTATTAATTAAAACCATTTAATTCCGCCATTTATATACGGATAATATATTATACTCCTTATATATATATGCTGACTACAATAATGTTTTTAAATTTTAAAAATAAGTTCGCTATCAACTCGAAGCCTGTTTTCTATCATGCCATTCCTGTTTGTTCTGTCATGCTATCTAACCTAATAGGATATGACAATTAGAATGTCACCAGATTTCATTTGTTGGTGTTTTACATCCTAGAAACATCTAAGGTGATATCAGAACGGGTATCGACTTGTGACAGAGCGAACTCATATCAACTTTATAGTGCGGCCCCACTGGGAGGCAAGGCCAGCGGCACCATGACTTAATCCCACACAGTCACATTATCCTGACAATGTGCTATCCTAGTAATGCTGAGCGTCAGGCTAGGTAGTGACAAGTATCCATTTTATAAGTCATCGGTTAAACTCGGCTGGAATTCGAACTCCCGACCTTCCGCACGTGAAGCCTGTGCTCTACCGATTCGGCCACCGCGTCCGGTCACAATGTCACCAGAAAATATACATGTATATACAAATTATATATGTTACTAGTGATCTCATTTGCTTTAATAATTAAATGATCGATGCTATGAAATACTCTAGGTATCAGGGTTGCTGATTGATTGCGTTTTTCCACATTCTTTTTATACATCTAATTAATTAAGCCGATGCCAATGATTATATTGTGATAATGAATTAGATGCAAGCTACATTAGGCTCTGATCATGAATAGAGTGAGACATGTGTGTAGATAGCTCAAAATAGAAACACCAGAAGAAAAGAGTAAAATAGAAATAGGTGGTTCTCCCCTTCGTTCAATTCCTGTCTGTTCCTTCTATATATTAATTGTTATAAAACAACCATTTCTGATCGACGTTGAATGTACTGAAGTGTTCCTGATATTCATTTACCCTTAACAGCCATGGTATCCGATAAATTTATTTTGCATTCCACCACATCTAAAGTCTGTTTGCTCTTTTGCGTTCTAGCAATATTTAAGGTCACATTAGGACGGGTTTCGACACACTCAGGAGTACTTCATAGTGCCCTACTAGGACTACGAGACCAGATGCCCAATGGAAAGTAACCATGCCAAAAGTAGCCAGATAACACACCACACAGCTATGTACAAGCCTATGATATGTAAATAGGAGTAGGCTAGTCTAGTAATAAGAGTAGACAAAATAAATACATATATGTTAAGAAAATAAAAAAAAACTAACATATACTATTAACCATACCAACCAATTATCTGCAACTGAAATGCAGGCAATCAAATACCTTATCAGCAGCCACTGTGTGGTAAGATAACACCAACACTACAACTGGCCAGCATTGAAAACAAGCCTGGGTACCCGGGCTTATATGCTATGGACAGTATAAATACAGCCTCAATAAAAAAATTTTTTTTAAAAGACGACAGCACCATTACGTAATGTCCCACATAGTCACACAATCCCTATACTGCGCTATCTAGTCCTTGACCTATCCTAGTATTGCCGAACACCAGGCTAGGTAGCGACAAGTATCAATTTTGTAAGTCATTGGTTTGACTTGGCTGGAATTTGAACTGACGACCTTCCGCACAGGAAGTCTGCACTCTACAGATTCGGCCAGCGCGTCCTGCTTTCCCACATCTAAAGTAAAATGAGCAAAGTAAATAGAATAAAGAGTAGAAAATATGAATGAATAAATAGTCAAACGGCATTGCACAATGTTTACCTTTTTCATTCGGATGAGATGCCATATGTGGTAAGGACATAAGGTGTTATATGTGGTAAGGATATGAGGTTCCATATGTGGTAAGGAAATGAGGTGCCATATGTGGTAAGGAAATGAGGTGCCATATGTGATAATGACATGATGTGTTATATGTGGTAAGGACATGAGGTGTTATATGTGGTAAGGACATGAGGTGTTACATGTGATAAGGACACGATATGTCATATGTGGTAAGGACATGAGGTGCAATATGTGGTGAGGTCATGAGGTGTTATATGTGATGTGGAAATGACTTGTCATATGTGGTAAAGACATGAGGTTCCATATGGGATAAGGATATGAGGTGTTATATGTGGTAAAGACATGAGGTGTCATATGTGGTAAGGACATGAGGTGTTATATGTGATAAGTTCATGAGATGTCATATGTGATAAGGACACGCAGTTCCATATGTGGTAAGGATATGAGGTGTTATATGTGGTAAAGACATGAGGTGTCATATGTGGTGAGGACATGAGGTTCCATATGTGGTAAGGATATGAGGTGTTAGATGTGGTAAGGACATGAGGTGCCATATGTGGTAAGGACATGAGGTGTTATATGTGATAAGGACATGAGGTGTCATATGTGGTGAGGACATGAGGTTCCATATGTGGTAAGGACATGATGTTCCATATTTGGTAAGGACATGAGGTGCATATGTGGTAAGGACATGAGGTGCAATATGTGGTGAGTTCATGAGGTTCCATATGTGGTAAAGACATGAGGTGTTAAATGTGGTAAGGACATGACATGTTATATGTGATAAGAACATGAGGTGTTATATATTGTAAGGACATGAGATGCTATATGTGATAAGGACATGAGATGTCAGATGTGGTAAGGACATGAGGTGCAATATGTGGTGAGGTCATGAGGTGTTATATGTGATATGGATATGAGGTGTCATATGTGGTAAGGACATGAGGTGTCATATGTGGTAAGGACATGAGGTGTGTTATATGTGATAAGGACATGAGGTGTTATATGTGATAAGGACATGAGGTGTCATATGTGGTATGGACATGAGTTTCCATATGTGGTAAGGATATGAGGTGTTATATGTGGTAAGGACATGAGGTGTCATGTGTAGTAAGGATTTGAGGTGCCATATGTGATAAGTACATGAGGTGGTATATGTGGTTAGGACATGAGGTTCTATATGTGGTAAAGACATGAAGTATTATATGTGGTAAGGACATGAGGTGTTATATGTGGTAAGGACATGAAGCTCTGTATGCGGTAAGGACATGAGCTAACATATGTGACAAGGACGTGGGCTATCAATGTATCATACAATTGTCAATATATACGGTCTTTCGGTCGTGGTAGACGAGCTTGGAATTATATCAATATCTCGGGCGATGGAGGTGGGGACCATTGTTATGTAATATTGATGCAATGGGTGCCCACTCACTGTGTGACATATAAATGCTATGTGGAAATGTTATGGCGTGCAGTGACCGTGATTGCGATATGATGTCCAGATATGAAGATGCTGTTACTAATTACAGAAATGTTCCCTCCATGCACCAGGAAGAGTGCAAATGGAGCAGGAACACATATTAATGTTTATCGTAACTGTATGATGACTACTTGTTACGACAGGACTGCTGGGTAAGCACACTGAGCCATTCTGCATACATAATAGACACCACTCTCAGGATGCAGGGGGTGTCTGATTGGCTGGTTATGTGAGCCCAGTCACCTTATTCTCCTTGCACTTGCTATGCAGACAGATACTCACTCTAGAGATACCAAAAGAAGGAGTTCACCACTCAGCTGTGTGGGACTCAGGTTCAAAGGGCTGTAGCCACGGATTTTGATTGAGCCAGCAGGAACCATGTGGGTCGGTGTAGCAGGTTGTAAGTGAGTCAGGGTGGCAGGTCACTAGTAGGTGAACAAGACTTGTAGCAATGAAGCTCAACCTTATCACTGTCAATCTTGCGTGACTTGTCTTCCCTTTCTTTCTTATGGGTTGTTTATGGTATTTGATAGGTGGAGATTGGCAGACAATTGCCAGGATCCGTCTGAATAGTTGTTGAGACGGCCATCGACAAACTTTTCACAATGCTGTGAAGTCTCATTACAGCATAGTGACTGTATCGCCCCCTAGTGTAATGAATCCCATTAACTAGCTCACTGAGGCATTAATAAAAGATGGTTACCAACATTCCATGACATTGTCATGCAAACAGCTATGTAATAATGAGCGCCGTTCCGCGGGCACGATTCCGTAATACTTTCTTCGTCGGAGTGTTATGTCCTGGCAACATCTATGGTCATATCAGGACAGGTAGAGACTTGTAACAGTGCGCACTTAGGGCGACTTTATAGTGCTTCCCCAGTGGTAGACCAGGCCTCGGACACCATGAACTGATATCCCACTCAGTCACATTATCCTGACACTGAGCTACCCAGTCGTTGCCCTATCCTAATAATACAGAGCGCCCGGCTAGGAAGCGACAAATGTAAACTTTGTAAGTCATTGGTTTGACTCGATTGGGAATAGAACTCCCGACCTTCCGCGCGGGAAGCCTGCGCGCTACCAGTTTCCGTACACTATGTATCACTGCTTGGTCAATGCTCGACCAGTCTACTTTTCAGAATATGTGACGATCAGTTATGGCATCCATTCTTTATATATGTTATTTTTGTGTGCCTATGGAATGTTACCTTCACTGAAAGGAAAGTGGTCACGTGAAAAGAATATTGCTTCACGAGGCGTCGTCTTCGAATGGGTTCGTAAAGGGGTTGTGTGCAGTGGTGTGCAGAGGTTGTGTGATGCCCGGGGCAAACTCATTGCTTGTATGCTCCTAAAACTCAAGAATAGGGTCTAGTACTGAGCAAGGGAGACATTTTAAAATATGCCCCGATATGAATGCCTGGGGCCGTTGCACCCCTCTCTGCACACTACTCTGTGTGTATATATATATATATATATATATATACATATATAGCATGAACAATATTTTCGATGACTCCTAATTTTCACTTTATTTACAGAATGCAGTGACATAAACATTGACAGGATTGGAACAAATATATTTAAATATAAAATAATGAACAACACAATTCAGTGCGATAGAAATACAAACAATGCCTCAGATAGCCATGAAATAGGTTGCGAGGGGAGACAGTCAATGCAATGCCTCTTGAAAATGTTATATACATATATATTCTCAAGAATTTGCTATGTATATTCTTGATTATGTTTTTCTTCTATGTGAATTTTGTGCATCATTCAACTGCTCTAACTAGGCTTAAATAGTGTCATTCTGTGACTTTATTTGATAGCGCCTGCTAATAGGTGTGCTCTATTAGATTTACATTATCGTTGTATTTACTAACCTAATAGATTATATATATAAATGTATATTACATTCACATATATGCAAATCATCATATCTGCAAATCACTATTTACATTTTATTATCATAAACTGAGCTTAAATCTAAAGTGCCGCATACGGACCGCCATCAGCATGCTATGTTACATTAGCGACACTCTCTTTTACTCTTTTTAGAGTGAAACTTCCGGTCAAGTGCCCGGTGCGAAACTAATGAGCTTGGCAATAAATAATCGACTACAAAACCTTGTTACCACAGAGGACCGTGGTGGGAATCAGCGAACAGGCTACGACGCACTATCATCGACTAATCAGAAATGGGCGCTTATATTCAGCGGAGCAGGTTCACATCGACTTACGGTAGAGAGGGCACTTCCGGAATGAGTTATGCATGGACGATGACAAGGTTGGGGGTGGGGGTGATGTATTACTAAGCAATATTGCAAAAGGAAATTTAGACTTTTACACCAATCCAATTGCAAAAGGAAATTTAGACTTTTACACCAATCCAATTGTACATTGACCACTCAGTCTGCCCCAAAGGCCTAACACACACATTCCTTCCCTTCATGGACATCAGTATGTCTAAATTGTTTAAAGATTGGACACCGGACGTTGGACATCGGAAGCTAGTGACTACTATAGAACATGCCTTGATTTCATGTAAGCAGTAAGCAGTTGCGGTACATAAATCACCAGCAGTTTGCTTTAAACTGATTAAAGCTGCATAGTTCGATGAAGCATCACATTTTCAAGACCAAAACATTTACCTAGATTTGATTCTACATATATAATAACTTCGATACTGGTGCACTTATTAAGCATGTGTTGCCACATAGAAGGGAATGCTGAGTAAGTTCAATAGAACCTATTGCAGCATAAACCTATTGTGTCAGAGCTTTGGTGTGCTTGCCAATAATAATTTTGAATGTTTTCCCATCATATATCTAAAAAGTTAGCCATTTAAAATAAAAGTTACTTCAAAGTAAAGTAAAGTAGATTATAACAAATAATGTTATATACTTATCTAAAACAAATTACTAAAACTCAAAACCACCTGACTATGCAACTTTAAGTATTGTATTTGATTTGTTTTCCGCATCCGATAGTCATAAACATGAACAATACATTTCACATATTGGAATTTGACGCAATGCTCAGTTATGCCTAGTACACACCTACCGTTTGTGCGCACCCACCTAACGTATACGATCTAAAACTGCCCGTTTCATGCACAAAAATCGCTAGGTGTGCGCTCCCCGCGCACACCTAGCGATTGTGATTCGAGACTAAAAACTCAGTTTTAGGGCTAAAACGGGCCGATTACGATTGCGATTCCCAATTCGAAAAATGAAACGGCCCGTTTTCAGTTTTAAGCGGGTCGGGTCGAGTCGTGAGTTTTAGTGCGCGAATCATATATGGTAGGTGTGTACCAGGCATAAGTCTGCTCTAGAAGCATCTAAAACTGACACGTCACTAGTTATTACAAGCAGGAGAGATATTAATAACATTCACTCCGATATAATGTTTTATACCAGTTTGATAGCATAATGAATAGCAGTAACTGACAATGTGTTTGGAAATAGTCTTGAAATTGTTGATATATTGAGCAGGCCACCTGCATCCGTAGCCGGACCCAGCCTGCATTTGTGTAGGCAGCAGGTGTGATCTGCCTTTTAAAACAACAAAATCAACAAAACATACAATATCTTTTTTTTAGACCCACCAAAATGCTTATTTCTGTTATTAATAAAGTGTGGAAATTAAAAATTGCAATAATTGATCATGTTTTATAATAATGTAGACAATAAAACATATTAAGAACAGTTTTCAAGCAAGACAAACTAGCCAAAGTGGGTTAAAACTTAAACAGCAACTGTGAATGGACAATGATATGACAAATAAGGCAAGATCCTGTACTATCTAAGAACTCAGGCATTAGTGAATTTCCATTTATTGTTAGTCAGGAACTCCGTGCCGCTTCATGCTTCTATATATATATATATGATGTATAAGTAGTATGCGAGTATAAAGGTGTGGAAGGGAACTTATTATTATTGTCATTATTGATACTGTATATACTATTCAGCGCTAGCCTGACCATAAGCATGAGTGAACTGCTGGCCCACCCATTCCCAATGGACGCTCCTACTGGTCATCCGCACCGAAATATATATAGATATGTAACGCCATTATATTTTACCCCCAATAGCCGATATCTACTGCTATTGGGAGTCAAATATAATGGCGTTACACCCAATAGCCAATGTTTACTTTTGTGCTGGTCCCGGTATGACCTTATGTGTTGCCAGGACGCAAAACACCAACAACCAACCAACTTTTGTGCCGGGGCGTCGTTAAACAAACAAACGAACAAAAAACATTATATTTCATGCATATATGCCAATTACAATTCTTACCCGCAGTGCAGCAGGTTTCAAGCAAAGTCTTTGGTTGGAACGTTGATGTATGCATTTCGTGAGGATTAGTCTATTATCGCTGAGGCCAGTGGACCATTTGATCTCGGATGTACTTCATCCTCCTCATGGTGTAGGGCTCCACCTAGCGGGATACGTGTACACCCAGCATAATGCTAGACGTAGATCTGACACTTGACACATGACAGTCAGGCCTGGAGATGCCGCACGCCTGGTCGCTGTCCGTCTCTTTTAATGGCATGACTGCTCATTTCTATTAATTATTTCCCCCTACACCACTTTGTACTGCTCATTGCACTATGATGTACGGTACCCATCATCTATTATATGAGAGTTAAAGGGGCCCATTATGCTACCCCGTTGTAGACGGTTAGATAGGGAAGCTGTTTGTTGTTTGTTGTTTGTTTGTTTGTTGTTGTTTTACGTCCTAGCAACATCTAAGGTCATATCAGGACGGGGGATCGCTGTCGCGCTACCAGTGTATGCATTGGACACATGCTGTTGGAACACGGACATGGGAATTTATAGGAGTTGCTATATATTCATGTTCATATAATGAATTCATATTACACGAATTTCCCCAAGTGTAGACAGATAGAGAAAGTCATAGTTCACTCTTTCTGGTAGATTGGATTTCTGCGTCCGTCTACATTCTTAATCATGTTGTAAATGCATCATGCTATGGCTTTATTGAATATTTAGAGCCTTATAATGGCTATTGTTTGCAAGGGCGCTTTGCTAAGATTATACTTTATAGTATTACCCATTACACCACCAAGGCTCATTGAGTTCATCACGCGATCCACGCCTAATTGTCTATCATCATTATTATTCCATTGTGTGAAAGCTCTTTGCGTTACTATAGTTCTGGGATTAAACAAACTTTGCCCCGTGGTTCCTTTTGTTAAAAACGGCATTATTGTATGTAATACTAATAGTTATTTACCTCAGGAAACAATATAATAGTAGCCCATGTCTTCAAAGGATAATTCTGCATCCAGACAAATCATCATCATCATCATGCTGTCGGTCGCGATGCGACAAAGACTGCTTTCATTACTTGACTGCCGGTCTCCATTTAGCTCTCTGCTGTGAGAGTTGCGTCCATGAGTCGGTCTTAATGTCTCTCAGCTTCAGGTTTCTCTTAATTCATGAAATGAATCCAGACAAATGCTGTCCTATTATAGGAGATGTCCTGTCATCCGGGGGACAATTAATTGTGCCCAAACCATATTTTTTTCACATGGCAGAGGGTCAGTGATTACAGGGATAGCTAAAGAATATCTAAGAATACATACTTTAAGAAATGTTGACTTTACCCGAAAATAAGTATGTGAGTTTTAAATATGAAATCTTTGCAATTTACAAAGTGTATCCTCTTCTACTGATTGCTTTTATAAATAATTTAAAACACGAACAAGGAGCTATAGACATGGACTTTATTCAAGTAGGTCAAGTATAAGGGTAGTGTTTCTACAAGTTCAATCGTCAAAAGTTTGTCAATTCAGGCTCTCTCAACCCTATAGCTTGTGTTCGTCTCATTGTAGGGGTGGGCGGGTGGCCGAGTAAGGTGGTGGTTGTTGTTGGTCTGGTAGCTGGAAGCGTAGTGGTGAAAGTAGGACCTGGTGGGCTCTCATTGACCGGAAGTGACGTCACCAATCTCGCGGTTGAGAGGTGGTTCGCGAGAATTCCAGCAGGGGGCATGGTGGTTGGTGGTATCGAACCCAAGTGGTGTCACCGCAGCAGCTCCTCATTCGCGCGCAAATTACCCATGTTGACGAACCAACATGAACAATCGCAACGGGAAATCTCTTAACCGTAGAATATAATTTTCATTGAATGTTTGAATTGCAAATAATATCAAATGAACCAAGTCAGTCAAAAAGTAGAGAGCTAAGAGTACATGTATGTAATATATGATTTGCTTCCCTTAAATTCATAATCTGCCATAATGTTAGGATTGTAGAAAATGGATTAGAACATAAATGGACTGAAGCGATTGACATTTAGGACAGCCTCAACTTACAAGGAATGTGTCTTAAAAACACATTTGATGGTTGGTTGTTGGAGTTTTACGTCCTGGCAACATCTAAGGTCATATTAGGATGCGTACTGACTTGTGACAGTGTGCACCCATTGCTCCTTTATAGTGCTGCCCCACTAGGAAATCAGGGCACCATCACCATGACCCGATATCCCACTCAGTCACATCATTCTGACTGAGCTAAGCCAATCCTTGCCCAATTTTATTAATGCAGAGTGCCAAGCTATGAAGTGACAAGTATCAATTTGGTAAGTCATTGGTTTGACTCGACCGGGAATTGAATTCCCAATCTCCCGCACGGGAGGCCTGCGCTCCTACCGATTCGGCCACTGCACCAGGAAACACATTTGATGTGATTGAAAAGTCCAGATCCCCGCCAAATTATCCTTTTGAGTGTTAATATTGAAGATGATATGGGCATGGAATCAAATGCATGTGCCTACGCAAACAGGGCATGACATAGCAAATTACCTGATATGTCCGGTTGTTGGAACGCAGGTATTCCGCTTTTCGCTGGTTAAAGCTGACACTCAACACACCAGGGGCCATATGCACCAATCGGTGATAGGCTTAGCCGGGTTAAGGCGCTAGCCACGGTTAGCTACCTCCGGGTAGGGGCGGGTTGGAGAAATGTGTGAATTGGTATGCACCAATGTTCTAGCCGGGGCGAATAGCTAACCGTGAAGTTATTTATAGATTTGGGAACTCCCTCGAGTCGACAACATGAATAACACCGCCAATGCAGCAGGCGTGTTAATAACGGTTCGAATTTAGGGTTAAATTGATAAAATTTCACTTATTGCGTATGTAATTCTGTTAAATATGACAGCATTGAATAGATTTGGGCCTAATATATTGCCGCCGATTCGGCGGCGGCGGCGGCGGCCAATTGATGTTGGACATTATGGATATTGACGTCGAAGCCGCGGCGGCGATTTGTTTACTTTACATTCGTCGATTCGACAGTATGCATTTGGCCGCCGATTTAGCGGCAGCGTTAATATCGGTTCGAATTTAAGGTTAATTTGATTAAATTTCACTTATTGAGTATGTAAATCTGTCAAATATGATCGCATTGAATAGATTGAGACCCACACACGCATACTAACCGCTCCGGCTAGCAGTAAAACCTGATTTGAAAATGGTTTAGCTTAGCCTAGGCTATGGTCGGCGGTTAGCGCTGGCACCAATTGGTGCATACCGATTTCTCACATTTAACCGTGTGGAGCTAGCCAAACCGCGGTTAAGGCCCTAACTCCGATTGGTGCATACGGCCCCAGGTCGTAGCTACAGCTTACCCGGTAGAAGTTAGGATTTGACGCCTCCACCTCTATCCTATACTATAAGCCCAACACCTTAAATTGAACCGGACACCGTGGCCGAATTAGTAAAGCGATGGCTTCCCGTGCGGAAGGTCGGGAATTCGAATCTCAGCCGAGTAAAACGAATGACTTATAAAATTGATATTTGTTGCTACCTAGCCTAGCACTTGGCATTAACAGTTGAGTGTCCGCTTCCCGTTTGGGTAGGTCATGGGACTCGAAGTGCCGGGTTTGAACCCTGGGGCCGTATGCAGGAGTCAGTGTTAGTGAGGAAAAACGTTGTTTGGCGGGAATTCCGGTTTAGCGGCGAAAAATGATATGCACGAGTCAGTGTTAGGCCTAACACCAAAGGCTTAACCAGTGTTACCTTATCCCTAAAAAATATTAGGTTTAGCGAGTTTATTAGGCCCAAATCTATTCAATGCTGTCATATTTAACAGAATTACATACGCAATAAGTGAAATTTGATCAATTTAACCCTAAATTCGAAGCCCGGCGATATTAATAGTTATATTTACCCTACGCTCGTCGATTCAAAAATATAACCATTAATATCGCCGCCAATGCGGCGGTAGCCTTAATAACGCTTCGAATTTAGGGTTAATTTGAATAAATTTCACTTATTGCGTATGTAATTCTGTTAAATATGATCGCATTGAATAGATTTAAGCCTAATATATGGGTACAGACGCAGAGGGATTTCCCAAATCTATAAATATATTCACGTTTAGCTATAATGAAAGTGTTACGCGCTCCTGCATACGACTTGACACAGTTCCCGACGTCGGCGATAGCTAACCGGTAATAGGCTGTAACACCAAAAGCCGCTATCACCGACTCCTGCATACGGGCCCAGGTCAAGTCAAACCAGGGAAAGGCTCGTTGGACCACACGGGGTGGCCGAATGAGCTGAGCACCCACCTCCCATCAGCCCATGTTGGTAGGTCGTGGAATTCGAAACTGTGGCTTCAAACATTGTCGAGTCAAACCAATGACATAACAATTGATACTTGTCGCTGCCTAGCCTGGCATTCTGTAGTACTAGGATAGGGCAAGGAGCACTGGAATGAGGAAGAGCAATTATCGGCGATTGAAAGTTCTCCTACTTAATCAACTAATGAACCAACAAATATCGTTAACACTGCAATGATAACAGGAAAATCCTGAAATAGATTATGTGTCAATCGAATTAAATTTGTTGAACCTGAGTGCTCACCCATTGGATGGGGGAGGGTGTGTGTGTGTGTGAGTGTGTGTGGGGGTGAGTTGACCCAGGTATACAGTAAAACCGCTCTAAATCGACCGACCATGGGACGACTTTAAATGGTCAATTTAGTGAGGTGGTCGGTTTAGGGATTTTTTTTTTTATCGTCACAATGGTATTGTATGGGTGGTCGTTTGGGACCCAAATATAGTGATGGATATAGGGGAGTGGTCGATCTGTGGAGGTGGTCAGTTAGAGAGGTTTTACTGTAGACAGGTATATAGAAATAAAGTGAGACTGACATCAGGTGAATAAAGAGACCCCGCTCAGCGATACCAGGTTAATTTCTCAGGCAACGTCGAACCACTGATTGGATGCCATTCTCAGCACACAACAAATAACCGTCTCATGATAAGGTTTCTGTGATAAAACGCCACTAGACTGCGAAGCGAATCTCCAAATTATCGCCACCGTATTATCAAGGAATGAAGACAGCAGCTATCCGAATTTCCCACTCCCACAAAAACAGAACTCCCACAAGTATTGCGCCCCCCCCCTTAAAAACCGCAACTATATGTGAAACATATTCCATTTATCCATAAAGCCTAAGCCTTCCATCCCATCTTCCCGCATGATTATTATCCGACATATTTCAGTGAGGGCAATTTGTGGATTGACTTGAGGAGTTGATAGCATCACTTCCCCAGACGGTGGCCCTTGGTGCATGTTGGTCATACTGAGTGGAAGCTGAGTGGCACCTCGGCTTTACCGGAAGCCAGCATTGCGCTGATACATATCCTACTCATATATATTCCGCAACACAAAAGCCTCCTTTTATGCCTCTTGATGTATACAAATGCTTCTGCGCTATGCGTCGAAAACAAGCTGAATGCTCTAAAGGTGAGTAACTAACTATTAGTTCTACTACTGAATTGGCTGCTGAGGAAATGAAGTTTTCTCAGCCACTGATTAAGCCGGGACCTCAGATTTGTCCCTTTTGTATCGTTGACTAAAGCCCTGTTCACACGGGGCAGTTAATTCGAATCATATAAATCGACTTGCCTAGTTCGGCTCACATTTGGCGTGTGAACGCACGTCTGAGTCGGTTTAGGGCTGATTCGAATCATATAAGCCGGAATTTATAAACCACCTCTGGTTTATAAACCACCTATGAAGCGAATTTTATGAATCGACTTATAATTATTATATCGCTCGTGTGAACGCAAGCGACTTAGTTGAGGCGGATTAAGGAGGTCACACTATATAATATAATTTGATCTATGAACCGGCTAGAGGTGTACAGATATTATTTTCATGATTTATTTTTAGGTTTTCACTGGCCAACAGAAGTTTTGATCATTCCAAAACAATACAATATAGTCCATACATATCTTGGTCGAACCCACACTCTCTCATGGCGACGTCGACTAACCAAAACTGGCACTGGTTAGTATGGACTTGCTCATGCGCAGATATCGATTTCCGCCTTAAACTGCCCCAAGTACTCGGTGTGTGTGAACGCGCCACTAGTTCGACTCATATAATTTGCCTTGTCTAAATCGGTTTAAACTTGTCCCGTGTGAACACAGCTTATGTGTTGTAATGAGTGCTTAAACAACTCATCTTCAGGGTATTCGCTCTCAAGGACACCACCACAGAATAACATAAGCTGCATTACATAACAGCTATCTCTAGGATAGTATGTTAATAGCAGCATTGGGAAGGCTGAAACCAGTTTTCAGTTGCAATGTGGCCTACAACTGATGCACTCCCTTGTCATATCCATCTCTCCCTGTATGCTTGTGAATCACGGACCCTCACAGCAGAGCCCCAAACAAGAAAACAAACCACGGAAATAAGGTGCTACCGCAAGACGCTACACATCTCATGCAAAGACCATTTTTAAAATGAGAAAGTCCATGCCAAGATCCAACAGGCAGTTGGACCACATGAATATCTCCTGAAGTTTGTGTCTCATAAAGAGACGCAAACTGCAGTGGTATGGCCATTTTTCTCAATCATCTAGTCTGGCCAAAACCATTTTACAAGTCAGAGTGAAAGGGGAAAGAAGATGAAGCAAGAAAACGGAAGAGGTGGGAAGACAGCATCAGGGAATGTACAGGCCTGGAACTTTGCAAGTCCCAGAAGGGAGTGGAGAACAGAGAAAAATGGAGAAAGCTAGTTTCAAATTCATTTTGTTATATGCTGCAAATTGTGTATTCAACAGCTATTGTATAGTTTACAGTGAGATACACAGAGCCATTTTTTCAATTCAGGATTAATTATGCAAAAAGTCATATATAGAGTATCTAAGACCAGTACATTGGCACTGACAACAGAACTATTCAGATGAATAAATTATTAACTTTAAAAAAGATTAAATCTCCGGCCTCCACAGAAAATAGAAATCTCGTCTGTCACGAAGTGGTTCCCATTCCCACCATCCAATCAGCTAACAGTAAACACTCCCTCTCCGCCTTGTCCATTACGTCTATTGTGTCTTTATAATTTTGTGTAAGTATTCTTTTTATTCCGTAAATCTCGAAAGTAAAAACATGCAGTATATCATTGGTGTGCACAATGATTGGTTGGTTGTTTGGATTTTACAACCTAGCACCTGAGCACTAGCAACATCTATGGTCATATCACGACGGGCATCGACTTGTGACAGTGTGCAACCATGGTGCGGCCCCACTGGGAAATCAGGGCACCGGCACCATGACTCGATATCCCACTCAGTCACATTATCCTGACACTGAGCTAGCCAGTCCATTCCCCATCATAATAATGCTGCGTGCCAGGCTAGGTAGCAACAAATATCAATTTGATAAATCATTGGTTTGACTCGGCTGGGATTTGAACGCCCGACTTTCCGCATGGGATGCCTGCGCTCTACCGATTCGGCAACCGCAGTTTTTATTTTTATTTTTGACATAGACGTAATACGTAACCAGATGCGATGGACTAATGACTTGTGCGTCCGCCTCCCGTTCTGGTAGGTTGTGGGATTCGAACTACTGCGTTCGAATCCTGACCGAGTCAAACCAATGACGTTAAAATTCATACAAAAGTTGAATTGCTGCTAGCCCGACACATTATTAACAGCTTAATACAATAAAAGAAAGGAAAGCTAATTCAGGGGCGGACTATTTTTTAGGCACGGGCGGGGACAATCACCGATTTTTCTTTTTGTTTGACCTTACTGTAACAACGCGCTTTACTCAGCCTCATTACAAAATAAATAACCTCGTTTCACTCATATTAATGATGTTTTCTGGTTCAAAGCCCTGTCATCTGTTTTGTACATAGGCGCTGGTACCAATAGGCGGGAATTCAATTTAAAAAAAACTATTATCCGCATTAAAATACGTAATTAGAAAGGCAATATAATTACCGGTAGCTGCTGTCCATAATGGATTGTGAGGATCAGATAAAGATCCATACAGGAGCTAATTGGGAAAAAATATGAACAGAAAGAAAGGGCATGTTATAAATACAGTGTGTGGTGGAGGACCTGTGCAATGAATTAACCATATTTATTATGCTTAATACACAATATTCAAATGCATGCGCTGTGGCAATGGTCCCACAACCGTAGTGTTTGCAGTCGCCATCAGATGTCGCATGCATTGTGTATATTGTGTATTAATAGTGACTGACAAGTTTGGTACCCTCCTAAAATTTTCAAAAGTGTCCAAACATGACAATTTTATCCCAAAATATCCCAAAATTTGACTGACATACGTGCATTTGAAAGTTAGTAATTTATATAGATTTTCTATGTGCTGTGGCAACAGTCCCACAACCATAGTGTTTGTCGTCGCTGTCAGATGTCGCATGCTTTGTGAATATTGTGTATTGATAGAATTTGAAGCAGTGGTTCCCGGTAATGAAGAGGGAACCTTCGGAAACGCCTTTCACACATTAAACTAGCTAGTACTTCTTTGATGTTATCTTTTGTTAATTAAAAATCAGAGAATTTAATAATTACATCACCCGTGGTTAAATTGCACTATTCAATATTTAGAGTGTTGCCCCATGGATTGCGACACTTTAACTGTAAATTGCTGAATCGAGATGGCGTATTTCTTCTTGAAAGTTTAATAATAGATCCAAGATTTATTCAACTTCTTTTGACTCATCCTGTGCCACAACACGGCGGATTGTCCCGACTCTCTTGTTCGCCCAGTTTCCGCTGGTATCCACCCACCAGTTTCCTATAGTACTTGGGCGTGGTGGCCGAATCGGTAGAGCGTAGGCCTCTCATGCGGGAGATCGGGAGTTCAATTCCCGGTCAAGCTAAACCAATGACTTATAAAATGTATACTTGTCACTTCCTCGCTTGATGCTTGGCATTAAATAGGATAGGACAATGACTGGTTTGCTCAATGCCAGGATGATGTGACTGAGTGGGTCATGGTGATGGAAGCCTGATTTCACAGTGGGCAGCACTATAAAGTCGCTATGAGTGCGCACTGACACAAGTCGGTACCCATCCTGTTATGACCTCATATGTTGCCAGGACGTGAAACTCCAACAACCAACCAACCTATAGTATTGGTGGTACTGGTTGTTAGTATGAGTGGACATTGCTAGCTACCCATCTAGTTTGGTAGATAAAAGATTCATCCTGTGAGTAGGGGTGAATGACAACCATCTTTAAATCTGAGCAGAAACTCCTTCAGTCAGAATAACATATGGAGGTAGTGCTTCTATTGCACAATGTTGAGTAATATTGGCTTAAATTTGATAAATTAACAGGTAGGGACCAGGGCTAGGAATTCAAAACGTCTTGGTTTCTCAAGGCGTATTGAAAAACCAAGACAGTTTACATATAGAAACAAATAGGGGTGAGCTGTCACAGTCTGCTATTACTTTAATATTGATGATGGAACTTAACAAAATATATCATTAGAATGGGTGCAAGTAGCTCTTCACAGTTACTATAATGCTCCTGTGAATAGTATGTTCATAATATTCAATTAAAACTATATTAAAATAAAGAGACAATCTTATTTTGCTTATAACATTGTGCTGCTTGTATTCTGGAGGTGGAAGGGGAGTCCCAGTATGTGTTGGTACTGGTAGTACCCCTATCCTCAAACTTAAAAACAAGGTTTGGCAGCTTGATTGATTGATTGATTGGTGGTTGCTTTACGTCGTGTCAGCAGCATAGGCCGTATTCACGGCGAGAAATGTTTGTTTTTGTGTTCAAACCATCGCTTTTACATGTAAAAGCAGACAATCAATTATGTGCCAATACACACTCATTAAATTAGAAAGCTCACAATCATATATTTGTGGTCAAGGGAAACAAATTCCCATAGAAAAAGACAAGTTTTATTACTAATTGATAGAATTTATTTAGTAAACTATATGAGGTGGTACAGTCCAGCTGCCCTCAAAAAGGCTAAAATGTTTTCTTGTTTTACTTTAGTAAAAAGGTCATGCATACTGTCTGCAGTGTAGAATTGTTGGCGCAGGGCCAAAAATCAACGCAACTTAGTCAAATGTGTTTGAGTGTCAGTGGGGACTGACACCCAATACATTCAGGGGGAGGTTCCCCCTTGAGCAGAAAAGCATGTGTAAGCCACGAGTGGCCAATACAGCAGCGGCTAAGGACCACTTGGTCCCGCCGACCTCCCGCATGAGTCTGTGGTGGTTTTCCCACAGATGGTTCAATTTATTTAAGTTTATTAATGTTTTCATCCCACTCATGTTGCCATTTGGATTTTATGTGGGTGGCTATTAGTGGTTTCAGATCAGAGTGAGGGATCAGACATGGTTCAAGATCATAGTTCAGGGCCTTCTTCGCAGCCCGATCAGCTCGTTCGTTTCCTTGTATGCCGGCATTGACATGCACCCAGGCAGTCATGCCTAAATGACCATGACCCACATGCACCCTAAGTATTTCAGTTAGACAGTTGTGTTGGTGTAACCCTGCCAGCCATATAGGCCAGGGTAGGGGTTACCCCACCTGATACCTCCCCACTCCCACACAAAGTAAGACAATAGCCAGACAGCAACACTGGGCTGAAACCCACGCCTCCACCAGCCCACCTCTAGCTACACCATGCTGGTCAGTCATGAATCAATGATGATGCGGTGATATTTATTTAAATTTCATTGAATTTATTTTTAAATTTATTTATTATCCTTACTATTGAATTTTGTTCATATTATTCCTAGCCATATTGATTGCTTGTTATTCACATACTTGCAGGACCTCCCAGCATTCTGGCACAAGTTGGACCATTGTGGGTTGCAGTTCCTCTGTAGCTCAGATGGCAGAGTGTTGGTCTCAATATAAGATATATGTGTATATATGCGTAGATAAGCACATATATCCACATATATGCATGTATATGTTTATAAGTATGCCTATATATGCATATATATATGTGTGTATATGCATATATATACATGTATATGTCTGTATGTATATGCACATACACATATACTGAATGGTGGATATACCACACAGAGAGAGATCCTACTCTGCACCCACACCCACACCCACACCAACACCCACCTCCAGTGGCCATCCTTGTGTAAAAGAACAACCCATCTGCCTGTGTGTACATTAGAGTAATGGCTTATATGATGCTATACATCATGATTTGTTGATATTTTTGGTTATTTCTCACTAACTATGTCCAGGATTTTGATTCTAAGAAAAATACTTTTTTTAAATAGACCATGGTGGTTCACCAGTAAAAATGCCAAATTCCAGAATATAAACAGCACAATGTTATAGGCAAAAGAAGATTATCTCTTTATTTAATGTAGGTTTAATTGAATATTATGAACATACTATTCACAGGAGCATTATCTTCATAGAAACTGTGAAGAGCTACTTGTGCCCATTTTAATGATATATTTTGTTAGGTTCCATCCTCAATATTAAAGTAGTTACAGACTGTGACAGCTCACCCCTATTTGTTTCTATATGTAAACTGTCTTGGTTTTTCAATACGCCTTGAGAAAGCAAGACATTTGAATTCCAAGTCGTGGCCCCCCTAACTGATTAAGAGAGAATAAAAAAATAAATAAATAATAGTGGCCACAGAAAGCTCTCGATTAGACTTTTAAAGTGTATTCTTCACTCAAAAA
>CM059191.1:11047260-11086658 GCA_030323885.1 Branchipolynoe longqiensis
CACATACATACACGTGTTCGCACGACAACACAAGGCTGCTACTGACAGTGACAGGTTACTGTGCTTGACACAGATTGGAGTTTATTCTGCCTTCCCACCCGCCTCACCATCACCGCACGGCCGCACAGACCCAGACCCAGACCCAGACCCACACCACACCATACCCACACGACACTCACTCCCACACCGACACCACACCACACCCACCTACTCCCACCACCATACCCACCCGACACCCACAGCCTCACACCTATAGCAACACACACCCACACCCACTCCAACACCACATCATATGCACACCATCCCCGCCCTACCCCACATCCACCCCCAAACCACATCCACACCACACCACATCCAAACCCACCCCCATTCCCACACCACACAACATCCAAACCCCCCACCCCACTACCACCACCCCACACCCACCACAAAAACCACACCACACCCACATTCACACCCACCACACCACACCACACCAACCCCACCCCCACCCCACCCCCCCCAGCCCACACCCACACCACACCACACCACACCACACCACACCACACCACACCACACCACACCACACCACACCACACCACACCACACCACACCACACCACACCACACCACCAGCGCACCGCCGTCAACTCAGCTGATATTGCTAGGTTACAGAGTGTGACACAGAATGGGGTTTATTATATTATGATATTGATGTCCCTCCACCCCCCTCGACCGCCACCCCGCCCGGACACACACTCACACACACATCCGACCCGACATTCACGCGCACACATTCAGGTACCAACACTCACATACACAATCACACACGCATTCACACACACACGCACACAGACACATTCACATCCACACAAAATCCTACACCCGCCCACACACACTCACGTACATTCATGTCCGCACATACTCATACCGCACACTCACGCATGCAGCCCCCCCACTCACTCATGTACCCACACATTCACACACTCACGCACACACCCCCACACACACTCATGCACATTCATCTCCGCACATACTCATACCGCACTCACTCACACATGCACCCCCCCACACTCACTCATGTACCCACACATTCACACACTCACACCCACACACTCACACACGACCCCCCCACTCACTCATGTACCCACACATTCACACACTCACACCCACACACTCATGCACACACAACCCCACACACACTCCACGCACATATCATCTCCACACATCCTCATACCGCACTCACACACACACGCACTCCCCCCCAACACTCACTCATGCACACATCCCACACAACACTCAGACACATTCATCTCTGCACATACTCATACCACGCACTCACCACGCACCCCCCACTCACTCACGCACCACCCCCCCCCCCCCCCACACACTCATGCACATTCATCTCCGCACATACTCATACCGCGCACTCACTCATGCATGCACCCTCCCACACTCCCTCATGTACCCACATATTCACACACTCACACCCGCTCACACACACACCCCCCACACCCTGTCACGCACACACATCTCCGCCACATGGCGCACTCACTCACGCACAAACCCCCCCCACCACTCACCATGCACACATCCCCCCACACACTCACTACATTCATCTCCGCACATACTCATACCACGCACTAACTCACGCATGCACCCTCCCACACTCACTCATGTACCCGCACATTCACACACTCACATCCACACACTCACTCACGCACATTCATCTCTGCACATACTCATACCGTGCACTCACTCATGCACGCACCCCCCATACTCACTCATGTACCCACACATTCACACACTCACACCCGCACTCACTCACACACACACCCACACACACTCACACACATTCATCTCCGCACATACTCATACCACGCACTCATTCACGCACGCGCACCCCCCTCCCCAACACTAATTCATGTACACAGACATTCACACTCACACCCACACACTCACTCACGCACACACACACCCTACACACACTCACGCACATTCATCTCCGCACATGCTCATACTGTGCACTCATGCATGCATGCACTCCCCCCACACTCACTCACACACATCCCCACACACACTCACACACATTCATCTCCGCATATACTCATACCGCGCACTCACGCATGCATGCACCCCATCCCCCACACTCACTCATGCGCACCTCCCCCACAGACTCACGCACATTCATCTTGGCACATACTCATACAGCGTACTCACTCACACACGCACCCCCCACCCACACTCACTCATGTACCCACACATTCACACACTCACACTCATGCACACATCCCCCACATACACCAAACAACCAAACCACCACCACCACCCACCCCCCCCACTCATGTACCCACACATTCACACACTCACACCCGCACTCATGCACACATCCCCCACATACACTCATCTACCCACACATTCACATATACACACTCACTTACGCACCCCCCCATACTCACCTACCCACACATTCACACCTACACACACTCACACATGCACACTCACTTACGCACCCCCACACACTCATGTACCCACACACTCACACATACACACATTCACGCACACACACATACTCTCATAAGAACCACACGCACGTACATAACTACAGCTACATACACAACATCATTTATCTGGTAATGGAGTAGACAAATATTCGAATTGATTTTTTTAAAACCCAACAGTGTTAGCTTCAAAGTTACTATCAAGACTGCTGACATTATTATCAAAGCACTTTTGCATGTATCCTGATAAGAATATTCCACTCACACATCGATTAATATCAAACGGAATGGTTGTTATTTCATTCAAAATGTTTCACACACACTTATAAACAGACATGAAGGTAGTCAAGTCGTGGAAATCAATCGGAGATTATTAAACCGACGGCAAATATCCGCGAAAACATGGATACCCCCCGCCCCATAGGATTAGCACTGTCAGGGAATGGTCACATTATCGTGGCGAAATGCCAGAAGTCACGTTTCAACTGTCCTTGTATGATATATACAACATTGTTCTAGAAAATGTAGTTACAACCTTTCTGAACTGATACGATGCTTTTTAGTTTACGGTACCCAAATAATTAAGGTTCTGGCTTACTGGTGAAAATAAGTATGAAACTACGCTTACCTGATAAAAGTAATCCTCGAACACGAAATACTGGTCATCGTTTGTGGCAGTGAGTTTGACGTCCTGCAAATAACATCAGATAGGATAGTATATAACTAAATAATAATAATAATAATACGTGTAATTCAATGTAAACCATCAGACATAAAAAGTAGACCTGTAACAGAGAGCGTGTATATAGATGAGAGGGACAACTCCCGCGAAAATAGGTAACACAGGCTGCAGTGTTATTGTTGAACAAGCCTTGAGTTTGCTGGTACGCGCAGTGCTAACCAGTAATTTTCTTAAAAGATTAATAGAAATCCAGAACCCTAACCTTATAAATTCAATATAATCTTGTTGGTAAACATGTTTTCTATATGTGTACCAAGCGGCTTGTTTCTATTTGGTGTAGTTTTTAGAGATATTTCACTTTTTCTGTAGGAAGATTGCTCACGACCATTGACAATGCATTGAGTTTGCCATACATGCAGTGCAAAATGTTTATTTTATTCAAAATTAATAGAAATCCAGAACTGTAACCTTATAAATTTAATATAATCCTTTCGGTAAACATGTTTTCTATATGTGTACCATGCGATTTGCTTCTATGTGGTGTGGTTTTAGAGATATTTCACTTTTTCTGTAGCAAGATTGCACACGACCATTGACAATGCCTTGAGTTTGCCAGCTGTGTCATAAAGTGTTCAACAACCACCACTTGGAGCGCCACAGTCGACAGCTGTTACATGGGCCAGTATGCGAGTTGTCCCTCTCATCTATATACACGCTCTCTGCCTGTAGTCTCTAAGTAGATTAAACACATACCTAAGTAGACGGTTTGAATTGGTGTAAGAAACTACTCAAAACAGATTGTTTGGTTAACACCCCCCCCCCTTCCTTACCTCAAATACTTGAAAATTGGACAATCCGATATTCGATTATCATCACCATTTTTGAGGGGTGTATTTGTTTGTTTTTGTTTTGCTACATTATTAATGCTGAATGCCAGGCTAGGTAGCGACAAGTATAAATTTTAAAGTCACTAATACCCCAGTCACACTACAGCTTGCGACAACTTTGCGACCACCTTAGAACAAAGAACCCCCAACTCACGTGTGACGTCCTTGCTACCAAAACAATGGTTGCCGATGTCTGGGTATCACTGGTGAGTGTGCGTTCTTTGCTCTAAGGTGGCCGCAAAGTGGTCGCAAGCTGTAGTGTGACTGGGGTATCAGGAGGGGAAATTATAATCACAGCCAATTGGTCGTCCTCATTCCACTGTGCCTGGCCCTATCCTAGTAGTGCCAAACGCCAGGCTAGGTTGTGACAAGTATCAGAAAACTAATTGTATGTGATTGAAATTTACCCTCTTAATTAATGAATATATCAACTTTAAAAACAAATCAATGTGATAAAAACACATCAGATAGCCATCGAATAACCTAACAAAAATATAAGATGACAGCCAATCTTGCAGATGATAGAAAACTGATATCTTAGCCAAATTCCTAGCCTCCTGAATTGAAGATAATGTGGCTACTTTAATGTTATAAGAAAGGCCGAGGTGCTCACCATGTAGATGAGGTTATCGACGAGCAGGTCGTGCTGTAGTACATTGTTCTTGAGCTGCTCATAGTAGAGTGTGTCCTGAAAGAAGAACAGTAAGCTTGTACCTATAGAGCACATCAGTTTTTATCATCGCCTATTGGATGTCAAACATATGGTCATTCTGACATATTTCTTTAGAGGAAACCCACTGCCGCCACATAGGCTACTCTTTACGAAAAGCAATGAGGGGTCTTTTATATGCACTTTCCCACAGACAGGACAGCACATACCACAATGAACCAGTTGTGGACCACCGGTTGGAATGGAAAATAGCCTAAACTGCAACTAGATCCACTGAGAAGGATCGATCTGATGACCGACAGCTTCACAGGTGGACACCATACCGCCTGACCTACGTCCCGCTCCTAAAAGAAGAACAGATGCGGCAAGGTGAACAGGGGCCACCAGACAGGAAGCTGCAGCGGAATGAAGTGGTCATCCGGGTTCATTTCATATCGGGGCTTGTGACAGTGCACACTCAGTGCGGCTTTATACTATAGTGCTGCCAACAGTAGATGCCGTGCCCCTTTCCCCTCCGTGTAATATCCCTATCAGTCACATTATCCTGATTCCGAGGCAACCAGTCGGTATCCTAGTGCTGTGTGTTGTCATAAACAAATGGCGGATTCGGACCCACATTTTTATTAAGATGTTTTATTCTTGTGCCTCACCCTTTACCACTGATCCTTCGAATCATATCCCAACATTTCTTAATGGGTGTTTGGGTGTTCAGTTTTGATGTATAATCTGACCAGCTTTTCTTTTTACTACAACGAATGATATATCTGGCTTTGGCTCTTTTTATTCTGTATTGTTGTAGATTGCACTGTGTTGGCTGTCTCTTGAATTGTTTTAAAGCTTTCTTACGAGCTTTTACAGCCTTCTTACACTCCTCTGTGAACCATGGTTTTTCTGGCTTTTTAGGGTTAGGATTTGACTTAGGAATACAATTGCTAGCAACGTCATACAGTGTGTCTGTAAAAGCTTTAATGGGATCTTCCACATCTTGCAGAAGATCGCCTGTGATCTTTTCAAGGCAAAGAGATTGAAATTTGGCCCAATTGGCCTTTTGAAAGTGCCATTTAGGCACTCTCTCATCAGAAGGAGAAAAGTGGCTGGACAAAACAATGGGATAGTGGTCACTACCCCATTGGTCTTCTTCCACCTCCCAAGAAAAATCAAGGAAAACTTGGGGCGAGCACATGGTGAGGTCAATTGAAGTTAGGGAACCTGTACCTGGATGGAGATATGTGTGACTATCATCGTTCCACAGACAGAGATTCTGCCTGCTCATGAAATCTTCTACAATGCGTCCCTTTGGATCGGTATTGTCTGTGGCACTCCAGAGGTGATTGTGGGAATTAAAATCTCCCATTATGATACAGGGTTGGGGTAATTGAGCAAAAAGATTGTTTAAATCTGCAGGTATTACAGGACTAGAAGGAGGAAGATATAATGAACAAAATGTTATTGTGGTGTGAAGAGTTACTTTGGCAGCGACAGCTTGTAAATTTGTATTTAAATTAACTTCACTCTGTGGCAGAGAGCTTTTTGTAAAAATAGACACCCCACCATGTGCCCTACCCATAGCATCTGTTGTGCCCATTTTGTGATAAGATGCAAAACCTTTTAAAGTCATATTTGCATTATCTATTTTTGTTTCTTGCAGGCAAATTACAGATGAATATATTTTTGAATGACTAGTTCCAGTTCATTTCGATTTGCCTGTAAACTACGACAGTTCCACTGTATCATAGTTGCAGCAGCCATTTAAAACAATAAATATATAGTTATAAACAACTATAAATGGTGCGACGATGAATAGTTAGCTTCACTGTAAGTGGCAAACAGTGAATAGTTAGCTTAGCTATAAATGGCTGATGGTGAATAGTTAGCTTCACTGCAAATAGCCAATGTGAATAGTCAGCTTAGCTATAAATGGTGAATGGTGAATAGTTAGCTTAGTTGTAAAAAGCTGACTGTGAATAGCTAGCTATCATAGCTGGTGTTGGGCTCCTATGTAGGAACATATTACTGAGACGCCGACAAGTTCTCAATATGGCTGATGAGGCTAGCACCCCCCCCCTACCCAACCACCTACGCTCCCACCCACCCAACCGCCTGCCAGGCTGGGTTACCGCCTCTCCAATGGACCGTGACGAGAGCAAGTCGCTGGAACCCGTCAACGCAGCATAATGTTGGCATTAAAACCATCTGAAAAATCGCGCAAACCGTATTACCTACCCAAGTAGCTGACCAGCCCGGCATAATAAACTCTATGTGTGCTGGGGTTTTACGTCCTAGAAACCTATCAAGTCATATCGGACGAGTACCGACTTGTGACAGTGCGCACTTGTGGTGATTTTTAAGTGGTGCCCCATTGGGAGACCATATTGTTTGCACCATGAGCCAATATCCCAGTCAGTCAGTCACATTAACCTGATACTGAGCCAACAAGTTCTTGCCCTATCCTAGTATTGTCGAATGCCAGGGAAAGCTCAATTTTGTAAGTCATTGGTTTGATATCAGTACAACCTTCAAACCTAAAATGTTTTTACACAACATTTTGTAAATAAGGTTTAATATACTACATGCACACAAAATAGGGATGGAATTGATCTCCAGTAAACAATGCGGAAATAAAGCAGATACCGTGGCGCCACCTAACAGGTTCTAGCAGAACCAGCAACGAAATTCCATGAAAATATGGATTTCCCCCCAATTAGCGCTGTCAGGGAATCACGGAAAAATGCCTAAAGTCAGTTTTAAATTGTCCTTATCCTTATTGTGATTGTATTATCGTCCATGCCAAACTCTTCGTTTCTTGGAGTTTATGTCCTGACAACATCTAAGGTCATATCATGACAGGAAGAATTCTTTCTTGTTTGGATTTATGTTCTAGCAACATCTAAGGTCATGTAAAAACAGAATTCGGACTAACTAATTGCGATCATATATATATACGGTACTGGAATTTTGTGAATGCTAATAAGTGAAAATAAAAAATCGTGGAAATCCGCATCTTTCATCCCTGATGAAAAAGAATAACAGAAAGGAGACTTGGGAGGCTTTTCTTACACCACAGAAATCAAACGGTACCGTCTTATGACCTGTTTGAGGTAGTATTATCTTATATTGCTCACGATACTAGTACCGCTTGACCGGTACTATTTGGTACTTTGACATGGTGTACATTAATTTGTGTCCAGAGGCAGACAAGCACACCACCTCACCTCCACCCATGTCTGACCAATCATCGCTCACCTCGCCCTCTTTCCCCCACCTGATTGGCTAACAACACCCAACCAATTAAGACCACAGCCAATCAGGGACGGCGGTGGAGGGGGGCTTACTAAACACATGCCCATGCTCTCCATCATCACTCGACACGTCCTTCAATCCTACCCAGACCACAAATATCTGCACACCAGGCTTCTTTACCCACCCACCAGCCCGCTCCATGATTTGGTTATAATCAGCTATCTTAATCTCCTGACATAAATCACACAGCAATGCTCGCTCAGTGATTAAAAGTCTCGCTCTCAATGCTGTCTTGTTATTTTGCTACATTTAATTCTGCCTGCTTCCCCCCCCCCCCACCCCCCTACCTCCCCCCAAAGTAGACGACATCAACATTTTACTACAGACCCAGGTGGGGTGGCCAAATGAGTTGAGTGCCCGTCTCCCATTTTGGGTATCTAACGTGGTCGAGTCAAATCAATAACTTAAAAATGTACAATGTCTCGCTACCTAGCCTGGTGCACTGTCATGTGGGTGATGAAAATGGAAAATATTATGCCTAGGCAGGATTCGAATCGACATGTCTTCTTACTATTCCAGGGCTAGCGTACTAATCATTACATACCCTAGGCACCCTGATGCAATCACCCTATTCACACCTACCACTCTACGTGGCTCCTTGCCAGAAGGCAGTGCAGTCTACTACAGTGCTACATTCCCCAAAATCCACTAACACTATCCTGATTTGCTAAATGCTAAAAGTTGTACTTTACTGACAACACCACCCCCTTGTTGTGCGCTTTGTATAGCCGTGTTCACATGGGCGATGTAAATTGATTCGTAGAAATCGACTTGTATAGTTTGGGTTACATTTCGCGTGTGAACGGGCATCTGAGGCGGATTAAGGCTGATTCGATTCCTGTGATCTAGATAATGTAAACCACCTCTCGAGGTAGTTTACGTGAGTCGATTTCTGTGAATCGATTTATTTTGTCCGTGTGGACGCAATAAGGCGGATTAAGGACATCACATGCATGCGCAGTCGAGAGCTTACTTTGTTGACTTTCCGGTCGATCAAAAGCGCATATTATATAATTTGGTCTATGAACCTGCTAGAGGTGCACAGATATTTTTTTCATCATTTATTTTTAGGGTTTCACTGCCCAGCAGAAGTTTTGACCGTTCCAAACCAATACGATTCAGTACATACATATCTAGATCGAACCCACTCTCTAGTGGTGACATCGCCTAACCGAAAACTGGCGCTGGTCAGACTGGACTTGCTCATGCGCAGATATCGACTTCCAAGTAGTGCCCATGTGAACGGGCGGCTAATTCGACTCCTGCTATCCGCCTTGTCTAAATCGCTTTAGATTTTGTCCGTGTGAACATGGCTTAAGACTGTGAAAATGTTGACAACTCTGGTCGGACCCTAAGTTGGCATGACTCTGTCTCATTGCCGTCGTGTTGCTCAGCTTTGATCAGCAATATTACCACCTGGTTGTCAGGCTCCATGCTGGGGCGGTAATAAAGTCGTTTCTTCACAACTACTGCGTTCACTTTCTCTGTGCCCGTGCTCGCACTAAGCAGCATGTTAGCCACTAGCACTGTCACTTGTCCCAGCTCAGCGACATAAAAATGGAGCATTCGTCATTACCTTGTTTCAAGTAAAACAACCGATATTAATGGAAGCTCGATCAAAATGGAAGTATTACAAACTTTTCAGTTACTAATAAGCAAGAAGCACTAATGTTGAGATGGTGCGATAAATTAGTAAAGGGTTGCCTGTCGTTCATATTACAGGATGCACAAATGGCGAAGCGATGTCTGTTTGTTGTTGTTTTACATTCTAACAACATCTAAGGTCATATCATGATGGGTATAGACTTGTGATAGTGCACACTCATGGTGACCTTATAGTGCTGCCCCACTGGGAGACCAGGTTGCTGGCACCATGACACGATATCCCACATATTATGCTGATGCTGTGCTACCTAGCCTTTGCCCTATCATATTAAGTATTGACAAGCATTAAATTGGTACGTCATTGATTTGACTTAACTGGAATTCGAGCAGGGAAAGCCCTACCCGAGTAATGCCGAACATCAGGCTAGGCAGCGACAAGTATAAATTTGGTAAGTCATTGGTTTGACTCGACTGGGAATCAAATTCCTAACCTTCGGCAAAAGAACCCTGCGCTCTACCGATTCGGCCACCGCGTCCGGTATATGTGTATGCGTATTGATCACAATGATGTGTGTTGGATAGTGGAATAGCCTATCTCAGAAATTTGATCACGATAAAGTGAGGAAATAAGGCAATTAAAGCATGAGTGAACGTAATCAATTATACTTGTAAAGGGACGATCAGTTCCGTACGTTTAATTACTATTGACACAAGCCTGCCGTACACTGGGCGACAATTTGCTTCGAACCGCGATTGGCAATCATTACAAGTTCAGACCCCATACACTACACCTGCCACGTCGGCGACTGGACAGAAACCCCATAATATTGATGTCATCCACATTCCATTTCAGAATAATTTGATTGAAAGAAGAACACAAAATTGTTATCCGTGATTAATGGGTTGCGGTGTATGGATATATCAGTATAGTGACTAAAAACACTGTATCGTAGGAATGTAGGAGACAGTTAGGACCTGATAGTTGTAATAAAGAAAAGCAGATTTATAATATGGTTGGAACAGACAATAGTTGTAACAAAGAGAAGACAGATTTATACTATGGTTGGAACAGACAGTTAGGACCTGATGGTTGCAACAAAGAGAAGACAGATTTATATGGTTGGAGCAGACAGTTAGGACCTGATGGGTGTAACAAAGAGAAGACAGATTTATAATATGGTTGGAGCAGACAGTTAGGACCTGATGGGTGTAACAAAGAGGAGACAGATTTATAATATGGTTGGAGCAGACAGTTAGGACCTGATGGTTGCAACAAAGAGGAGACAGATTTATATGGTTGGAGCAGACAGTTAGGACCTGATGGGTGTAACAAAGAGAAGACAGATTTATAATATGGTTGGAGCAGACAGTTAGGACCTGATGGGTGTAACAAAGAGAAGACAGATTTATAATATGGTTGGAGCAGACAGTTAGGACCTGATGGTTGCAACAAAGAAGGAGCAGATTTATATGGTTGGAGCAGACAGTTAGGACCTGATGGGTGTAACAAAGAGAAGACAGATTTATAATATGGTTGGAGCAGACAGTTAGGACCTGATGGGTGTAACAAAGAGAAGACAGATTTATAATATGGTTGGAGCAGACAGTTAGGACCTGATGGTTGCAACAAAGAGAAGACAGATTTATATGGTTGGAGCAGACAGTTATGACCTGATGGGTGTAACAAAGAGAAGACAGATTTATAATATGGTTGGAGCAGACAGTTAGGACCTGATGGGTGTAACAAAGAGAAGACAGATTTATACTATGGTTGGAGCAGACAGTTAGGACCTGATGGTTGCAACAAAGAGAAGACAGATTTATATGGTTGGAGCAGACAGTTAGGACCTGATGGGTGTAACAAAGAGAACACAGATTTATAATATGCTTGGAGCAGACAGTTAGGACCTGATGGGTGTAACAAAGAGAAGACAGATTTATAATATGGTTGGAGCAGACAGTTAAGACCTGATAGTTGGCTGCTTGCACCATGACCTGATATCCCACACAGTCACACAATCCAGATACAATATAACCCCGTTAAACCAAACTTGAATGGACCCTAGAAATTTGTTTGGATTAACCGATCATTGGTTTAACCAAGCTTTGGCTTCGACTTTGAATTGGCGGGGAGGGAGTTGGGGTGTGTTAGATTGGGGGGGGGGGGTGAGATTGGGGATAGGTGGGAAAAGGGCAATGTACTTACACTGCTGCAGGGCTCCAGCTGGTGTTACACCACTGAGCTGGGGAAGCCAAACTTGTCCAGTATTCACTGCTCCCTCTCGGTTCGTTCAGGAGCCCTGCCACTGCTTTTTTTTATATGCAGCCTCGTGTTGCTGTCCGACATGGCTTTGAACCAGCCCTGGATATGTGTGGCAGTTCTCCCCATCCTCTTTGCCTGGTCTTCCCACAGCTTGCTCCTTTTGTCTGTCCACAGGTAGTCCGTCAACTTGACGTTCCAGAGGATGGGGGTGTCATGCAGGAAGTCAAATAAAACCTCCTCCTCTGCTGCGGGCAGAGTGCAGTCGTACTTCCGCACCCGCTAGTTGTTTGTTGTGAAACGGTGTGAGCTGGAGGAGGTGGAGGCCTTAGACAAAACACGGGAACAAGGAGATGGAGACATGGACTCAGTTTCCATCGTCTCCTCAGTCTCCGCAGTCGGGCCAGATGGAGAGGAGATCATAGCAGATGGTGGAGATGGTGGTGGTGGGGAAGATGGAGCATCCCCTGTCATCCTCTTCCTGCCCTTGCCCTTGCCTCTTCCCCTAACGAAGAGGCTAGCAAGAGTGGAGCTGGAGATGTTCTTCGCAGGCATGCTGGAGGATTTGTCAGGAGAGAGCCAGACTGCATGCAGCCTGATGTCGACTCACATTACGAATTACGTCAAAGTCACATGTAGCTACGTTAGGGCAGGCGTAATTACGCGAGTCCTACGCTAAGCCGACGCTACAGCTCCAGTCACACCTACCTGGACGAACCCCGGAATTTGAGCCGGACAACCCCAGATCAGTCACCCGGACTGTCCCGGACAGCCCCGGATAAAATCGCTATTTTGGTCGTTTTTGGCCTCGCGGTCACACATACCCGGACGAGCCACGGACCAACCCCAGACCAGAGGCCGGAACGTCCCCAGACTCCCCGGTGTATCCACGGACTACTCCCAGACGACCCCGGATTGACGCCAGACCGCCCCAGACCACCCCGGACGAGGCGGAAGAAGGTGAACTCTCTTCGTCTCACAAGTGAGCAGAAGGCCGAGATGTCAGAGTGCTTATTGTTGCACGACTACATCTATGTGAAAGGACAGAGTGACTATAAAAACACTGCTTTGAAGAGACGTACGTGGGAGGAGAAGGCCAAGGATATGGGGTTGGACGACCCGAAACAGCTGATCACCTGGTACGAGTCAATACGGACAAAGGTCGGGAAATTGAGCGATTTGAAGTCCGGTGCCACAGCGAGGGATTTATCAGATTGGGAGATCTATATCCAGGAGCATTTTGGATTCCTGCGGACTCATATCGTGCGGCAGCCGTCGAGATCTGGGGTGACATTGCAGTCCCGGTTGCAACCCCTCCAGGCGGCTTCGACAGCAACAACCACAGCAACAGCTACAGCCACAGCAGTAACAGGTGTGACTTCGGGTGGCGGCCCTCTCACCCTACTACAGATGTGCAGTGATGTCGATGACGAAAATCTGACGCCACCGGACCAGGCTCCACCACCGTCAATTCAACCACCACCGGCAGCAGCAATGCTACCCGCAACTCCGCGCCCGGCAGGCAAGGGGAAGGGCACCCCCCGAACACCCAGCAGCAACACCAACATTGACCAATTGTTGTCACACCTGCGGGCCAGCAGGAGGAGGCTCGGATACTCCAGGGCCGGCTGAGCGGGATGCTGCAGCCAGTGAAAGTGCCGCGGCCGTTGCTCTGGGGAACGCGGCTGGGGGTGATAGCCAAAGAGATCGACCCCTCGCTTCTGGGGGAGTTTTATTCGGAGAATTTTGCCTTGGCGATGCGGCTACGCTCCCAGTCACAACTGCCACACCAGAAGGAGCCACAGCATCCACAAGCACCTTGTCCAGAGCCTCAAGTACCAGCACCGTTCCCGGCTTTCCCTGTCCAGCCGACGGGATTACAACCGGGAGGCTCGGAAGTCGTCTGGATGACTCCCCGACCTGGCCCTTCCACCAGTGCAAGACAGCACAGCTCCGAGGTGCGTGACCCGATAGACTGGAGCAGCACGGTTCCTGGACGCCCATCCAGCACGCCAGCAAGCAGTGTGGGAAACATCATGGGTCTGTCCGATATCAGCTTGACCACATTAAAGGCTGGGATGGGAGACAACCCGGAGCAGCCTCTGTGAGGTGGACTTGCTGAACATTGGGAACATTGGGACATGATTGACTGGAAAACCATCGGTCGTCCACGGCCATCCAGCACGCCAGCATCGGAAAAATCACGAGACTATCTGATCTCAGCTTACCACATTAATTGCTGGGATGGGACACGATCCGGAGCAGCCTCTGTGAATGTGAGGTGGACTTGATGAACATCGGGACACAACTGACTGGAACACCACGGGTCGCACACGGCCATCCAGCATGCCAGTGTCGGAAACATAACCGGACTCTCAGATCTCAACTGTACCACGATGGTTGGGATGCGACACAATCCGGATGTGCAGCCTCTGTGATTATGCAGTGAAGATTGTGATAATTCAGTTGTGATGTAAACGGTGAACTGAACTTCTGTACATTGTATTTATAGAGTTATGATGTCAATCGTGAACTGAACTTCTGTACATTGTATTTATGGAATTATTATGCGTGAGTGATTGTGAAGGTGATCTTGACCAGAGTTGTGATTGTGAATAGTATATATACTATTATCACTTGTTGAAAATAAAAATATCTTCTCTCCAACCATGGTCGAACCCACACACTTCTTCTCTGTTTTCTTTTAAGTCTTCTGTGGTTAGCAGAACTTGCAAGATAATCATGTTATTAACATTCTGTCGTTGATGTAGCTCTAATTTCCAGTTCAGCAGCTGAAGTTGATGTCTGCGCTGCCTCATGCAGGCATCCATGATGTGCACCCTGTGAGATTCAGGCAGGAAGTGATGCATGAAGTGGACTTGAGCCTGATATATATATATATATATATATATATATATATATATATACACACACACACACAAAAGGCCGCTGATCCGGTAGTGATCCAGGGTAAACCGGCAGTCCGGGGCGATCTGTGGTCATCTGGCGTTTCCGGGTCTTATCCGGGCAGTCCGGGAGTGGTCCGTGGCTACCTCGGGGCCAGTCCGGGCAAGTCAGGGGCTAGTCCGGGTTAAACCGTGGCTGAAATGTGGCTCATCCTGGGCGAAACAGCCCCAGACTGTCCCGGACTGGGCCGGACATGGCACGGACTACTCGCGGTCCACCCCCAGACTACCCAGACCACCCCCAGATCGCCCCAGACCATGCCGGATCGAGCCCGGATCGCAAAATACCCCGGACCGGCTCGGACGTTTTAAACATTTTAAAACATCCGGGGCAGACCCCGGACAAGACCGGACCAGCAACGTTTCACGCCAGATCACCAAGGACGAGCCACGGATGAGCCACAGATCACCCCGGATTGCCACGGACCAAGCCGAATCACGGTCCGGGGCTCATGTGGCCCCATATCGCTAGGCTGACGCCGCATGCACTGGAGGCTCGTTAGCCTTACGGTGGGCTTTTTTTTCATTGACACACATTACAACTACGTTGGACCAACGTTTCGCCTACGTCCACTACGTTGCACTGACGTCCAAATTGGCCCGGCAACGCCGAGAATTTCTACGTATCTCGATGTAAATAAGTGATTTCTACGTTCCCATACTTTGTCCTTGGTACCACCATGGCTATCTAGGGAGTTAATCCCATACATTGTCCTTGATACCAACTTGGCTATCTAGGGAGTTAATCCCATACATTGTCCTTGATACCAACGTGGCTATGTAGGGAGTTAATCCCATACGTTGTCCTTAGTACCAGCATGGCTATCTAGGGAGTTAATCCCATACTTTGTCCTTGGTACCAGCATGGCTATCTAGGGAGTTAATCCCATACTATGTCCTTGGTACCACCATGGCTATCTAGGGAGTTAATCCCATACTTTGTCCTTGGTACCACCACAACTATCTATGGAGTTAATCCCATACTACATACATTGTCCTTAGTACCACCATGGCTATCTAGGGAGTTAATCCCATAGATTGTCCTTGATACCACCATGACTATCTTGTGAGTTAATCCATACTTTGTCCTCAGTATCAGCATGGCTATCTAGGGAGTTAATCCCATACTTTGTCCTTAGTACCACCACGACAATCTAGGGAGTTAATCTCATAATTTTTCCTTAACACCCACCACACCTATCTAGGGAGTTAATCCCATACTTTGTCCTTGGTACCACCATGGTTATCTAGGCAGTTAATCCCATACTTTGTCCTTGGTACCACCATACCTATCTAGGGAGTTAATCCCATACATTGTACTTAGTACCACCATGGCTATCTAGGAAGTTAATCCCACACTTTTAACTTAGCACCCACCATGCCTATCTAGGGAGTTAATTCCATACTTTGTCCTTGGTTCCACCATGCCTATCTAGGGAGTTAATCCCATACTTTGTCCTTGGTACCACCATGGCTATCTCGGGAGTTAATCCCATACTTATTCCTTAATGCCACCCTGGCTATGTAAGGAGTGTCAACCCCGTTCCAAACTGCCTCCTCAATATGCTATCACAACTTACCAGACTTGTGTTGCTATCCAGCTTCAACTATTCCCAGGGGTTAAACAGTGTAAACTGATAACACTCACCCGCCATTTATTTAATCCCAGTGAGAATAGTGAAGCCTGGACGTGACCCTCGCCTTCTAATGCTAGGTATACACCTACCGTTTATGACTCGCGCACTAAAACTCGTGACCCGACCCGACCCGCTTAAAACTGAAAACGGGCCGATTCATTTTTCGAATCGCAAATCGCAACCGTAAGGAGGCACTTTTAGCCCTAAATTTGAGTTTTAAGTCGCGAATAGTAATCGGTAGGTGTGCTAGGGGAGTGCACACCTCAAGACTTTTGGGCAATTTTTGATCGAATATGGTAGGTGGGTACGGAAAAACGGTAGGTATGTACCTAGCATTAGTGTGCGGTGATGCCCGTATGTCATGGCAACATACAGGCTATTTCCGGCCAGAACAGATGTGCTGTGGTCAGCAATACGGCTCAAATCGGGAAAGCAATACTATGTCAATTTCACCAAAATGGCGACACTAGGCGACAAATAATCCCCTCCACCACCCCCATCCCAGCGAAGAGACTGCGTGTTGGCATCCAATTCGACACATGCCCTTTTGGTTGGTGTGTTTTGCTGTATCCGGAGGCATGGCAACCAGGCACATTAGAAAACAGTCAACGAGCAGGCAAGGCTTTTTGTCAGCAATCTAGTCTCAGGTGCAGAAAGTGTTTGGCACAATGACGTTAATTGACCACACCTGAAGGAATCTGCACCGTTATGTAGTTCTACAGCCCATATCTTGGATATTACTATGACATAATTGGACAAGCTTTGCTTAGACTTGAAAACAACCCACCAACAACGACAGTGTGACTTATTATGAGAGGCAATAAAAGTAATTGCTACGACAAATCTTGCCTCTTTTTGGTGTTCTGCTGCACTTGTCAGTCATGTGATTTAATTGACTTGAACATAAGCTTGAGCTTTTTGAAGAGGATTGCTTTGTTGTTTGATTGATGTTGTTTTACGTCCTAGCAACATCTAAGTTCATACCACGATGGGTACCGACTTGCAACAGGATACACTCATGGTGACTATCAAATTCAGCCCCATTGGGGGACCAGGCGACTAGCACCATGACCCTATATCCCACACAGTCATATTACCCTGCTACTGTGCTAACCAGTCCTTGTGCTATCCTATTAATGCCGAGCGCCAGGCTAGAAAGCAACATGTATCAATTTGATAAGTTATTCGTTTGACGACTCGGCTGGGATTCAAACTCCCACCCAAATGTGGTCTGCTGATTCGGTCACCGTGTCCCGTCATTTAAAATTAAAGAGGTAAAACAAAAGAATACTTTTGACACCATATCATATATAAATTACAGTATGCATAGGAGTAGAAGATCAATATTGAGTATTTTTTACCCATGTCAGACATATTTCATCTACATCTTGAAAGTGCTATTTTAATGATTTACTTACAGTACGTTCATGATATTCAGCAACCCAAGAACGGAGTTATTATTATTATTAATATTGTTTTTTTAAATTACTATTATTATTTTCATTATTATTATTATTATTATTATTATTATTATTGTCGTGAACATCACCACGACCATCGACTTTTTTTCTTTTTAAAATTTCGTACTTTGGCATCGTATGAAATAATTGGTTCCATTTCAATAGGGTTATCCATAGCAACCCGCATCACGACCACAACCCTCCACCCTCAAAGCAAAATGCAATTTGAAACCATTCCAATGTTGTCAGACAGTTCTCAGACTGCAGTGATAAACCCCAGGTTCCTTCACCATTGTGAGCAAATAGTGATTCCGTTTGGATGCCTCCAATCTTCATGCTTATCAGCAATAACTTCCGGTTCTGACAATGAACACAGTGAGATAATCAAGTTTACATGGGAAGAACATGAGATTTGCTAGAGAAAAGTTAATTAACCATAGTCCGGTGGTTTTTAGTCTGTCATTCTTTTCTTTTTTTTAGATCTATAGATTCGATTGATAAATTATAATCTGCCGGAATTGAGTGCGAATTAACTTTTATTCTAAAAGTTTACCTTTGATGATATCTGCAGTGAAAAAATGCTATAGTAATTTTGGCATGCTCATCAAAATGTTGGGCATCACAGGCTTCAGTAGGGATGGGTTCGATTAGATTGACTTAGTGTTCCTTGTATGCAACAATACATGGTTTAATGACTGCACACGTATCTAAGTTCTATATCTAGGTTAACATTTTTGGAAACAAATGTAAATAAGTTTGTTGTTTGTTTGTTGTTGTTTTACGTCCTAGTAACATCTAAGGTCATATCAGGACGGGATGTAAATAAGTGTTTTGGTTTTGTACATGTGATGCTTTTATTGGACTATGCAGCTTTAACAGTGAGGCATTTTACACTACCCATACACCCCCACCCACACCCACAATCTCGTTCTTCCCCGACCTTCGCTTTCTGGGGTAGAGTTTATATGATGTCCTCATTGTTCATGTTAGCATAACATGGGTAATTCTCAGCGGAATGGGAAGTGGTAGGGATCCCCTCCCCTGCTGCATTTGTCACCACCTGTCACAATTCCCACAAACTAAACTTATAATGCTACCGATCCGCACAGATATTCCAGGCCGCAACCATCTGTGGTGGTGCCATCTTCCGTCAAATGCATGAACTGTGCTGTGCCCGATCTACGTAGCCATCCGGGGTACCACCATCTATGGTGGCGCCGCCCTGCATCAACTTGCAAACCAATATCGGTTTGGTCGCGACCTAGTGGGTTCTCTCCAGCGCTGACATCACGCAACTTCTCAGGTCAGGTTGATCACCCTTAACTTTGCCAAACGAGAATTACCAAAATACCGAAATGCAAGAACAACGTTCCCGCCCGGAGGAGGCCCCAATTGAGGCGGCAACACCAGTGGTATGTGCGAGGGGCCGTCCCGCTTCAGTTATCACCAAAGTTAACGTAACAAGCTCCAAACATGCGAATGACAGATCAAACATACGTCCAACTACCAACACTGACATGGACCTGGACAGTCCGGTAGCCAGCACCAGCACTGGAGGCAGCAGCACCATGGAAAAGACCATATCAGGCCGCCTAGATACCATCACAAAGAGCATACTGGCACGGATCGATGCTCTGGAGGTTAAGAAAAGCCCCTAGAGGCCGCACGTGGAGCAATTGGAAAGGGCGGGAAAACCCAAGGCGCAAGCACCGCCATGATGGCTGCTCACGATCGCCTCCTCACAACGACTCGCACATTATCGACCCCAAACCAGAAGCCAATCCGGAGCCCACACACAATCTCCAGATAGATGGCGACAACTGGATCGCAGTGACAACGTGCATCGCCGCAACTACAAATGAGCCAGCCGCAAATGATCATCATCTACATCAAGCAGTGATTCCGACCACTGTGGCTCAATCGATGAGCTATTCAACCATCAGAGCAGCTCACGTTTGTCAAAGAGAGGTATGCTGTCATTGATGCCAAATATTTATGTTATACCCAGTGATAGGAAAAGCGAAGGTGGGTCTAGGTGAGAGCATATGCATGGAATATTTTTGCGTGCTCTTTTGCATGTGTAAGGACCTGTCAGTTCCCCACTCATGGCTGGAGCCACCCAGAGAGCACCAGGAGCAGCTCACAATAATGGCGTTGGACTGGGACTGGGAATTGTGTATCATGTGGTCGGGACGTGTGTTTTCGATGATCAACGATGGCCGTCTGCCCAAAGGATGGAATGATGCATATGCGATAAAAGACGTGCAGCGGGACGCATGTGCAGTCAGCTCACGACTGGCCACAAGAAAGTGCAGGGCCACTGACTACTACAAATGCACTGAAGACTCTGACACCGGCAGGCGAGAATTCTAAACTGAAACTGATGGCTGCCCCTGACATCAGTGGAACTGGGGTGGTGACTGTGGCCACTCCGATACACATGGAACCCTGTCGAATTGCTATTGCTACTTGTTCGCTTGGTATGCAAATAAATACAGGCGATCAAACCTGCACCGTGAGAATGAGTACAACAAGAAACATTGATGGAGAAGAAACGCGCAACAGATTCCCCCTCGAACGCCAACGGCGAATCTTCTGGTCGCCAGGGTTTTTAATAACTCGGCTGGCGACATCACCGGCAGTACACACACACGATCACCGTACTGCATCACTGCCCGAGCACAGATACACACACGACAACAAAAACGGTGAGGGCCATCTTGTTAATGCATGTGTCAGCACTAGTCATAACCATGTCTGTAACTGCCACCCCCTCCCCGCTACCAGTCCGCAACCCTCACCCCCTACCCCTCCCCCGTCTTGTCTCGTCTTGACCTAAGTAGCGCTGACGACCATGTGGTGTCTCCGTGCCAGCACCTAGGCACACCGCCACCCTACCACTGCTTCCCCCACCCACTCAGCTGCAACTGAACCCCCTATTAAAACTTGTGATAACCCTGATTGTAACCATAGTGCCTCGCTTACAGGCCTCACCTCCCGTAATCACCACCCCCCCTACCGTCCTGCCCTGACCATGACCTAATTCACCCGGCTTCCCCCTCCCCCCTGCCGATTCCACCTTCCCACCCGAGTCTCCATGGCAACCTCCGCTGCCTGCCCCCACTACAACCACCTGTGCCACCTGCATGCTCCAACGGCCCAAACCCGACCCACGCACACATGCACAAGCCACCCCCCCACATCTCACCACCACCCTCTCCCATGAGCAGCCAAGCACTCGCCTGCACACACACACCCCACCCACACACCCACCCCAGCTGTCAACAACATCTGTGCCCCGCCCACACCTGCGGCCACCCCGCCCACCGACTACCCCCACATACACACAAGCCTCACTCCAGGTTACTACGGTTGCACAGGTTATTGACACGGCTAGTGATATTGATGGTGCATTGCTATATGATGACAAATGGGCCGCCGGCGATGACTTAGACGCCATAGTGAACGACGACAGCGGCACTCATCCGGCACCCACCTACAACCCACCACACACACCAGCCTCTTATAAACTCATACTCATGAACATTGGGCCGTGTGTTGTGCCAACATGATATATATGGACATATATGTCAAAGTGAGGGAGACAGGCCTTCCAAACTACCTTGCAGCCTGGTTGCCGGTCCCCTCCGGCCTCATCATTCACAAATGGAGGGAATACCTCGCAGGCTACCAAGACCAGCAGCTGCTGGAAAATCTGGAGTTTGGGTGACCGGTGGACTTCACCGGGGATCAGCTGCCACTCCCCTCGATCACCAATCACAAGGAGGACCCAGCACACCTCAAGTGGATCAAAGGTACGCTCCTCGGCCTCTTCGATGACCCACCATTCACCCCCTGGGCCCAGACGAGCCTGATGATGACTTGCCTAAGAATAATACCGACGAGAGGTGGGTCATCGTTGACTTAAGCTTCCCCAGGGGGGGCAGCGTCAATGTGGGCATCCGTAGAGGACAATACCAAGGGAGACCATCCACCTATACGCTGCCAAGAATAATGAACCTGGCGGACATAGTCAAGTGCCATGGCAGAACACGCTTCATCTGGTCCATGGACCTGGCCAGGTCATATCGCCAGCTCCGGACATATCGCCAGCTCCGGGCCTGCCTGCTGTCCATCAGCCTGTATGGCATAGTGTTGCACAGGAAATCATACTTCAATGTCACGCCACCGTTCGGATGCTGGACATCCTCGATGGCATGTGCCAGAACAACAAGTGCAATGGTATACCTCCTCAGGACCCGCGGGCACCATGCCTTGCGCTACCTCGACGACTTTGTCAGGGTGGCCCCAAACATCACGAAGGCAAGGGAAGCCTACCAAGAAATAGTCACCCTCGTTCGAGACCTAGGGGTAGAAGTCTGACCGTCCAAATGCGTCCCACCCACCAAATGACTCGAATGGCTGGGATACAGGATATCAGCTGAGGAGATGGTCGTCCGCATACCTGACGTCAAGTTCATGGAGGTCCTCGCAGAGTGCAAGCTATGGATGATTGGCCGACGTGCATCCAGAAAAGACCTACAGCGCCTGGTCGGCCGACTACAACACATCGCCCGGTGTGTGACCCTGGCCAGGCGCTTCATGACTAGGATACTGAGCACCCTGTGAGCCGCGCCAACTGTTGAGAAACACGTCGTGCCTGACGAGATCGTCCTGGACTTATCCTGGTTCCTCCGGTACGTCGAGACCGCGAATGGACTTGCACTCCTGAGGCCTCCGCCGACCAAGATATAGATCATCGAGTATGACTTGACCCTGAAAGGGGGCGGGGCCTACTCCCCCACAAATTACATCTCCAAAGAATACCCAGATGCCATCACCAAGGAAGGCTACAACATCAACCAGCTGGAAGCAGTCAACCTGATGGTAGCACTCAACAACCTAGCCCTGCCAGACCCTTAGGACTATACAATTGTCATTAATACTGATGATGAAGCCTCAGAGGTTGTCCTGTCAACTGGCACAGGCGTGCGCACATGAGGCGTGGAGATTTGTGGCAAACCACAGCGCTACACAAGACATCATGCACAAGCCCGGCGTAGAACTGATCCTGGCCGATGCACTAAGCAGGCTCTACACAGACTCCAACGCGGACACAAAGGCCCACATCATGTGCATGGAAAAAGGCCTGACCCGGACCTGAGTAGAGCACCGTGTCGACGGCTTTGGCCCAACCACTTAAATGGTCAGACCTGGGAAGCTTGTTATATCTGCCTATGTCTTCCCAGGTACGTGGTCGCCCACTCGCCCCAGTGTCGTCACCCTGCTGCAGGCGGCCCTCGCCACCGGCACATGGCGTAACAAGATGAAACAGGTCCAGAAATACACCAGATTTGCTGAGACCCGCAGGTTTGATCCCTGACGCCCCAACTAGCTGGACGTCATGGCATTCACCGCTCACCAGAACGACACCTTACGATCGCCGGGCACCGTATATAATTACCTGAACAGTGCCCGCACATGGACAAGACTGATGGGTGGGTCCCATAAAGGATTTAACACCTATCCCACCCAGCTCGTAAAGAGGGTGTGGCAGGCACATCCGAGGCCGGCCCCACCCATAACACCTAAGCACATCTACGACATCATGAAATACTTCAAGGCAGCAGGGGCAGCAGCACAAGTACTCGCCGCAGCGACCATCGTGCCTTACTTCACCCTCATCTGTCAGAGCAACCTCCTTGTTACCAACTGGGGCCACTCCCCGCACACCTTATTGCTAAGTGATGCGAAGGAAGACCGAGACGCCCAAAACATACGAGTACGCACCACAAAAATCACCCGATCTCCGGCCGACGCCTACACTGTGCGACTTCCAGCCATACCCGGGTCTCCGTGCTGCCCGCTAGCGGCATGAAAGCCCTACAACAAACGGAATCGACTGGCCCTGACTACAACAGCATTCAGCATCCCCGACGGCCAGGCACTCACCCCCCGCACCCTTACCCTCACCATACGGAGAGGCCAACGGGCCGTGGGCCACCAGCTTCCCAAGCCGTTCACACTGCAGAGCCTTAGGAGGGGCGGGGCCCATGCCTGCGGCTGAGCAGGCGCCCACCACGAGGATGTCCATGAGCTTGGTACCTGGGGGTCTGATGCGATGAACTCTTACATCCCCAAAAAGGCGTTCTCCGCGGCCACTCAGGCACTCTCCTCCCTATTTGGTTGATAGCGCTGATTGTCCTGTATGCATTGTTCTTCTTTCATTGTTCTTCTTTTATTGTTATTCTCTTATTGTCCGTTCATACTCCTTTAATTGTAGTCTTGTATTGTTCTTCTGTTAATGTCCTGCCTGCCTGATTGAATAAAAGCGATTTATGCCACTTCTGTTTCTTCCTGAATTGTTCATGTTAGTTCTCGGTGGAATGGGAAGTGGTAGGGGTCCCCTCCCCTGCGGCATTTGTCGCCACCTGTCGGAATTCCCACAAACTAAAACTTACACTGCTACCGACCTTCACAGATATTCCAGGCCGCAACCATCTGCAGTGGCGCCATCTTCCGTCAAACGTGCGAACTGCGCTGCGCCCAATCTACATAGCCGTCCGGGCTACCACCATCTACGGTGGTGCCGCCGCGCGTCAACTTGCGAACCAATATCGGTTTTGTCACCACCTAGTGGGTTCTCTCTGGCGCTAACGTAATGCATCTGCTCCATCACTCACTTGCCGCCTGGACAGGAACCCGCAAGGTCATGTTGATCACCCTTAACTTTGCCACAGCCCACCCCTCAACTAACGAAAGACAATTTAACAGGTGGGGTTGAGAGGGCTGATTGTCCTGTATGCATTGTTCTTCTTTCATTGTTCTTCTTGTATTGTTCTTCTCTCATTGTCCCTTCATAGTCCTTTCATTGTAGTCCCTTATTGTTCTTCTGTTCACGTCCTGCCTGCCTGATTGAATAAAAGCGATTTATGCCACTTCTGTTTCGTCGTGAATTATGTTGTGTAATAAAGTCAGCCCTACCTGCCAACCCCTCAAACATCTGCACACAGAAGTTATTTTCATATATTTCTTTTCTAAAAGAATTGATTAATGATCCTGTGAGAACTATTTTCAAAACAAAATAGTTATATCAATATATGGAAGCTTCGTTTCTGACGATAAAAACAACCGTGGTTAATACAAATCACAGGTAATAAAAACCATGTTTAATAAAAGCCATGATAAATAAAAGCACATGGTTAATAAAATAACATGGTTAATAAAAGCCATGAATAAAGAAAAATTGAATGGTTAATAAAAAAGACTGTAAATAAAGCCCAGGTTTAATAACAGCAACAATAAATAAAATCACATGGTTAATAAAAGCCAGGTCTAAAAGAAGGCTTGGTTAATTAAAACAGCCACGGTTAATAGAAACAACAAAAGAAACTACTGTTAATAAAAGCCATGATAAATAAAAGCACATGATTAATAAAAACAATGGTTAATCAAAGCCATGTTTAATAAAAAGTCATACTTAATTTGTAAAAGCCTTGGTTAGAAGAAACATGGTTAATACAAGTCATATTTAAAAACGGTCATGTTTAATACAAGCTTCTTTTTGTTGTTGTAAACCTAGTAAAAAGAATAGTACGGTTAAAATAACACATGGCAAATAAAAGCACAGATCTATTAAAAAACCATAGATACTAAAAGCTATGGTTAATGAAAATCATAGATAATAAAAGCCATGTTTAAAAAAAGAAAAGACTTGTGTAATGTATGCTTTTAATGAACGCCCCCAGCGTGACGCGAGGCCACATCACGAACAAAAGGAACGTAAACAACGTCAGTAAATTCGGGGATGAAAGTGGTCTCCGGGGGAAATGCGGATATTCTCCCATAGGTTTAGCATTGTCAGGGAATCACTGAAAATTCCTGGAAGTGGGGTTTCATAAATATTGGTAAACGCTGATAGTGCTGTGTCATTTGAAGCACATATTAGGAGTACACACTGATAGTGCTGCGCCGTTCGAAGTGTGTATTAGTATTATATGCTGATAGTGCTGCGCCGTTTGTAGTATACACTGATAGTGCTGCGGTGTATGCACCACACATTAGTATAGGCCTACACTTATAGTGCTGTGGCGTTTGAACAACGTATTAGCAATAATAGTATACAATTATAGGTACAGAAAAATCCCGGAAATCCGGGAAATCGCGGAGATCTTTCATCCCTGCAGTATCTACCAAGAACTCAATGTGTCGACTGCAATACATTACACCATGGTCACTAAAGATCATGGGTAATAAACAAAATGGAAACTAAAACCCAAGGTTAATAAAACAAAAAGCTGTGGTTATTAAAAGCCATGGTGCTTGGTAAGACAACACCAAAACTACAGCTGGCCAGCATTGAAAACAAGCCTGGGTACCCGGGCTTACATGCTATGTATGGACAGTATAAATACAGCCTCAATAAAAAAAAAATTAAAAAAATTAAAAAAAGCAAACTCGTGGTTAATATTGTCGTGGGGGTGATGAAAATGGGAAATATTGTGCCTAGAGCGGGACTCGAACCCACATCTCTTTGCATTCCGGGCCAGTGTGCTAACCATTACACCACCTAGGCTCCCTGATATCAACACACTCCCCACGCCTACCTGTCTATGTGGTTACTTGCCTGAGAGGTCAGTGCAGACCACTACACTCGTCCCCCTGGAATTGTAAGTCTTGTAATGCTTACAATTACATACATACAGGCAATGCACTAACACATACATACACAGGGTAGGTTCAACAACCATACAGCGCAAAGCTTGTACAGGATCCTGATCACGGCAACCAGTGTCGTGGGGGTGATGAAAATGGGAAATACTGCGCCTAGAGCGGGACTCGAACCCACATCTCTTTGCATTCCGGGCCAGTGTGCTAACCATTACACCACCTAGGCTCCCTGATATCACACACTCCCCACGCCTACCTGTCTATGTGGTTACTTGCCTGAGAGGTCAGTGCAGACCACTACACTCGTCCCCCTGGAATTGTAAGTCTTGTAATGCTTACAATTACATACATACAGGCAATACACTAACACATACATACACAGGGTAGGTTCAACAACCATACAGCGCGTAGCTTGTATAGGATCATGGTCACGGCACCAGTGTCGTGGGGGTGATGAAAATGGGAAATATTGTGCCTAGAGCGGGACTCGAACCCACATCTCTTTGCATTCCGGGCCAGTGTGCTCACCATTACACCACCTAGGCTCCCTGATATCAATAGACTCCCCACGCCTACCTGTCTATGTGGTTACTTGCCTAAGAGGTCAGTGCAGACCACTACAATATTCACACTACTTAATTGAGTGGACTGAGTCTCGTTTAATTGTTTCACACCTAGCGGTAGAAAATCTGTTCAAATCCTCTTCCCACCCACACGCGACTTAAGTCTGAGTTTGAGCAGATCTACACCTCTCTCTTTCTAGCGGCGACTGTGCTTGTCTTTCTGAATGAGCCTTCACTGCCTCCTCTATCTCAATATCGCCTTATCTCGGTAGTTCGTAGCCCACCCGCCATGTGGATTCACAGTAAGGCGATTCGACAACCGGAAATCACTCGCGCTGAAATGAACTCCCAGAAGTCCACGGGAGGGAGATGCGCAGGCGCACTTCAATAAGGCTGAAATAATATTGATTAAACACAATTTTTTTAAATCACCATAAATCACTGTGTTTCCAGTTGCCCTGACTGGGCCTAATCTGAGACAACCGAGTGTAATTATCCAGAGTTAAGATTTGTTTCTTACTCTTCTTCCCCTTTCCACTATATTTCAAGAGAAGGAAGAACAACATATTCTCAGAAAGATACACTATTGGTCTGAAGGTCGATGGTTCGATTGCCCATGCCATCACCTCTGCTAATTTGGATTTCCACCGCTGTGACAGCATCATCAAAGGCCAGTTGCTCTAATAAAATGTCTATGTGGTGTGCGAGATTAATAATCCCTTTGGTCAGTAAAAGTGTAGGCGCAGGCTTTCTATCAACCACCTGTCTAATAGTGAAAACAAGACTCTTGAGACCTATCCATGATCCGCAGTATAAATCTTCAAGAAAAGAAAAACAAATTAAACAACTGCTACCATTTAAAGTTTACGTGAAATTATTCTCTAAATATAAGATGGATACCCCGCATTAGTTCTACGCACTTACACTGAGGCCCAATGAACGCAGATGGAGTCAGTGTGCAAGTAATCCTGCCAGGCCAGATGCCCGTCTTCATTAAGCCCCTGTCACACTACGACGCTTCTCGCCGGCGACCCGTCAACGTGTGTTGATTTTGGGCGATAATAAGTGAAACGTCGGGACGCGCTGATGGCGCATTACGGGGGCGTCGGTACATTTCGCTAGACGTCGGTACACTATGTTTGACGTTGATGGTTGACGCAAAACGCCGGCGCGCGCTGTTGGTCGGCCAAGGTTTTAAGCGTGCCAACAAAAAACCAACGACTGGCAGCGCACGCAAATATATGGGTAAGGACGTTAGGCGCGCGTCGCGCTGCATTGGACGCGCCGGAATAACGTTATTGGAACGCTAGGCAGACGCCGCGCGCGCGGGAGGGTCGTTCCCAACCGTTGCGGCAAACTGGGGCGTTTTTGTTTTATGCCCTAGCAACATTTAAGGTTATATGAAGACGTCGCGCCAAACCTTTTTTTTTTCTTTTTTTTTTTCCCCCCCAACACGTCGACACACGTTGGCGGCGCGCTACTAACACGCTGCACCAATGTCCAATTTCCCCATATTTCCCCTAAATCTTTAACGTTTCTCGACGCTTAAAATTGTATTTTCAACGCTGACGGGTCACCGGGAGAAGCGTCGTAGTGTGACAGGGCCATTACTGAACACCTCCTCACCAGGGTCAGTTGACTCGAGAAATTCAAACTGCACAGTTTACCAACATTTGGTTCTCCATATATACCTATATGTCCCAATAGACAGGTTGGAGAGCTCACCTCGTTTTAGCTATGGTGGTCATTTGACCACCGAGTTAATTACCAAGGTCAAATTTTATATAAGATTATGTAGTGAAATGACATATATGCCTGTGGCACAATTAGTTTGGGCTAGTTTTACTATTGGAACATATCACAGGAAAGGAAACAATTATATGAAGTTCCCTGATTAGTGTCAGGATATTTAGTTTGGGAACTAATTTGTAAAACAACATTTAAACATTAGTGCTTAATGACTATAAACCAGGTTTCCTGTGCTAGTTACTGTGTTGGTATAACCAGACAACCATATCACAATAGTACCTGCAGTCAGCCATAGGGTTATATGCTGGTCAGTGGCAAATCCTGCGTGACTGCCCCCCACCCACACACACTGTGACTTCCTCCCTCAACACATACCCTTCACACCCCTTTATATGCAGTGGCCATCACTCAGAAACGTCCCTCTGCTATTGGGGCTGGGGAGGTCCTGTTGGGATTGTTGTCTATCATCCAGATATAGTTTTGTTTACTAATAAAGTAATATATAAATATATTCAGTCAAAATTTCAGACGAGAGTGAGGGTGATGGTAGAGCTCGCGCCTGCTCGGCGGCCGCTCGCTGCGGTCCCGCCTACCTGAGTGCAGACCCGAGTCGCCCAGGCCACTGCATTTGCCAGCGGGCCGGGTGACTGAGCATTTCAGGACTAACGCTGAGGCCCTCCCTTAAATAATATTTATATAATGTCTTTATATACCACTTAATAGCATTCACCATAATTATACATCTTATGCAAAATGACAATGGGTATAGCTTTTCTAGCTGATACAGCAGCATCAACAAAAATATTCCCTAAATATTATTCCATTTTTATTTATTTTATTTTGCTTATTACCTTTCATTTCTATTCATATTATTTGTCGCCGTGTCATATATATACATATATGCACATATATATATATAAAGTATATATACATATATGTATATATACATATATGTCTATATCATATAAATATATGTATATGTATATATATATACATATCTATACATATATATATATATAAACAGAGTAACCACATAGACAGGTAGGCGTGGGGAGTGTGTTGATATCAGGGAGCCTAGGTGGTGTGGTGTAACGGTTAGCACACTGGCCCGGAATGCAAAGAGATGTGGGTTCGAGTCCTGCTCTAGGCACAATAATTCCCATTTTCATCACCCCCACGACACTGGTGCCGTGACCAGGATCCTGTACAAGCTTTGCGCCGTATGGTTGTTGAACCTACCCTGTGTATGTATGTGTTAGTGCATTGCCTGTATGTATGTAATTGTAAGCATTACAAGACTTACAATTCCAGGGGGACGAGTGTAGTGGTCTGCACTGACCTCTCAGGCAAGTAACCACATAGACAGGTAGGCGTCGGGAGTGTGTTGATAGCAGGGAGCCTAGGTGGTGTAATGGTTAGCACACTGGCCCGGAATGCAAAGAGATGTGGGTTCGAGTCCCGCTCTAGGCACAATAATTCCCATTTTCATCACCCCCACGACATACGTATATATACACATATCCATGCATTCATATATATGTATATAATATATATACATATATATATGTATATATATACAAACATTGTAAGAGAGAGAGAGACATATCTCTGTGTGTAAAGTGAAGTCGGGTCAAGTCATGTCGGGTAAAGTGAAATCCGGTCAAGTCGAGTCGGGTAATGTTGAGGTGGGGGTCAGGGTGGGCTCTGACACTGTCAGCTCTACCTGCGCAACTCGGGTTTTCACGCCCCTGCGGCACCTCCCCTCCACCTCAAGGGGAGAGGGGGTAGGATACAACAGGGCTCTTTTAATGTGATAAGGGATTTATCACTATCCGTTTGTATACAGATGCATGTATGTGTATGCATACATATTCACATAAAGGTATATATGTAATACGGTAATAATAACGATAACAATAACATCAATTATAGTGACAACAATTATAATAACAATAATAATTAATAATAATACTGACAATAATAATAATGACAATAATAATAATGACAATAATAATGATAATAATTTCATTAATACTGACATTAATAAGAATGATATACATAATTATAATTATAATGACAATGATTATAATGATAATAATAATGGTGAAAATAATAATAATTGATAAAAATATAGGTACTGATAGAGCTAATAAACCTAATCTGGCATGTTCACTGTTCTCCTTCTCTGAACTAACCCCAACCCCCAGTAAGCTGGCCACTGCATATGAAGGGGTGTAAAGGGTGTGTGTGTGTGTGGGAGTGGGGGGCAGTCACACAGGGTTTCCCACTGACCTATATATACACCCATGCCTGACTGGAGGTAGCCCTAGTGTGATGTGGATGTTTGATTATACCAGCACTGTAAATAACACAGGGAACCTGGTCCGTAATCATTAAGCAGTAATATTTTAATGTTGTTTTACTAATTACTTCCCTAACTAAATACCTGACACTAATCAGTGACCTTAATATAATTTTGTCCTTTCTTGTGATATTTTCCAATAGTAAAACTAGCCCAAACACAGTCATTTATGTCATTTCAATACATTATCCTATATCAAATTTGACCGTGGAAATTGAAGCGGACCTAAAATGACCAGCATCATCAGGAACGAGATAAGCTCTCCAACCTGATAGAAGCATGCTACCCAATAGAAGCACACCCCCCATTTCAAGATTGAAAGCACACACACATTTACGATCATATTCAGCCTGAATGCACATAAAATAAGACAATCCCACTTTATTTCAGAGGCACAACAAAAACAAATCCATGAAATTCTTTAACTTTGAATAGACGCACATCCATGTGTCTTCACTCGCGCAGTGCGCGTCTATTGGGACATATACAGTAGGTTAGATACTGGAACAGTTATTAAGCACTTGTTGCCTCATAGAAGGGAATACTACGTCAATGTAATATAACCTGTTCCTGATGAAGCCTGTTATAGTCAGCATTTTGATGTGCACAAATATTATTTTTCATGGTTGCAACTTTAAATATCTTCAAAGGTAACTATTTATACTAAACGTTACTACTTCAAATATAGATTATAATGATCTTGTTTGTTGTTGTTTAGGTCCTAGCAACATCTAAGGTCATATCAGAATGAATACCGATTTGTAACAGTGCGCACTCATCACTTTATAGTGCTGCCCCACTGGGAGACAAGGCCCCCAGCACCATGACCCAATATCTCACACAGTCACATTATCCTGATACTGTGCAAACCAGTCCTTTTCCTATCCTACTAATGCTGATCGCCAGGCTAGATAGCGACAAGTATCAATTTTATAAGTCATTGGGAATCAAACTACGAACCTTCCACACAGGAAGCCTTCGCTCTACCGATTCGGCTACCACGTCCGATTTATAATGATCAACTTAATATATTTATCTCAAAATATGGTAGAAACTTAAAAGCATGTAATTATACAACTTCAAAATGCCAACCAGCTGCGTAAATGACCAAATTTTAGCTCAGAAGGGCATAGCCTAATAAACCTTTTCCATAGAGCATGAGCAGTAGGATGGGTTGGTGGTGGAAATCCCCTGTGGTAACTTATAGAGGACTTCCACCTAAAGGTGTTCAGGATAGACTATATTCTGTGAAGCCTACATATAGAAAGTTGCTGGTGTCTTGAGGCGAGGAGTAGGAGTAGCGATAGGTAATGGTCTATTTGTGAGTAACGAGAAAACAACATAGTGATACCTGAAACTGCATCCCCCTACCCCTTTACTAACTTCTATGAATGCTGAACAGGATATAGCCAATGATAAAGGAAGGCGAGTGTGTGCGGCTGACAATGAGCGGGCGTGGGGATCACTCCTCAGCTAATGTAAAGCAAAGACTTCATAGCTGTCATAACTGTCATTGAGCAACTTGGCGTTCGACATTACTACCTAAAGGAAAATACTACCTGACACTGACTTGAGCGGGACATCGGGGCGGCACTGTATCCCAGCGGTAGGAGCACTAACAAGCCGACAGGAGTGCGGCGCACTCATCCATCCTGATATAACCTTGGATGTTACTAGGGCCTGAAACACCAATAAACCAACTGTTCACGGGGCAAGAAAGGCTTGGGGGGGGGGGGGGGGGGGGGAGGGAGGAGTTGTTTCTGGTGTGTGAACGCTTGCCCCGTTTGGTTAAGTTGTTTGTTTGTTGGGGTTGTATGTCCTGCAACATCTAAGGTCATATCAGTATGAGTACTGACTTGTGACAGTGGCCACTCATGGCAACATTCTAATGCTGCCCAATGGGAGACAAAGCCACCAGCAGTATGACCCGATATACCATTCAGTCACATTATCCTATTAGCTAAGCAGTCCTTCTTGCCTTATCCTAGCAATGCTGAGCACCATGCTGGGCAGCAACAAATATCAATTTTGTAAGTTTTGTTTGTTTGAGTTTTACATCCTGCCAACATCTAAGGTCATATCAGGACAGGTACAGACTTGTGACAGTGCGCACTCATGGCAACTTTATAGGGCTGTCCCACTGGGAAATCAGGCCATCAGTACCATGACCTCATACTCCACTCAGTCACATTATCCTGACATGGAGCTACCCAGTCCTTGCCATATCCTATTGATGCCAAGCACCATGTTAGGAAGTGATAAGTAGCAATTTAGTAAGTCACTGGTTTGAATCGACCACTCTTCGAACTCCCAACCTTCCACACGGGAAGCCTGTGTTCTACCAATTCGGCCACCGCATCCAATCTGGTTAGGTTGAGTGTGACCAGGCAGTCCCCTGAGGGTGACAACTTTACGAACGCCCCAGCCCCAGCCAGCTCCTGTATATATACACCAGCCACCAGGCAGTACCTGCTCCCTGTGGGATCTTATGTATTCATGAAAACCCTGCTGAGTATGCACTATGATGTGCCAAAGCAGAGCTATTACTAGGTACTCCAAAGTGGGCGTATACAGTGTCCGCAGCACGAAATTTGACCTATTTTAACCGTTTTAAAAAGGCTTCAATCTCCACTAATTCTGCTTGGTGTGAAATAAAGATTATATCAAATTAAAGCTTGTTCTTTTCTCTTTTAGGGGGGTCTGATTTTTAATTATCATTATGAAATAAATTACAGTCAATGGACACTTGTTGGGGGTACCATCGGCAGCTCTGAGCATGCTCGCCGATTTTGTTTTCATCCAGTCCAAGCTACTCCCTTCCCTAAACTTGATACCTTGGTGAGTAGAGTGACCTGAGCTAAAAATAACCACCAATGAAAGACAGAGAAGAAACTAGGCTTCATTAGCCTATCAAGCATGACTGTTTTTGAGTGGGAAATTTGATTAAACTGAAGGAGTGAAAACATTAAGACATTAATCCTCCTTGAAAATTGATCAGGATCGTTTTGAAAATTATATCATCAGAAAGCTCAAGTCTTCCTCTCCCTAACCAGAACAATATTTGGTTGAGATTTATATCATGCGCATCAAGGCTGGACTGAGAAGTGACTGTGTATTCCCATCTCTGCACTAGTCAGCTAGCCATACTATAAAAGTGAACTTTGTGTTTTTGCCTCATATTGATTCAAAACATGTACGGTCATATAGAGCTTTTGATTTAGATTATTTTGGAATAAAAATTAGACTGATAGTGTAAGTAGAACAGAAGTTATGATGTTTTCAAGAATTTATCATTGACCCTGCTGATATTCTGTAGAAATTAAGGAATTTAGCAAGTTTAGCATGAAATATCTGAAAGAATAACAAAGATAATAGTCTGGAAAAAATTGAGCCTGCTATTTGTGCTACAGAGAGTCAGATTCTTTAATATTGGACAGATCATATCCAAAATAGCTTCCAGGTGGGACCCTAAAAACCAAGATTTGGCTAATTTGGAAATGTGCACAAATCGGGGTAAAAAAATCAATCTTTAAATACTCATAACTTTGCAGCTATTCAATCGATCTAAATGATTTTTATATCATTGAGATCCGATTTAAAAGATCTGTACAGATATATAACTTGTAATACTGACCTGTTGGGGAAAAAAATCACTTTGGAGTACCTAGTATTACAGCACTCTAATTTGCATTGGGGATTCAATTTTCCGTTGTGAAGGACACATCCATTAGGAAGCGGTTAGTGAGGTGGGTGCGCGATGGTGGTGCCAACAGTCATATTAAGGAATAGCAGAGTTCTGCTGGTTATAATTGTTTATGTTCCTACACATCATATATGCAGTAAAACCTCTATAACCGACCACCTCCACAGAGTGACCACTTCCCTATATCGATCGCTTTATTTGGGTTCCAACAATACCATTCTAACCATATTCTAACTCCGTAAACCGACCACCTCCCTAAATGGACCACTTAAAGTCGATCCGAAGATCAGTCGATTTAGAGAGGTTTTACTGTGCATATATGTATAAGTATATATATATATATATATATATATATATATATATATATATATATATATATATATTGAAAATTTGACGTTTTCATCGGATTATGCAACTTTAAGGATGAACCAATTTTAACTGGGCAAAGAACGATTGGTTCGTTGTTGGAGTTTTACGTCCTGGCAACATCTAAGGTCATATCAGGATTGGAGAACAGAGAGAACGAATATCAACACAAAGAATAACATCTAGTCTGCACAGTATAATAAGAATTGCAATAAAACAAACTCCATGCGCGTTGAAAGGTAGTTGTGGAAAGCAGTGCACGCGTTGCACCACTAAATATATAATCACGCCTCAAGTGTCATTTTGAAAATGCCCTTCCCGCCCTCAATGTTTAAAAGGGCGGTGACGGCAGGGTGCAGGGTGGGCCTTTGGGGGTTAAAGTGATCTTCAGGATAATCTCAGGTGGGGGCCTATTGTTTGTGTAAGTAGGTTAATGTTGATTAATCATGTACCTCAGTAGGATCCAACTAGAATCATTTCCAGGCTCACTCCGTTAGGAGGTGGGGGTTTTAGACTAGTTGGTCGCTACTAGTAGGTGTGAGTTTGGTGGGGGGGTAGGGGGGGGGAGGAAAGGAATGGAAACACTGACCTCAGTTCATTAATAATGCACAGAGGAACTGAAAGATGAGGCCATGTGTAGTGTCGGTACAGACAATACCTTGCTTATGCAGTCAGTCATAGTAGTGAGTGATGCCACCTGAGGTCACCAACAAAGGCGAGAAAGAGATGACTATCATAAATAAAAGGCCGGGTCTGGTCTTCCAGGATTTGTTGTTTGTTGTTGTTTTACATCCTAGCAACATCTAAGGTCATGTCAGGACGGGGGCCTTTCAGGAAGCCTCTGCACTACATCAGTCTGGCCCCATCTATGGACGTGGTCAGCTTATGTTTTATTTCTCGAATAAATTGCATTTGTCTCTTGTCAGCAGTGCTTCCAAGCAATGCTTCCAAGCACTCAATTACCCATCATTGACCACCCAGCGACCAGCACAATCTAACACCCCACCACAGTTATGTTTTCTAATAATTACTCACATATATATCAATATTTTACTGAAGCTTAAAATAAGATGGTGACGATATTATCATTTGCGAGGTAGAAGAGCACGATCCTTTTATCGGCTACTGTAACTTTGGCTATTTTATAACTTATAGTTCGCTTTCAGTTTACATAAATCAATTTTATAAATCATTGGTTTGACTCGACTGGGAATTGAACTCCCGATCTCCCGCATAGCTTGGCGTGTGCTCTACCGATTTGGCCACCACAACTGATATAATAATGGTGATGATAATGATGATAATTATGGTGATAATGGTGCAGATAATTATGATGTCGACAATGACGATGAATTAATTGAACCAAACAATTTCCAGATGCAAAACAAAAATGTACTATGAACCGGAAGCAGTTTCACGTATCCAATTATTCAAAACACACCCCAGAGACAAATTGGTATTCTCAGCCATGTAAGGCAGGCCATTTCGACTTGAATTATTTCAGATGGGTAAGGTATATATGGAGATTGCCACAATTTGCCATCTTGTCAGACAAAATTAGTACCTTCGGCGTGGTTATCCCAACTAGTCCACTTTGCAACTGGTGCCTGCATGCACGCCAGTTTATAAAATTCTCCGATTAAATATGTATTGAGTATCGAGATGGCTAAATGGGAAACAGTACTCCCTTTATAATGCTAACACCAGGGGAGGGAAGAAGTGCCCCTTTAAGCAGAATCCCTCCCCCTTATCTCGCCCAGCCACACGGTCACCGGCATGTTATGTAATCCCACGATGGCTAGGTGGTGGCCGGGGCTGGGTGGGAGGGGGGTGAGTCCTTAAGGCAGCCAATGGTGAACTAGGTTAGGGAGAGATCATGCGGGAGAGGAATGACTGGTGTGCATGAGTGTAATAGGCAATAAGGAGGTCTATAACATCCACTGTTGTATGTATCTGAAAACCTTATATAAGTGAATAAAACTAAGCATTCATGATCTATCTATTCTCTATCTCTATCAGGATCTATCTATTCTCTATCTCTATCTCTTCTGCTGGTGCTGAACTCGGATCGCATGTTGTGTCATGTGTTGTATCTACTATGGGGTAAGCTCTGATATATAATTGATATAATACGGACAAGAACAGGGGAGCTATGAACCGTACGCAATACGCAGGATATTAGGGCAGTGTAGCCTTGTTGAGTAGTACAGCTAATGACATGAGAGAACATACTGACAGTAACCATAACTTCCGCATACCTCCTAGCTGGATCGGCCATTTCAATAGCATTCTGTAGCCCGCATATATCATGTGGGAGCCCGCAAAACATGGTGTCGCAAGTACAGGTTTCAGGGAATGATCCCTGCAAATGGTCGACTTCTGTGACAGCATACCAGAACTTGTCAAGACTTGGTGCAGATCGAATTTAGTTCCATTCCTGGCCGCTAAGTGGCTCCCTTTACTATTAAAGTTGCATAGATCGATGGTTTTGATTTTCTGCAGTCTTCTGAGATAAATATATTAAATTAGTTCTTGTAACTTAGCACCATCAGCATATACCGAAAAAGGTTGGTCAATTTTAACCTTTCTTGGGACCTTGCTGCCAACGATACCCATCACTGTCTAAGAACCATACAGTATCTTCAAACACACTCGCTACCTTTGCACGTCGATTTTTCCCAACCCTCTCACCCTCTTACTGGGGGGGGGGGGGCGGGGGGGGGGGGGGGGGGGGGGTTGAGCGCTGATCTTCTGAGCTGTGTCTTCTTCCTTTCATATAATGAGGACCCCATTTACTGGTTGCGCATTCCAGTCAGCGCCTGAGACTTGGCCCTGGTCACCTAACTGACTCATGCTTGATAGAACTCCACAGGTTGCCGACTTTTTTCTATAAAATTTCTATCTAAACCTATATCTGTCTCTGTCATTCAAAACGTTACTCTGTGTAAGTAGTAGAGTGGATTGCCGGTTTGTGCTAGCTTCACAGTCCCTCAACGAAGGTACATTTGGAACACCACATTACGTATGTTGGCCTGTCAACACAGACAATTTACGAACGTGGACACAAGCACTATTTTCCCCACACTATTTTCTCTCACGCACTACTCTCCGCACATGACTCACTTCCTCACTTCACTTTCCCGCTCTCAACTGTCCCTTCCAGTCATTTCACCCTGCTCTACAGTCCGATAACCAGTCTTGCGTTATCAAGTGAGTGTTTCTGGTCGGTATGGCGCCAAGGAACAAAAAGAAGGGACACCCTCCCCTTAGTGTACAGGCAAGTTTGGTGGCAATACGGCTCCGGACTTTCCAGAGCCGGATTCAATGGTGCTCTATGAAATGCAAAGAGAGAACCTACTAGGGAATAGGGAGCTGGCGGTGCGCTTAGCCGATTTGGAACACAGGTGCTCCGCCCCTCTGAGGTCCCACCCTCCGGCCCTGCCTCCTGTGTCACCCCCGGGTTCACCGGTAGTGTTGCCCTCGCCGGTGCCCCTCCTAGGAGTTGGGTCATGCCCCAAGAGCCAGATATCCTGCAGGTGCCTCAAGAAGGTTCCCCAGCTATGGTCACGCGCCCGGTTCAGGACGACCCGCCGGTCAGGCTGGCTCTGCCCTCTACCAGGCTGGTCGCTTCACCGGTTCCCTGAGCGGGCGAGACACTGACATCAACAACACTGACACCTATGCCTCATGCCCACCAGACAGCTTCGGCTCTCGCAGAATTGCTGTTAGTTGGGTCGGCAGCCTTCAAGAAGCCTCCAGGTACCTCATTACAACCGCACTTGTTTATTACACGGGGGGATGCTTGTAGGCCAATACCAATGGGGGAGGCGACTTGGCCTGAATATTTCAGTGCACTAAAGAGATTCGCGGCCCACCCTTCGATGCCCCCGACTTGGCTTCCCGTCCGCCACCACTTGGCAGGCCACCATGCCCCCTGCAGCTGCGCAAGGAGCCCCACATATGTCGTCACAACAAACCCCAGGTCAACCTATTAACCCCGCGATGACTATTCGAAAGAAGTGAACGGTCATCCCTATCA
>CM059191.1:11087158-11112305 GCA_030323885.1 Branchipolynoe longqiensis
TTGAGGTATTTGAAGTGCAAACATGCCCGATTAATTATAGCAAACATGTCAACACTCTGACACCATAGGCTTCTGCAAGTGACATGTTCTATTAAATTGACTCAGTATTCGCTTCTGTATGGCAACAAATGTTTGATAAGTGGACCAGTATTTAAGTTGGATATGTATAATGAAATCTAAGTCACTGTTATGTTTTTGAAAATGTTATACTTTCATCGGACTATGCAGCTTTAAGTCAGTTTTCAAAAACCACGATGCGTCATAAAATACTGTGGCTTTTTTTGCTGTTATTTCCTCAAAATATATTCTTTCTTATTGACCCTATGAACCGCTGACTGGTAGAATGAAATACCCCTCACTCAGGATACACACTCACTGCATTGTATCCACATCAGCAGCTGAGACATCCAGCTACTGATGTGGTTAAGCACCAAACTTAACTGTTTGCTTTGAGTTTTTTCTTTACATTCGCCCATTAAAGCTGCATAATCCGATCAAAACATCAAATTTTCAAAACCAAAACACTTATCTAGATTCTACATATCTAACTTACATACTAGTGCACTTATTAAATATATTTAAAATTCTTTTTTTTTATTGAGGCTGTATTTATTCTGTCCATAGCATGTAAGCCTGGGTACCCAGGCTTGTTTTCAATGCTGGCCAGCTGTAGTGTTGGTGTTGTCTTACCAAACAGTAGCTGCTGATGAGTTATTTGATTGTCTGCATTTCAGTAGCAGATAGATAGTCTGTTGGTACATTTAGTAGTCTATGTTAGTTTTTTTTGGGCCCTCTTGGCATTGTAATTTTGTTCTATTCTTATTACTATGTTAGTTGTTTTCTTAAGGTTCTATGTTAGTGTTTTGGGGTTTTCTTGGGAAGATATATGTGACCACATAGCAGGAAATGCCGAGGAAATTTAATAGGATCTGTTACTGCAGAAGCATATGGCATCAGAGTTTTGGCATGCATGCCAAAATTAATTGTGCATGGTTGCGCTTCAAATATCTCAATAGTTAGCCATTTAAAATAAAAGTTACTTCAAACAAAAGTAAGGTAGATTATAACGATCAACTTTATATATTTTTCTCAGAAAATGACAAAAAAAAACAAGAACAATCGGACTCTGAAACTTTGATGCGCGAAAAGGAAGAAGGCAGAGGCGGAAGTGGAAAAAGAGGCGCTTTATTGACGCCTCGGAAGAACATACAGGGTATACAACAGAGCAACAATAGAAGGCTCGTAAGGAGCAAAGACAGGTAAATAATGTAAGATAGGAGCAATGTCAAGGAAATAAGTAAGAAGAGTAGATAAGTCAAAAGTTCATGTGGTATCAAATGTCAGTAGAGTGAGGGGGTGCCGAGGAGCCCTCCACCAGTAAGGAGAGGAAGAAGGGAAGAGTTGGGCGGGTGGTGGAAGAAATGAAGCGGGCAGGAAGACGGCAGGGAGGTGAGTGACTGAGGAGGCCGGCGGGCGGCCTTATAAGGGGGAAGGAGTCGGCGGCAGCAGGGGAGGTGCGAAAGCTGGCAGAGGCCGGGGGAGGGTGAGAGGTGGCGAGCAGCGGGGGTCGCATGAGGCGTGAGCGTCGCGTGACAGGGAGAGGGCGGGGGGAGGAGGCGGTGTGTTGCGCGGTCGGCCGAGGTGTGGAGGCAGCGCGACACGCGGGCGGGGGAGGGTCTCTTCCTTTCCTCGCATCAAACGTAATGCTTCGCATTACGACCAAGCAGAGGACGATTCAGTTGCAAGCTTAAAGCTGCATAGTCCGATGAAAACATCAAATTTTCAAAACCAAAACAATTATCTATATTTGATTCTACATATCTATCTTAGATACTGATGTACTTATTAAGCATTTACCGGCACATAGAAGGGATGACTGAGTCAATTAATAGAACCTGTTACTGCAGAAGCCTATGGGGATAGAGTTTTGGCAAGCTTGCCAAAATTAATTTAGCATGTTTCCATTTCAAATATCTCAAAAGTTTGTGATTTAAAATAAAAGTTACTTCAAACTAAAATAAGGTAGATTATAATGAACAACCTGATATGTTTATCTCCTGATATGGCCTTAGATGTTGCTAATGCGACAAGCCCACATACACTAAGCCAACCTTTGTGTATCCTGGTAAACCGACAGCCATAGCCTCACTTTGAATTTTGAACCTATGCAGGTCAGTCAAGCAGTCAGTGGGCGCACCATGACCCAGTTCCCCACTCAGTCATATTATCCTGATACTGAGTTAACCAGTCCTTGCTCTATCCCAGTAATACAGAGTGTTAGACTAGGTAATGACAAGTACCAATTTTGTAAGTCATTGGATTGACTCGGTCAGGATTCAAACTCGACCTTCCGTACGGGTAGCCTGCGCTCTACCGATTCGGCCACCGCGTCTGGTCGCATAATTCGATGGTTTTTGAAGTTTGGCCCTACTTCTTGTGTTATGCATATACTAAGATCGATCATTCGGTCTGCTTTTCTTTAAGGGGCTGTCACATTAGGTTTTTTTGCGGGAGCATACGCCGTATACGCTACTCATACGCTACGCATACGCTACGCATACGCTACTCATACGCTACTCATACGCTACCAGGTGACGGCTTATGTGAAGCGTATGAGGCATATGCCGCCATACGCTTTCATAAATCCGTCCGTCCAAATTTTGTTGTGCATGCTAAAAAAATCTCGACCTATGAGGGCGTATGGCCCATACGCTGCTCAGATGCTACTCATACGCCGGCATATGCTCCTCATATGCCGGCGTACGCTCCTTGTACGCTAGGGGTACGCCGGCATAGGTTTTTCATACGCTCAACTTGCATCACCAGCATATCTCTAGCGTACGCATAACCTACAAGTTACGTATGGGAGCGTACTCCTAGCGTATGCACAGCGTATGCACATCGTATGCACAGCATATGCACAGCGTATTCAAAGCATATGCCATAGGTCTCGACATCGAGGTTCCGCTTAGGTTACGCATACGCTACTCATATACTCATCCGCTATGCATACGCTACGCATACGCTCCACATGCCAGTCAAAGCCGTCAAAACATCTCACATATGCTCCTGGTACGCTCCTCATACGTTCCTCGTACGCTCCTCATACGTTCCACATACGCTCAAACCCACCTGAAAGTTCACCGAAGGTCATCATAGGCCGGCACCCGCACGACTTACGTAGGTTTTCAATACGCTCCCGCCATACGCCGTAATGTGACAGGGCCTTTAGTTTGAAGTAACTGTTATTGCAAACTGTTAGCTTTGGAGAATTGTGAAGTGAAAATATGTCAAATTAATTTCCATTTTAAGCAACAAATGGAGTGGAACGCAAAGAGAAAACGGAATGTCACGACTCACTGAGCACAATGCGTACAGTACCAACGCGCTGTAGAATCAACATTGGTTATTGGAGTTTTACATCCTGGCAACATCTAACGTCTCATCATGACAGGCACCGACTTGTGACAGTGCGCACTTCTGGCGATTTTATACTGCTGCCCCACTGGGAGACCAGACTGCTAGGACCATGACCTGATATCCCACCCAGTCACATTATACTGACACTGAGCCAATCAATCCTTGCCCTATCCTAATATGCAGCGCCAGGCTTAAAAGCGACAAGTATAAATTTTTAAGTCATTGGTTTGACTCGACCACGGTTTGAACCCACCGGTTCGAATCCCACTCTCTCCCAAAACGGGAGACGGACACTCAACTCATTCGGCCATCCATTCTGGTACGACATTGGTGGCACACGACACCGGAAGTACTCACTGCGTGCGTCTGCGTTTCATTAAAATTCACCGACCGTCCGCACAGAAGAATATCGGCGTCCTCTCATTCATCAAGGATGAGAGATCTCCGCGATTTCGCGGATTTCCGGGATTTTTCCTGTAGCTATAAGTGTATACTAATACCATGCCCCCATCCTGATATGACCTTAGATGTTGCCAGGATATAAAACTCCAACAACCAACCAATACATTGTTTCACGCTGCAGCACCATCAGTGTATACTAATATGTGGTGCAGACGCCGCAGCACTAGCAGCGTATACTACTAATGGCTTCAAAACGCCGCAGTACTATCAGCGTATACCAATCTGTATGAAACCCGACTTCAGGGAATTTTCAGCGATTCCCTGACAATGCTAAACCTATGGGAGAATATCAGCATTTCCGCTTTTTTCCCCGGAGAACACTTTCATCCCTGATTCATTAGAATAGGAGGCTAATGGTACTCAGAACCATCTCTGCATTTGACTTTTTCAGAGAGAAATATCCCCGCAAAAAAAACCTCAGAGCCATAGCATTTTAATTGACGCAAAAGAGGAAACAAAAGAGAACTAAAATAAAGATTTGATGAGCTTGTTGTGAAATTTTTTTGCCATTTCTCTTTGGTCAATTATTACTTGCTACAGCCGTGCTGTGTGCGGAATGATGTTGGGGCGTGGCGTGGGTGTCACTAATGGGAGGGTGATCATGGGGCTGGCCTTTACATCGATTCGATTGTTTGTTTATTGAGATTTTACATCCTAGCACCATCTAAGGTCATATCCGACCACATGTCACAGCAGTTGGACCTGATTGAATTCATTATCAATTTTCTAAACATCTCCCCAAATCTGCGCTGAGACTTGATTCAACTCTTCAACAACATCTGGGAGTCGCGTGTCATCCCTGCCTCTTGGTGGGAGGCAACAGTAATACCGATTCCCAAACCTGGTAAAGACCAGAGTGAAGCCAACAACTATCGTCCTATAGCACTCACAAGCTGCATCTGTAAAACCATGGAGCATATGGTAAATAACCGCCTCATCTGGCTTATGGAGTCAGGACACCACCTGTCCAAGATCCAATGTGGCTTCAGACGAGGCCGCAGCACCCTCAACCATTTGGTTCCCATGGAAACCTTCATATGGGATGCCTTCCTTAAAGTTGCATAGTCCGATGAAATATAATTTTGTCAAAATTAAAACAACTATTTACATTTGATCCTGTATATCCAACTTAGATACTGGTGTATTAGCTAATGATTTGGGACAGCATATACAGAATAAGCAGTGAATTTATAAGCTCACCCCTTTAGACCCTCACTTTGAAACACCCATTATGCAGGGAGGCCATTAACCAACTAGGCCAATCTCATGACCTCATTAGCCTCCCCCCCAACCAAGTAGGCCTACTGTGCAGGGCCATAGAAGGGAAGGGGAAATGAGGTGTCTTGTGTCTGTGTGTTTCCTGACCTGACTTTACAGAGACACATAGACAGACATACACACAGACATACACACAGACATACACACACAGACACACACATACATACACACACAGACATACACACACAGACATACACACACAGACAGACACACATATATAGACACATACATAGACACATAGAAGACAGACATGCACATACAGCACACACAGACACACACAGACATGCACACACGCAACATACACAGACACACATACACCCTACCTGACTTTGAAGAGAGAGAGACACACACACAGACAGAGACACACAGACAGACACACACATACAGAGGCAGACACACACACATATATACACACATGCATACACACAGAGACACACAGACAGACATACACAGACACAGAAACATAGACAGACAGGCACAGACAGACACGCATACACACATACATACCCACACATACACAGAAACACACAGATAGACACACACATACATACACACACACAGACACATACATACATACATAGACAGGCAGACAGAAGCAGACAACAGACACACATTATATTTTGTTAAAAAACCCAGTGCCATGGCCCTATGGCACTAATCCATTCCCACAATGTTTCACCCCAAACAGGAATACCTACCTACAGTCCTGTCAGGTTCCAGGTCATCTCACATCACATGGTCACCGCGAGACGACCATCTGGGTCACAGCCACAGGACTTTTGGCAAGCTTGTCGAAATTATTTTTGGTTCTTTCAGCTCAAATTACTTCAAAACTAATCATCTTTAATCAAAATCACTCCGGACTAATGATTAGTAGCTCATAACGATCAATTTGATATATTTATCTAAATAATAAGACAAAAATTCATATGCCATTGGACCATGCAACTTTAAGAAGGAGCACATTGTGGCTGTCTTTTTTTACCTCGAAAAAGCCTATGACACAACGTGGCAGCACGGCATCATGGAGGTCCTCCATGCACTCGGCCTTCGTGGGCACCTTCCGATTTTCATCAAGAATTTTCTAGCGTTCAGGAATTTTCGCGTCCACGTCAAGACTACTTATTCCAGCCTACACACACAGGAACTAGGAGTGCCCCAAGGTAGCATACTGGCCATGACCCTTTTTGGGGTCAAGGTCAACAGTATTGCTGCCACTGTAAAAAGGGGAGTCTCCTCTAGTTTTTTTGTGGATGACTTTGTTTTATATTACAGCGGTGTTAATATGAATGTCATTGAGAGACAACTACAATTAAGCATCAATGGGATTCATCGATCGTCAGTTCTGAATGGATTCAAATTTTCCAATACCGAAGCAGTCTGCCTGCTGCATAGCTTGCATGCAGAACCAGAGCTGACCCTTGATGGGGATCCCATTAAAGTAGTTGTGGAAACCAAATTTTTGGGCCTTATTCTCGGCACAAAGCTTTCTTTCGTGCCATATATTAAGTACCTCTAAAGCCAATGCCTGAAGGTGCTAGATATTCTGTGGGTGCTGTCCAGCTCAGAGTGGGGAGCAGACAGAGATGTTCTGCTTTCTGTATACCGAAGCTTGGTTCGGTCACGACTGGATTACAGCAGCAGAGTATATGGTTCCGCAAGGAAGTCATATATTGGGCTGCGCCTGGCCCTTAGGGCCTCACCAGTTCAGAGCATAGTCAAGTTAAAAACCAATGCATTGAATCCTGCATACAATTGTCTATTCGAGACACGCGATGAATTCAGGTATGAAGCTAGGCCAAATTATATCAGGCCCTGAGGCGCTGAATGAAACCTCATTTGGAGGCTTTAGGCATGGATTTGGATGTGTTGGAGGATGCCAAAGTCTCAGAACATTCCCCATGCTCGTTAAGGAAGCCGTCGGTTATCCTTCGACTTGCGGTACTAAGGAAGTGTGGGACACATCCACTTGAATATCAAAGACTACATGCAGAGATTCAAAACCAGTTTGAAGACCACCTCTCCATATACACTGATGGTTCCAAAGACCAAAGCCGGGTAGCTGCTGCAACAGTTTGCCAAGGGAAAATATTTGGGTTTAACGTGCCCATTCAGAGCTTGATTTTCTCTGCAGAAGCCCAAGCACTCTACCTTGCATTGAAGTATGCCAAGATTTCCAACCACACTACCTATGTTGTATACAGTGATTCGTTCTCCTGCCTCCAGGCTGTTGCTGGACTGAAAATAGACCACCCTATGGTGGCAAAGGTCATTTATAAAATAAACTAACTGGCAACAGATGGATATGACATCCACCTGTGATGGGTACCTGGCCATGCCGGCATCCTAGGAAACAAACTAGCTGATCTGGCTGCGAAGTAGGTTATGAACTGTGATATTGAGTCATGTCTGATCCCTCACTCTGATCTGAAACCACTAATAGCCACCCACATCAAATCCAAATGGCAACATGAGTGGGATGAAAACATCAATAAACTGCAAGAAATTGAACCATCTGTGGGAGAACCACCACATACCCACATGGGAGTTCAGTGGGATCAAGTGGTCCTTAGCCGCTGCCATATTGGCCACTAATGGCTTACACATAATATTCTGTTCAAGGGGGACCCTCCCCCTGAATGTATTGGGTGTCAGTCCCCACTTACACTCAAACACATTTTATTAAGTTATGTCGATTTCTTGGCCTTGCACCAACAGTTTTTCACTGCAAGCAGCATGCACAACCTTTTCACAAAAGTAAAACAAGAAAAGATGTCAGCCTTTTTAAGGGCAGCTGGTCTATATCATCACATATAGTCCATTAAACCAATTAGATCAATTAAAAACCTTTAACTTCTATCTAAAGTCTATTTCCTTTAGCAACAAATTATGTAACTGAGCTTTTTAAATCTACAGTGTACTAACACAAAATTGATTCTGTGCTTTTTCATTCTCTAAAAGCAATGGTTGAATAAAAACCAAACAATTCTCGCCGTGAATATCGCCTATGCTGCCGACATGGCATAAAGAAACCACCAATCAATCAACAATCCGATGAAATGATTGGGAATGATTATTCTTAAATATCCTGCTTAGATATGTGGGCAAAGAGTGGGTGGGAAATGGGTGGGAACTGAACAGGAAGTGGGCGGACAGAGGACTGGAAGTGGGCTGGAAGTGTGCGGGCAGAGAGGGGCAGTGAAGGGAAGTGGGGTGGGAGTGGGCGGGTAGTGGACGGGAGTCGACCGGAAGTGGGCGAGCAGAGCGGGGAAGTGGGCGGGCAGTGAAGGGAAGTGGGCAGGCAGAGAGGGGAAATGGGCAGGCAGTGAACGGAAGTGGGCAGGCAGAGAGGGGAAGTGGGCGGGTAGTGAAGGGAAGTGGGCAGGCAGAGAGGGGAAATGGGTGGGCAGTGAAGGGAAGTGGGCAGGCAGAGATGGGAAGTGGGAGGGCAGTGAAGGGAAGTGGGCAGGCAGTGAAGGGAAGTGGTGGGAGATGGATGGAAGTGGGTGCAGACAGGGGAAGTGGGTGGGCAGTGAAGGAAGTGGGCAGGCAGAGAGGGGAAGTGGGCGGGCAGTGGGCAGGAGAAGGGAAGTGGCGGGGCAGTGGGCAGCAGAGAGGGGAAGTGGGCGGGCAGTGGGCAGGCAGGAGGGGATGGGTGGGAAGTGGGCGGGCAGACAAGGGAAGTGGCTGGCAGGGAAGGGAAGTGGGCGGGCAGTGGGAAGGCAGAGAAATGAAGTGGGGTGGCATGAAGGGAAGTGGGTGTCAAAGGCAGGCAGAGAGGGGAGAAATGGGTGGGCAGTGAAGGGAAGTGTGCGGGCAGTGGGGCGGGCAGACAGGGGAAATGGGCGGGCAGTGTGGCAGTGGGGGGCAGACAGGAAATGGCGGGCAGTGAGGAAGTGTGCGGGCAGTGGGCGGGCAGACAGGGGAAATGGGCGGGCAGTGAAGGGAAGTGTGCGGGCAGTGGGCGGGCAGACAGGGGAAATGGGCGGGCAGTGAAGGGAAGTGGGCGGGCAGACAGGGGAAATGGGTGGGCAGTGAAGGGAAGCGGGCGGGCAGACGGGGGAAATTGGCGGGCAGTGAAGGGAAGTGGGCAAGCAACAGGCGGAAAGTGGACGGGAAGTGGGTGGGCAGTGGGTGGGCAGTGGAGATGGGAGTGGGTGGGAAGTGGACGGAAAGTGGTGGGAAGTGGGTGGGCATTGGGTGGGCAACGGGGGAGCAGTGTGCGAGTAGTGTGCGAGCAGTGTGCGAGCAGTGGGCCAGCAGTGGTCCAACAGTGTGCGAGCAGTGGGACAGCAGTGTGCGAGCAGTGGGCGAGCAGTAGGCGAGTAGTGTGCGAGCAGTGTGCGAGCAGTGGGACAGCAGTGGGCCAACAGTGTGCGAGCAGTGGGACAGCAGTGTGCGAGCAGTGGGACAGCAGTGTGCGAGCAGTGGGCGAGCAGTGGGTGAGAAGTGGGCGAGCAGTGTGCGAGCTGTGGGCGAGCAGTGGGCGAGCAGTGTGCGAGCTGTGGGCGAGCAGTGGGCGAGCAGTGTGCGAGCTGTGGGCGAGCAGTGTGCGAGCAGTGGGCGAGCAGTGTGCCAGCACTGTGCGAGCAGTGTGCGAGCAGTGGACGAGCTGTGGGCGAGCAGTGGGCGAGCTGTGGGCGAGCAGTGGGCGAGCAGTGTGTTCCAGCAATTGACCGGCAATTGGCCGCCAACTGGAGGCCGTATATATGCGCGCATGCTTATTTTAAGACCGTCCCACGCATGCGCGCTTCGCGGAAACGAGCCCGATTGACCGATACTGCCTCCTCCCCTACTTGGATGTAACTTGTAAGCGCCGCTAATTAATACCAGGAAGCCTGTAATGGTGTGCATCAGTCACTATGAAGATTTCTTTAGTTTCACTTCACGTCGGTACAGGCGCGTGTAATCGCGGTGGTCGATTCGGTTTTCAGTATTGAGCCCCGTTCACACTTACCCGTTAAAATGGTTTAACTAAACCAGTTGAAACATAAGTGTGAATGTGGTGCTAAATCGGTTTAGCACTAATTCAACTCAACTAGTTTGCTTCATGTAAACCAGTTTGTGAGGTAGTTAATTCAATCGTTTTAACCTAAAACGATTTAACTTGTGAGTGTCAATGCATTAAACTGGCTTAAAGTTGCATGGTCCGATGAAATATTAATTTTTCAAAAACAAAACATGTATCTATATTTGATTATATTGTCATGGGGGTGATGAAAATGGGAAATATTGCGCCTAGAGCGGGACTCGAACCCACATCTCTTTGCACTCCGGGCCAGTGTGCTAACCATTACACCACCTAGGCTCCCTGATATCAATACACTCCCCACGCCTACCTGTCTATGTGGTTACTTGCCTGAGAGGTCAGTGCAGACCACTACACTCGTCCCCCTGGAATTGTAAGTGTTGTAATGCTTACAATTACATACATACAGGCAATGCACTAACACATACATACACAGGGTAGGTTCAACAACCATACAGCGCAAAGCTTGTACAGGATCCTGATCACGGCAACCAGTGTCGTGGGGGAGATGAAAATGGGAAATACTGCGCCTAGAGCGGGACTCGAACCCACATCTCTTTGCACTCCGGGCCAGTGTGCTAACCATTACACCACCTAGGCTCCCTGATATCAATACACTCCCCACGCCTACCTGTCTATGTGGTTACTTGCCTGAGAGGTCAGTGCAGACCACTACAATATCTATTCAGCTTATATGTCGGTGTATTAACTAGTGATTTTGGACAGCATATATAGAATAATCATGAATTTACTATGGACACCTACTTTCAGAAGGCCAGCACACAGGGAAGCCATTAACCAATTAGGTCAATCTTGTGGCATCATTAGCCTTGACCCTCATTCCAAGTACCTAGTCAGGTTCCAGGATGTCCAGTGCTAGTATTGTCACGACCATAATAATAATAATAATTATGTAATGGTGTATTTCAGCGATGACAGCCAAGCCGCTTAAACGGCGGCAAAATCGCTATGTCTGGCACTTAATTATCGGAATAATAGGTGATATTCCTGATTCCCATGACTATTAAAATAATATATATAAGGACTTAATCCAATTGTTTGATATTAAATAGCATATTTTGGGCAGTTTACTTGAATATTTTGGGTGAATTTAATTTAGAACCTCAGAACCAGTATCATTAGTTGCTATGTATGTCAACAAGTTGAGCCCGGTTGCCAGGCAATCTTTAACAAATTCCCAGTTATCTAGCAATAGGGTAACTTTTTGGTTTTTGAATCATTTTCTGAAATTTAAGATACAATATATCATTTGTGTGGTCAAAGATAATAATTACAGCAATGTTGGTAGCTAGATCGAATGGTTGGACAGCTAACTGGTTTTATTTCATATATTTATTCCGAAGAGAACTAGAAAATGATGGTGAAATCACGCCATCACTAGAACATGCTAGGTGACCAGGCTATTTTTTATTTAGGTCATTCCACATCACGTGGTCGTCGCGAGATGTCAATACCGGTCATAGCGAGAGGACTTTTGGAGAGCTGAGAGACCTTTTGGAAAGTTCTTTCAGCTCAAATTGCTTCAAACCTAAGCCTTGTTTCATCAAAATAACTTCGGACTAATGATTAGTAGGTCATAACGATCAATTTGATATATTTATCTAAAAAATAAGACAAAAATTGAAAAGCAATCGGACTATGCAACTGTAAGTACACGCTTGCTCATGTGTTAAAAATAGCTAATGTTTACAGTGACTGGTGCTCGCTTGCTCTTTTCAATTTCAACATCATTTTGATTAACTCACGCTCCTAAATAACAAAATTTGATTTTAGCAGTGAGTAGTCACGCTACTAAAGAACATAATTTGATCTGAAGCAGAGGTATATTCATTGACATCGGTCGTTTTTGCTTTATTAACGTTTGTTCGTGCATAATAAATATGTAAGCTCCCTCCTTAAACTGGTTTAACTACTGCATTTGTGAACGTGCACACGTTTCAAAACTGTATGTGTGAATGCAGCAATAAACCAGTTTAGTTAAACTGGTTTAACTAAACCGGTTTAACTCTGTATGTGTGAACACGTCTTTGGATACAGTACCTGCATACCGCCATTTGGAGGGCGGTGTTGGTCGGCAAAGATTTGCGTCAAAACTTAAATATTGGGTGGTTGCAGGTACTTATAATTTATATGACAATTCATTCAAAAACACATTTGAGGTAATTATTTCTATCTGATCTTCTTATTATTTTGTGATTTTCATAAGAACAAGGCAAGACATTATTGGTTAATAACTAAGCGTCTGGCTGACCCCCTTTAAGGGACGCACAGTTTATTAATCTAAAGTCTAAATTTAGGCCTAAATGAAGCTTGAGGTCTACACATTCTCACATTCATATGCGAGCACATTTGAACCACCGAGCGGTTGCTGATTAGTATATAAACTGTCCACTGCCCACTCTGCTTGGAGAGTGAGGTATAGTAGAAACAAAAATACAAGATCCTAACACTTTGCTTGGAAATGGGTAGACATTGGCTATTATGTCAACCATTTCAGCATGCACATCAAATTTATATTTGCTCGTTTTAACTTCAATATCTCTAAAGTTAGCCTGTTAAAGTTCCTCCAAACTAAAGTAAACATTGTAGATTTATCTTTAAACTAAATTAAAATATGGTCAAAGCCTCAGATTATAGAATTTTAAATTCATATCTTCTTAATTTTTAAGTTCAGGTTGAGACTACCGAAATGATTGTAAGTGGATGAATTTTGAACTATTCAACAGTTACAGTGCTACTGTAGCTGTCTACTCTCTTTGTACCTGTGTCTTTGTAGTAAACACTAAAGCACTGGTCACATAGCCGTTAGTGGACGTAGGTGAACGTACTTGAACCTAGTTGAACGTAGCGGAGAAGTATGGATGTCGGTACGTTCAACTACGTTCAACTACGTCCACTAACGTGTTTTTTTTTCATTTAAATTTTTATTTTTTTTAATTGAGGCTGTATTTATACTGTCCATAGCATGTATGTGACCAGGCCTTAAGAATCCTGTGGCCTTAAGAATCCTGTGGTCGGTATTGGCTCAAACTATTCTTTGTAGGACCTGCGCACTACAGGTGGAGCCCCATTATGTGTTTGAATTGTGTGACAACTTACCTCAAATTGCCGCTAACTCAAGGCCATGGGGAAAGTAATGCACGTGCTGCTCTGAAGTGCATCCTCACAGGTACCTGGGGGCCAGTTACCAACAAACCAGTAGGCTTTTCCACAAAATATGACGATAGACTACATCACGGTTCCAGCGGCGCGGTGCATTGTGGGATGGGTCAGAGCAAAACAACCCCCCCAAAAGCACATTGCACATGCTAATACACTGGGTGCAGCTATGAAATGTGCTAGTTTCAGCTCATCTCAGCTCATGTTTGAAACATAGAATACTAACTAAAAAAATATATATAATAAATTAAGATATTAATCTTTTATCCAGCATTGCATTCACATCAATATAATCAGCACATCTTATGCCATGTGCATTTAGATTTAGAAAGATCTAGGCACTCATACTAGTGTTAGAGCCATAGCCAGGGTACTCAATGCATTGTCAATGGCAGTGAGTAATCTCCATACAGAAAAGGTAAAATATTGATAAAACCACACCACCTAGGCACAAACCGCTTGGAACACAAATAGAAAACATGTTTAACAACAAGATTATATTAAATTGATAAGGTTAGGGTTTGGGATTTCTATTAATTTTAAATAAAACTGACGTTTTTCAATGCGCGTATTGGCAAACTCAATGGCCGTACGCCTTTGCTTTGCTCCCAAGACCGTTTTCAGCACATGCGCAGTCGGAACCGTGATGTTGTCTATAAGAAAAGGTAAAACAAGGAGAATGGGGTGCCAGAAGGGCTAAGCAACCATAAGGGCGCCGCGAGACAATTCTAATAATTAATGGAGGGTTGTATAGAACTATTTCATGACTTCAGCATAGGTATTTAGGTCAGTGCGCATGCTGCTTGGCTGCAGGACGACACACTGTCACACTGCAAACTCAATGGCTGTGAGCAATCTTCATACAGAAGAAGTGAAATATCTCTAAAACTACACCACATAGAAACAAACCGCTTGGAACACATACAGAAAACATCTTTAACAAACAGATTATATTAAATTTATAAGGTTAGGGTTCTCCATTTCTATTAATTTTGAATCAAATAGAAATTTTGCACTGTGCGTATCGGTAAACTCAATGCATTGTCAATGGCCGTGAGCAATCTTCATACAGAACAAATTTAATATCTCTAAAACCACACCACCTAGAAACAAACCGCTCGGAACATATACAGAAAACATGTTTAACAACCAGATTATATTAAATTTATACGGTGAGCGTTCTCCATTTCTATTAATTTTGAATAAAAGTGATGTTTAGCACTGCGCGTGCCGGCAAACTCAAGGCATTGTCAATGGCCGTGAGCAATCTTCATACAGAAAATGTTAAATATCTCTAAAACTACACCACCTAGAAACAAACCGCTTGGAACACATACAGAAAACATGTGTAACAAACAGATTATATTAAATTTATAAGGTTAGGGCTCTGTACTTCTATTAATTTTGAATAAAACTGACATTTTGCACTGCGCATACGAGCAAACTCAATGGCAGTGTGGATTCGTGCTGCAGCCAAGCTGCGCGCCCACACATGATGTTTATAAACATTGAAAGGGGTCTCTTTCATAGTGAGAGCATTGCTATATAGAAGTTAGCCCTTTGTATCTGGGAGTGTTCCACGTGCTTACAGCTCAGGTGTCCCTGTAGTTGAATTACATTTCTAGAAATGTTTGCCTGAAAATTTGTAGATCATATGAGAAGTACAGCGCTACCTGATTGCAGGTTCATTCAGGTGCACCTGGACTGTAAGCGCACAAAACCAACGGGCACTCCCAGCCACAAAGCGTAAACATGGTCGTAATGCTTGCATTGCGCTTGATTCACAGTGAAGGAGGAGTACCCCCCCCCCTCTCTCCCCGCCGCCGGCCGTTGGGGTTGCATAACACCCCCCCTCTCCTTTCCCCCTTATAAGCTGCCTCCCAGCCGTCCCTCTCCACTCCGCCTCCTACCCCTGCCAGATACACTTCATGACCAATTTTCTCCACCCACCCACCCTTACTATCTTACCTACACCACTTAGGGCTGAGGACTCTTCGGGGCCCATCCCCTAACATGACATTATCACATTCATTTCTTGCACTTTATTATCCTTGTACATTTACCTCCCCACCATCGTACATTGCCCCCCCCCCCACTTTACTTAATAAAGTGTGTTTCTTCCCACTCCTACCTTGACTTCCTCCTTCGCTGCGCATCAGGTGAGCACTGGTAGGGAGGGTGAGACATGGTAAGTGAATTGGCAACACGTAGAGCCGCCACAGCACGGAGGAAGTAGATACATATGCAAGATGAAAGACTGATGCATTTAAGTTTTTTTAAATATTTTGTTTATTCATTTCATGATTAAGTTGGGGAAATTTCAGTGATGGTGCGTATTGAAGACGACTTTATAGTGTTGCCCTACTGGGGCTGGAAGAACAGTGCCACAGCACTAACAAAATACATTATTCAATGAAGACATTATATTTACAACAACAACAACAACAAAAAAGACAACAACGTATATAGCTTTGTTATAACCGCATTTAAAGCTCGGTTGCAATACATTGGTTGGAAACAATTCATTCATAATAAAAAGGACCATTAAACAAGTGAGTTTTGTAGACTATTGCTGGAACTAAAAGCTGCCTACCTCTGCCCTATGCTGCAGGTGTGTAGCCAGTGCAGTTCTTCATCGTTTGTTTGACATCTATATGAAAGGACAGCCTTTATTTTCATGAATAGGGTTCCACAGACGCCGTGCCGAGTGAAATCCCCCCAAAATGAACTCCATTAGGCACACATGTGGATTCGACTTGCTTACTCTTATCTTCATGTGGCACGAGATAGCCGGTTGAATAGGACGCTTACTTCCCATGTGATAGGTCGTGGGTTCGATCCAAGCCACGTACTTGCGAACGTGATACTTGTCGCTACTTTACCTGGATCGGACAGGAAACTGTGGAATAAGAAAGACCAATAGACCCCGCCAGTTAAGCTAGTGACATATATCGGCAGAATCTGGAACCACCCTATTTGGGTACATTCCCCGAGTGCCTATGATTCCACATGCTATATCTCTAAAGAATGCCTGGAAAAATAATAGAATGCCTGATTATATTCAGATTTTCATATCGCAGCAGGATTCAAGCTCTTATCCTGGTAACATATATAAAAAGAAAAGACAATTATATTGTATTTTTCTTCTGGAATTTCACCGCCGCTCTCTTCACGTATTACACCCCTCCAGTTAAGCTACTGACATCTATCTATCAGCAGAATCTGGAACCACTCTATTCATGTACTTTCCAGCTTAACTGGCGGGGTCTATTGGTCACACTTGATAGTGCCAGGACGTAAAACGCCAACAACCAACCAATCTCATTTGTCAATAATACGAGAACCCCACTATAATACTGCTGATTTGTTAGTAACACCCGTGACCTGACATGAAGGTTCAGACATCTCCCTTCAGGTTCACTGAGCGCCTGGTTACCGCCATCACAACCAACAACAAGCGTGACATACTTCATCACCCACGAGAGTTGCCTGATTGTGTATGCCCCATATTGCTCGTGTGCCCCCCCCCCCTCTCCTCCCTCCCTCCCCCCCTCCTTCACACACACATACTCCACACACCCCCACACCCCCGCCACCCAGCCGCGTCTGCTATGAGTGAAACTGACTGTGTGTAAACTGTGGCCTGTGGCATATTGATCCCTGTCCTGCCCCCCCCCCCCCCCCCCAACCTCCGCTAAGACTTAAGGGCGCATTCCTTACACGCGGTATGCGGTATGTGAATGCGAATGCGACAAAAAATCGAAACGCCTTGAAACCTATGAGCTACATTCCTTACACGCGGTATGCGAATGCGAATGCATTTTTCCGATTGGTCCATGTAGCGATCGGTGCGGCATGCGGTATACGGCACGCAGGGTGTGAATAGAAACCTGAGTCTGATGTGTTCATTAGTTTAACACTAGGAGAGGCGACTGAGCATTACGGAATGGTCACACACAGGGGTGCTGAGTGGAAACATATGGTAGTGGTGGTGGTGGGGTTCAGTCAGTCGCACTTGTCCATTAGTTTAACGAGGAGAGGCGATGGAGCATTACGGAACAGTCACACACAAGGGTGCTGAGGGGAAACATATGGTAGTGGTGATGGTGCGGGTTCTGGTTGGAGCCACAAAAATATGAATACTTATCTATAAGTATACTTACCTAAACGGTGAGTGTTAGCTAAACGTGAATGTATTTATAGATTTGGGAAATCCCTCGATTTGACAATATGAATAACGCCGCCAATGCGGCGGAGGGGGTTAATATTGGTTCGGATTTAGGGTTAAATTGATCAAATTTCACTTATGGCGTACGTAATTCTGTTAAATATGACAGCATTGAATAGATTTGGGCCTAATATATAGCCGCCAATACGGCGGCGGCGGCGATTTGTTTACTTTACATTCGTCGATTCGAAAATATTAACATCGCCGCCATTGCGGGGGCAGCGTTAATCTCACTTTGATTTTAGGGTTAATTTAATAAAATGTCACTTATTGCGTATGTAATTCTGTTAAATAAGATAGCATTGAATAGATTTGGGCTTAATATATTGCCGCCGATGTGGCAGTGGCGGCGGCGATGTTTAGTTGACTTTCGACAGTATGGATATCGACGTCGAAGCGGCGGCGGCGGCGATTTGTTTACTTTACATTCGTCGATTCAAAAATATTAACATCGCCGCCGTTGCGGCGGCAGCGTTAATCTCGCTTCGATTTTAGGGTTAATTTAATAAAATTTCACTTATTGCGTATGTAATTCTGCTAAATATGATAGCGTTGAATAGATTTGGGGTCCATCCTGACACTAACCTAACACTAACACCGCTGTAAACCTGCTATGAGCAGAGTTAGAATTTCCAAGTTTAAACCCGCGGTGTTAGGCCTAACACTGCTCCATGCATACCACCTTTTCGGCACTAAACCAGAAATCCCACCCTAAACGCGGTTTGGCTCGCTAACACCGCTCCATGCATACGGGCCCAGGTCGCTGAAGTTCAGAAACATGGCGCTTCGTCGGTATTTGGGTGGGTGACTTTCTGGGGACACAAAGTAACGTGGACATCCTTACAGCCCAGGGCCCGTATTCATGTGCTGGTGCCAGTGCCTTAACCGCGGCTACGGTAGCCTCACACGGCTAACGTTGGAAATTCTGTATTCATGTGCGTGTGCCAGCGCTAACCGCCGACCGTAGCCTCGGCTAAGCTACCCCAGTTTCAAATCACGTTTAACTGCTAGCCTCGCCGGTTAGTATATGTGTGTGAGGCTCTCAATCTATTCAATGCTTTCATATTTAACAGAATTACATACTCAATAAGTGAAATTTGATCAAATTAACCCTAAATTCGAACCGATATTGATGCTGCCGCCACATCAGCGGCGATATTAATATTTTCGAATCGACGAATGTAATGTAAACAAATCGCCGCCTCCGCAGCGACGTCGATATCCATAGGCAGTCCAACGTCAACGAAACATGGCCGCCGCCGTATCGGCGGCACTATATTAGGCCCAAATCTATTAAATGCTGTCATATTTAACAGAATTACATACGCCATCAGTGTAATTTAATCAAATTAACCATAGATTCGAACCAATATTAACATCGCCGCCGGATGGGTGGCGTTATTCATATCATCGACTGGAGGGAATTCCCAAATCTATAAATTAACTCACGGTTAGCTATCCGCGGCGGCTTTGACATTGGTGAATACGACTTGACCTATTTCTACAACCCGCCACTAGCCTCGCATAGCTACCCCAGAGCTAGCGTGTAGCTCCGGCTAACCCTGGCATGACTACATGAATATGCCCCCTGGCTTACAGCCCTGGACCAGACGGGATGGCCGAATGCGTTGAGCATCCGTCTCTCGTTTTGGTAGATCCTGGGATTCGAACCCACAGGTCGAGTCAAACCAATGACTTAAAAAGTAATATATGTTGCTTCCTAGCTAGGCAATTGGCATTATTAGGATAGGGAAAGGACTGATTGCCTCAGTGTCAGGATAATGTGACTGAGTGGGATATCAGGTAATGGTGCTGGCAGCCTGGTCTCCCAAGTGGGGCAGCACTATGAAGTCACCAAGAGAGAGCACTGTCACAAGTCGGTGCCCGTCCTGATATGGCCTTAGATGTTGCCAGTGGGACAGCACTATAAATTTGACATGAGTGTGCACTGTTACAAGTCGGTGCCTGTCCTGATCTGACCTTAGATGTTGCGAGGATGTAAAACTCTAACAACGAACCGACTAACCAGCTTACAGCCCACCAATCAACAGCGGATAAGTAATACATCATCTTGCCCCAGGATCACACATGGCGGACGGCGCCATGGCGCTGCCAGGTGTCACATTGAATTGCCACAAAGTGCCGCCGTCTGGCGCTGCAGTCGATCGGCCCTGGAGGCGCGCTGCACCTCGGTAGGCTGGTCATGTGACCCTCGAGGTGGGCTTCTCAAAGCTGATTAGGTTAAGCCTTGCGCCTGTACTGTTTGAAGGTCTTTCTGGGGAATGGGGCGGAGAGGGAAAAATGTCAGCGGATCTGAAAGAACTTGATCCTCATCAATGCTTAGCTTCAACTTGGCTCCGATCAGACAAGATGGCTGAATCACTAGAGCACTCACATCGTGGGTTCGATCCACATACATCAAAGCAATGACTTACACAGTTGTTTCCTATCGCCACATTATCTGGTACTCGGCGGCATTAGTAGGATAGGGCGAGGACTGGTTGCGTCAGTATTAGAGTACGCTGACTGAGTGGGGCACAAAGCCATGGTGTCAGTAGCACTGTATTTTCGTAGGACAGCAGAATAAAGTCGTCACGAGTGCGCGCTGTCGCAGGTTGGTACCCATTCTGTATTCCCTTGGGTGTGCTAGTGCGCAAAATCCCAAGTACCATAAACTTGGTCGATGCCTCATAACTGGCTAGATTCGAGCGTCCGTCTCCTGTTTTGGGAGATTGGGGGATCCGAACCCATAGGTTCATGGGTTCAAACCCTGGTCGAGTCAAACCAATAACTTAAAAGTTGATACTTGTCGCTTCCTAGCCAGGTCAAGTTTTAGATCATGGGATTCGAACCCATGGCTCGAGTCAAACCAATGACTAAACAATTAATACGTGTCGCTTCCTCGCTAGGCAATTGGCATTATTAAGATAGGGAAAGGACTGATTGCCTCAGTGTCAGGATAATGTGACTGAGTGGGATATCAGGTAATGGTGCTGGCAGCCTGGTCTCCCAAGTGGGGCAGCACTATGAAGTCACCAAGAGAGAGCACTGTCACAAGTCGGTGCCCGTCCTGATATGACCTTAGATGTTGCGAGGCCGTAAAATTCCAACAACCAGCCAACCCCCTTTGCTGACAGGTAACGTGGACAGTTCTATTATGGGGCTGGCAGGAGTGACCGAGCACAAAACACATTTACCAGATGAGGTGTAATTGTTGTCTATACCAGCCGTCATTTGTTCCCCTACAATTTATTTATTTATATGGGTTATTCTCCAAAACTGGGCACCACATATTTGGTTTCCACGTTACGATGCTGATAATTAAGTCTTTGTTTTATTGATAACAAGTCAAATAATTATTTTACCCTCTGTCTATTAGGTATGTTAGCAGTTCTACATGTATTGAATTTATCCCACATAAGATATCAAAATTATAATTGTATGATTTTGCGCTAGCGTGAAAGTGTGAAAATTTACACATTGACACTATACATGTAGCCAAACTTTTTTTCAACTTACTTTTCAACTTTTTTCTTGTAAGTCATAATAACCTTGTCTGCTTAACAGTAATCAATAAAATTGTGTTGAATATGGTAAAATGAGGTTCTGGATGTGTCTTTGATTTTCATGTTACACGAGTGATATTAATGTATTGCTCAGTTTGTATAAGATCTAATTCAAAAAGTGAAACTAATATTTTTCAACTCTGACATATGCACAACATGCAAACCTTCATAGGACATTGGATTAGGCTATTATTTGGAAGGATTGTTGCTATTATTTGGAAGGTTTTTCACAAAGCAATAATAAGGAACTCAATGAATCTTTTTTTCTGTCATAAACATATGCCTCGTGTGAGATGGCACCTGGTAATTCCTTGGACTACATTGCCAGTGGCAGGCATGCTTGAATATTGCCTGACCACACTGATTGCTTTCAACATATAACCTTTGCGAGCAGGGGTAGAAGAGGGCGGGTCAGCAGGGGAACCAGGGGCAATAGCCCTATTCCATGCACGGCCTTCACCTCCTGCGATGCGCATGTCCAAACTGCATGGAGTGGATGGACGCTGGCCAAGAATAAAAACTTGTACACGCCAGCAACTTTGTACTGGCCAACAAACTGCTTACATGGGCTAGCTGATGCAAATTCATCAATCACAGCGCTGCCCATATCTAACCCGCCATCTGACGGCTGTGGCAAGAACTAGTGAACTAGTACGACCTTAGATGTTGCCAGCATGTAAAATGCCAACAAACAAACGAAATAGGTTTTGGGTAGCACTACTAGCAGCAGGTAGGCATTGTGTTTGTTCCGTGGGAAAGATATATTTGTAATCTCTGAAAATGCACAACTTCTTCTCTTCTGACCTTAGTTGTTGCTGGGACGTACAACCTCTACAAACAATCACGCGCTTCTTGGCAGTGAGGGCCTGCTTTACCCACACTCCTTCACTGTCTGTGACTGGACGCGGTGGTCTGATGGATAGAGTGCAGGCTTCCCATGCGGAAGGTCGGGAATTCCCTTCCTGGTCTGGTCAGTCCAATGACTTAACAAAAGTCATTTGTGTCGATACCTAGCTTGGTGTTCAACATTAATAGGATAAGGGATAAGGCAAACTGGTTAGCTTAGACGCAGGACAATGTGACTGAGTGAGAAATCGGGTCCCGGTGCCGGCAGCCTGGTTTCCCAGTGGGACAGTGCTATAAAGTTGCCATGAGTGTGCACTGTCACAAGTCTGTACCTGTCCTGATATAACCCCAGATGCTGCCAGGATGTAAAACCCCAACAAACAAACAATCTCTGCCTGTAGAGAAGGAGGTTAGTGATCACTTAGGAACACTGGCGGTCCTGAGATAGACGCTGCCCCCTCGCACCTGTCTGCACTGCTTGACACACACCCTGACTTCCGGGTGTGTTGCATGTAAAGTAGACCTCCTGACAGAGCCAGGTGTTTCCTGGGAACGCGCCACCCACCAGTCACTTCTGGTGCAGAATTGTCAAAAGAAAACCAATTGTATCGACTATTTTCTCTGTAATAACCGCAATATTCCTGGAATTGTGTAATCGATATATCATCGCAGTTCACGAGGGATGTAAATTACATTTGTCTGGTATTTTATTAAATTATGAGGCCTGGTAAAATGGGTGTTGGCAGTGCAACTGTGCTGCGTCTGCTCCCTCTGTAGTATTTATTACCTGTGTGGACCAGTTCTACTTAGTGGTAAATGCAGAGAAGTGAAATCAGTCATTACAACATGGTAGTGTACCTGACATATACCAACACCTGCCAGTTTGCACTGTGGTAGCGAGCTATTCACAAACATTATGGGCAGCATCCCTGTGTGGGCTATGTACAGTCAAGCCTCGGTAGTTTGACACTCCCACAGCCGTCACTGTGGTGGGTATGATCAGCCTGATGATGTGGAAAAGTGTAATCGTGTAAAAGGGACCATCTTGTCCATACATGAAGGCTGGAACTGAACGCGGGGATGGGGAGGTGCACATGTTTCCTGTTCATCAGGTCTGGCAAAACCCATCTTACAAGGCACTGAGCACAGTGAAAGTGGGGAGACAACAAGGCTGACATAGGAAGAGGTAGGAAGACAACATCAGGGAGTGGACAGGCCTGGAGCTCGACAAGTGCCAGAGGGCAGTGGAGAATAGGTCAAACTGGAGAAAACTGGGCGGAAAGTCATCTGTGGTGCCCCAAGGACCCTTGCAGCTTAGAACTTGATGATTGGTGATGATGCTGTTGATGATGATGATGATGATGATGATGATGATGATGATGGCATCGCCTGGGGCATGTGTCATATCTTCTAGTCTCGGATGCGGGCCAGAAGAAGGGCCATGGTGTAGGACATTATAGGTTGGACTGCCTGACGAGGGAGGAGTACTCTGCTAGGAATATTGCAATCGGAACAACAGCTGGTGGGCTTTGTGTATTGCCGAAAGTCATTGACAGCTGCTGGACATGAGTGGTGAGGGCATATGCCCTACTGCTCGGTCTCCTCCACGGTGCGTTTGTGAGAGAGCCCTTCAGTTGAAAGTTCGCATGCACTACAACTAATAACATCTTATTTCTTATTGGGAAATTTCAGACAAGGACAATTGGTCTTCCTCATTCCACTGCTCCTTTCCCTATCCTAGTAATGCTGAGTGCCAGGCTAGGTAGTGACAAGTATACATTTTTAAGTCATTGGTTTGACTCGACCAGGGTTCTAACCCACGGGTCTGAGTCCCACAACGGAAGCGGACGCTCACCTCATTCGGTGATCTCGTCTTTAAGCCTACAATATATCAAATCTCTTCTCTTCTTAACTTTCGTATCTGTCTCTTCACTCTCTATGAATTTAGGCGTAGTGAACAAGTGGAAATATTGCTACTTTCTTTTATGGAACCCGTTATTTTGGACACGTGACTCTAATCTGAGGTGACTCACACATTAAACCATGTGGTATCATGAGTGGGACAATAATACAAACGCGAAACGACATGTACGAAAGCCATTTGTACGAAAAATACAAGGTCCGTACGGAGCCTGGATAGTCTTGAAAATTCTTGAACTTCATTTGCCTCATTTCATGGCCTTGAAAAACCTTGAATTTAACATAGAGTAAGGACCTCCCCTGTGCAGGAGCTGAGTGGATGATCCACGGTGTCCCGCTAACCTATCTATCACTCGGGCAATGTTCAGTTCAACATGTCAAACCAGCATGAGCAGTGTGCGCATGGCTAGTTAACACCGATATTATTTGCTAAATGCAATTTGTTCATATGTCGTTTCTCGGCGAGGTAGTACTCGTCGTCCGGCCGTTGGGGGTAGATTTATTTACACAGAGTTATACATGACTTTTAAAGTGTTATTCAAATGCACCTGATATAACAACGAAAAGGATATGTGGTACAGTATTTTAGGATTACGACTCTTCGGGAAGTTTATGGGGCTGTCACACTACGACGTTTCCACCGGCGACCCGTCAGCGTTGAAAATAAAATTGTACGCGTCGAGAAACGTCCAACTTTTCGGCGGTTTGGGGACAAAGTTCGGCGTCAGCGCAGCGTGTTAGTAGCGCGCGGCCAACGTGTGTCGACGCTTTGGGGGGGAAAAAAAAAAAGTTTGGCGCGACGTCTTCATATAACCTTAAATGTTGCTAGGGCGTAAAACAATAATGCCCCAGTTTGCCGCAACAGGTGGGAACGACCCTCCCGTGCGCGCGGCGTCTGCCTAGCGTTCCCATAACGTTATTCCGGCGCGTCCAACGGAGCTCGACGACCACCTACCGTCCTTACCTATATATTTGCGCGCGCTGCCGGTCGTTGGTTTCTTTTTGACATGCTTAAAACCTTGGGCGACCGGCAACGCGCGCCGGCGTTCTGCGCCGACCGTCAACGTCAAAGCTAGGGTACCGACGTGTACCGACGCTCACATAACGCGCCCCCAGCATGTCTCGATATTTCACCAATTATCGCCCAAAATCAACAGACGTCGACGGGTCGCCGGTAAGAAGCGTCGTAGTGTGACAGGCCCATTAGGAAAGGTTTTT
>CM059191.1:11112805-11145484 GCA_030323885.1 Branchipolynoe longqiensis
TAATATCATCCATTCTTATTATAATATTCAACGTTTTTGTTCTCACCTATTCTGGTTAGTTGGCGAGCAGGCGCTTTGCAATGCCGGTAGGCTTTTCTAGTCGCTTGTTGTAATGTTTTGCAAACGACTTAGCCGTCTTCCAGCCGGCATGCGCTAGTATTCTTTTCACAGAAATACCTAGCAACCGTGCCTTGGAGACCATGGCACCTCTAGTTGAGTGGGATGAGTATTTGCTCGTATCCACTCCAGCCAATTTCAACACCGTAACTGTTCATCTGGCAAGGGTGTCTCGTGAAATTGCCTTATGTGGCTTTATGAAGCTCACTAATAGTTGTTGTGATGCACGTAAAATCCTTTGTCTTAGATAATATATAAGCCCGGTAGGCTGACACCAAACACATAATTTCCGATCATTCGACGGAAAGCAGTCTAAGTCGAACCGTAGATAACAGAGGTCACCCTAACGTGTTCGATATTGAGAGCAATTGGCTAACTCAAACGTTAGCTTGTTCTTGTCTATTTCTATCCAGTTAAGGATAAATAAAGCAACAATCGTCTGTCCTCTGTGTCCCATTACTAATAATAACAGGACCGCGACCTTAAAACCTAATTGTTTTATATCTAACCACGAGTTGTGAGGCCAAGCCTGAAACAACTTAAATACTATAGAAACATCCCAAAAACCGACTATACTTTGGTTTTGGAGGATTCCTTTGATAAATTGACCGAAGTAGATAACAAAGGACATAATGTTTTCCAACTGTTTCGCCATCAATTCTAGGTAATATGATTGATAACGCACATCTTGCTGCATTGATCGACCCAAAGGATAGTCCTTCATCCTCTAGAGAACGAAGAAAACGAGCTACTTGTGAAATTGTTGGATTTGTTGGCTTGACTTTCATTAACAAACAATGTACACCCCATTTCTTTAAATAGGTTTTGTACATTTTGACCGTACCTGGCCTCCAGGCATCAGATACTATCCTATTCTCAGTAATTTTGTCCAATCCAAATTGCTGCAGCTGTTTCCTTAGAAAAGGAATGCCAATAGGGGCGTCGTTGACACGTCGCCGTGAACCACTAGCGGTCCGTGGTGTGTCAGATTCCCAAGTTTTCTTGGGAATCGTATATGTTCTTTTGCCAGTTGTGAAACTGCTGGCAGCCAAGGTTGCGTGTCCCAATCGGGCACCACCAGTATAGCATGTGTCCCTTCCAAACCGATTTTTCTCACAACTCGGCTGATAATGCTAAACGGTGGGAAAATATAAAAAATATTAATCTTTCCCAGGTGGTGTAATAGCAAATGACATCTACTTTCCAAGCAGCCGGTTCAGGATGCCAATGAAACATAACAAGGGTAACTTGTTATTTATTTCGTGATGCAAACAAGTCAACTTTAGGTGATACACCCATTTTTCACAAATTGAAGTTTAAATCAAAGGCGTAGCGGAGAGACCATTCTAACATGGTGTCATGGAAATTTCCACTTTTATGGTCTGCAAGTGTATTTTGTGACCCTGGAATATGCGCTACAGTCAGCCAGACTTGTTGAGCCTGTGCCCAGTTCCAAATCAGTTTAGACAACTGATTGCAAGGCTTTGATTTGGTTCCACCCATGTTACGAATATATGCCATGGCAGTAGTATTATCAGTTAGTATTCTAACTTGTAATTTATTTATCTTTACTAAACTACATAAGCCCAGATAAATAGCACGCAATTCTAGTGCATTAATATGGTCTGATTTTTCATGATCAAGCCATCTACCTCCTGTTATGACCCCATCTCGATGAGCTCCCCAACCTTCTAACGAAGCATCAGTAGTAATTACTGTATTAGGTTCCGCCATGCGGATTGAGGAAAGAAAAAAAAAATTTTTTTGTGTCGTGAAATTGCCTATGTGTTGGTCACCGCACATCCAAAGATCCCTGTATGGAATGTGGAAATAAACATCTTTCGCTCAAAATTCCCTTTAGTTCGTGTTAACGCTAAATTTTTATCTATTTCTAGAGATTTAATATGGGCCTTCCCGTATAGAATAGCGGGTGCATACGATATCATTATCCCCATAAGGACTGCGACCTGTCTAATTTTAGGTTTTGGTAACTTAATAAGCTGGGTCGCTGTATTCATAAACTTAATTAGTTTTTGTTCTGTTATCGACACTGTAAGAGACTGTGTATCCAGAATAAACCCTAAACATTTAAGTTGTTTTGTTGGTTTAAACACTGACTTTTGTGGATGTACATAAAACCCCAATTTAGTAAGTAATGCACATAAATCCAAAACTGCATTCACACAATCAATTTGTGTTGATTCTATAATAAAGGAATCATCTATGTATGGAAACATTATATGACCCTTCCGCGCCATTACTGAGAAAACAGGTTTAAGCAGTTTAGTGAATAAACGAGGGGCACAAGCTAAACCATTCGGCATGCAGGTAAACTCATAGAGTTGGTTATCCCAAAGAAACCGAAGAAATTTCCGGTCTTTTTCCCTTATAGGAAGCGTATAATATGCATCTTGTAAATCAACACTAGCCATCCACGCATCTGGCGTAATCAGATCTTGTGCCGTATCTAGCGAGAACATTTTAAAATGTCGATATTCAACCATTTTATTAAGGATTGTTAAATCCAGGATCATTCGAACCTCACCATTAGGCTTTGGTCTCGAGAAGATGTTTGAAATAAACTCTCCTGAACAGTATGTCACTTTTTGTATAATTCCTTTCTCAAAGAATTTTTGTACCTGTTTAGTTAGTGCCTCTCGTTCAACCAGTTCAATGTTATAAGGAAAAGTTATACTGCCTTGTACCGGAAATTGTGTGAAGGGAATGTGAACACCCCTAACTATTTGTAAAATTTCTTGGTCACTAGTAATTTTGTGCCACTCAGAAATATGATTATTAATATTGCCAGCCACAAAGTTGCTTACAGTTTGTGTGGTTTTAGAGGCTGCAAGGACTTGTAACGTCTGTGTTTTGACCTCTACTTGGACCCGCCCCTGGGGAAGGGTCTCGGCGAGTTGACGCCTCGGCCTAGTGGCCGTGCGGTGTTGTCAGTCCAGCCTGAGTGAGCGCCCCGCCCCGAAAAGCTGGACCGAAGTTTGAGCCCGGTCTGGTTCCCCTGGTGAACCGTCGTGGACGAAAATCCCCTCGTGACCTTTTGAAACGAGGGGTTTCCTGTTTCTTCTTGCCATCCATGTTTTTGCCACTCTTGACTGCAGTTTCTACCTCTTTATAGAAGTATTGTAGTTGACCGCCAAACATTTTCGTGTTATCTAAAGGTTTCCCTTTAATCGGCTCTGGAGCGAGAAAGAGCGTAAACTCTTTCCCATCATTATCCGTAATCTTCTTTGAGCGAGCCACTTCTTTGCCAGCATCTGTGCAAACCGACTTGAAGACATTCTCATATCTTCGGTACGACAGGTAAATTACCTGCCGCCGCTAACAATGCAATTCCTTTGTCCATCATTTTAGCCAAAGACGAGAACTTATTTTCTCTTTGCATTCTATTTGCCACAGGAGCAATAGCTGTTAGGGTACCAAGCACCACCTTATGCACTGTGTGCAACACCCCCTCAAATCTCTTACGGTCATCCGTCATATTGACATCTCGATCCATCTCCTTAATGATGGAGTTGGGAACACCTTTAATGCCTGTTAATTCATCTCCTAACTTGGAAATAATTTCCGCCAGTTTAAACGTGCGGAAATGGCCATTAATGGTCTCGCGCATAAGCGTAGTGGTTTTAACACGCTTAGGCTTTGGCTTCTCCACTTTCTTAGCCACTTTGCCACCAATGGCAGCATAGACACCCTCATATTGTGTGTCTGAGTCTGATTCCGTGGAAGTGGAATCTGCGGAAGAATCGGAAGAAGAAGAATCTTTCCTCTTCTTCTTGGACTTGGTCTTCCGCTTTTTGCGAAGTCCAGTCTTCCCCCGTTCTTTGGTGAAATCATCACCAGAAGAAATGATATGTTTCTTCTTCTTCCTCCGTTTAGGAGAAGGAGGAGGAGGAGCCTTAAGCTCCATCGCTGAGTCTGTCTCCGAGAAATCCTCAAATGATGATTCATCTTGGGACACTCGGCATTCGCCGTTTAAGAGACACCGGTGGTTTGAGAGACATAATATGACTCTCCATCGCCGCAAACCGAGTCTCCCAATTTGGAGCCGCGGCGCCGTCAGGCACTATGTCCTCGTCCGCCTCGGAGAGATATGCGCCCGGGGCTGTGTCGACGGCCCTGCCGACAACACAGGTGAGGAGTCGTACTCCTCGTCCACTCCACTCGGAACACGCCCCTCGGCTGCTGCTGCTGCACCGCGCTTACTCCGCTTCGTGGCCATCGGGAGCTGAAACAAAGATTTTTGGTCAGTCCCGGTATATATATATGTCACAATATGGTTGTTTCAAACTCATTTGGACATCTATTGGTGTTAGAGAACGTGCTTATACCGTTATAACACAGGCGTAATAAGCTAAATTTGTGCGTGGGTTGTGGGTCAAGCCCAAACCTTACGCGGGGTCGGGACCAGTGTATCGGCCCGCCCATCCCTCTGTTCCGCACACTTCTCCCACCTGTGACTACTACGTCAACAAGTTGGCGAAAATGCTACGAAACTCGGAGAAACGCCTGAAAAAGTTTGTGGGGAGTCTATAAAAGAAACCCAGGAGCATCTCCAACATTACTCTCTATTAGAGTACGAGAGAATTTCCACATCTCTACCCATAATCACACGGTGACACGGGTGTTGACAGAACCGCTAATGATCGGTTTCGTTCCTTCGACTAATTTTGCCGGAGCAACCCAACGACACGTTATCCAGTCGTGAGTTGTATATGCTAATTGCTGGTACCGCACGTGCTTCCTTCTCCCTAGCCTGAGGCTAGCCTGAGGCTGTTTACCGAGGTAAAATATATATATATATATATATATATATATATATATATATATATATATATATATATAATATAATATATAGGTCTACACACATACATAGGCCTATATGTTCTCCATCAAAAATGTAAAAGTAGTAGTAATGCTGCACATCCGCAATGCTCAACGCCAACAGTGTAAGCTGGGGTCACACTACAATGTTAGGCCGACTTAGATGAGGCAAACTAGATGAGTCAAACTGGGGGCGCATTCACACAAATCAAGTTTTGAAGTGTCTCGCATTCACATGCACACTTTAAACCGGCTCAAATCAACCAGCAGGCCTATCTAGTTTCATACCCACATACATACATACACATACAAACATACATATATATACATACACACATCCACAGATACATAAGCTGTGTTTACACGAGCGAGTTAAAACGGCTCATATAATGCGCCTTGCCTAGTTCGCCTCACATTCGCCATGTAAACAGGACTCTGGGGCGGATTAGGGCTGATTCGCTTCATATGATTCACTTTATGTAAGCCACCTTGCGAGGTGGCTTATATGAAGCGATACAGCTTGTTCCCGGGCAGCGATAGTGTAAAATATTAGTGCTTGCCGGCTACAGGGGGAGCAGTAACTAATCGCTGATGCCCAGCAGTGTGAGGGACCGATTAGGCCGAAATCCATTGAATGCGATCATATGTAACATAATTACATACTCAAATAATGAAATTTAATTAAATCAACCTTAAATTCCAAGCGATATTAACATAGCAGCTACATCGGCGTCGAATCGATGAGTGTAAAGTAAACAAATAGCAGTGCTCGCCGGCTACAGGCAGCACTAAGGCTGCAGCACTAAGGCTGCTGGTTCCCGGTCGCCGACAGACTTTCAAACTCGCTCGTGTAAACGCACCACTACTTCGCTTCACATAAATCGCTTTGTCGAATTCGCTTCACAATTGCCCGTGTAAACACGGCTAAAGACACATAAATACATACACATACAACATTATTTTGAACATACATACACCCACACATACATGCATACAAATGATACATCCACACATACATAACAAACAATACATCCACACATACATAACAAACAGAATCCGCCGGGGGCGCCACTGTCACCAGACTCATAAAACTAGTACAACTTCTTGCGACCTCCTGAACGGCACAGTCATGTCGGAAAACGGCACCACACATGAAGCACATGCACACTGCATACATTGCTACATCCGTTTTTGAAGCACAACAGACTTAAGCACAGATAGAGACTATTTTCAGTGTTGTATGACATTTGGAAGTCATTTTACAAAGCCATTTAAGTCTTCAGATGCAGAAATCAGAAGTAAGATTGACAGGAATGTCCATGTTAACTATGAGAATGTGAAAATTTAGCATTTTTTCTTCCTAAAACTGGTCATACAATGACTACAACTGGAATCGCAACTCTAGAATCTGGCAGCCAAAAGTTGGTGTCAGGCAGCTTTTACTGGATTCTCTATGCTAGTCTAGGTCAGAATTTTATGGCTGGGGTGAGTGACTCACATAACACAGCCTACTATTATGCACCCTAAATAAGGCACTTCTCTAGTGCATTAGCTAATACAAAAAATCTTAAATTCAACAAACTTCAAATGCACATATCTCATTCAATTTTTGGAATATCTTAAAAATTCTAAAAGCATATTGCTTTTGATTCATTGGAGCTTCCAATGAAATTATAATTTGAATGTTTGGAATAATTTGAAAATGTTACTGGGGTACCTATATATGTACACGCATACATGCATAGAAACATATATACACACATGCATCCATCCATACACATACATGCACACATTGATACATACACTGGCAAATTTCAAGAGATGCACACACATTTCGTGACACACATGCATGTGCATCCTCACGTACGCCTAGACCGCGAGGCTAGTGTACAGCTCACGTACGCCTAGAGCACTACGATTTACGAAACAGCTAAACCTTAGTAGCTAAAGTAAGTGAAAGTTTGAAACATCATACTGAGCTGACGCTGTTATGCTGATGTCAGGTTGTTAGATACTTACTTAAATGAATAAAATTGAGTGATACAAACAGAATCAGCTACATTTCTAACCATGAACCTACCTTTGCTAGCCAGAATAGACCAAATTAGTAAATATTAATAATGAAAAAGCCAGCAGCTCAGCAGGGACAGCCATTTTGTAAATAAGAAAGCACAGCTCCGCAGCATCTAAAGAGCAAGGCTCTTATTGGCTGAACTGTTGGGCCCAAGAAGCGTTTATGAGGTTGTATCTGATTGGATCCGACGTTCTGAGATATACTAGGCCCCCATTGGTTTCTTTTGATGAATTTTGTAGAACCATCATTCAGGTCATTGCTTATTATGTCCAGTTAATATATGTAGCTACATTACATCGGCAGATTAATTTAAGACTCGAAATACAACCAGTCAAACTCACGCTGTTATTGGTGGTGCCACCTAACCGTAAACACAGATAACAACTAATGAGGTGCTGCCATCTGTATGGGAAACCTCTTTCATGACGTCATAATAGTGGGAGGTAAGAAGTCACCTCTTTGTTTTTCTCTATTTACTGAAGAAAGTTTCTCTAGGTATTAGCGATGCATCGGTGATATTGGCTTGTCGATCGTATCGTTTGATAAAGGTAAACGGTCACATCATGTTACAGAAAGTTTACGGTGGAGCGGAATTAGAAATTGTGTGTGTGAATTTGAGTTCCCCCATTCTCACCCAGACGTAACGATCTGTGACTGATGACGACTTCAGTTCGACACTTGTCAGTTGTCTCCACAAATACAGTTCGCCGTACATGATACATGATAGATCATAGTGACAGTCATTTTAAATACACGGAACTACTCTTTAAACTATTTACGTATCATAGGATCCATCATATCAGGAACTAGATACAAGATTCACCCCGTACTGCTGCAGTAGGGGTGCAAACCAACCCTATCACTATCAGGCCGGGCCTATGGCTATGGCTATGTAAAAGCTGTCGAAAATGCGGGTCATAGAATTGAGAGCCTAATTTCACAAGCAACAATTATTCTTTACATCTGCTTTATTATTAGCCCGCCACCTTTGAGTTGAAAAATATAATATAATATCTAGTTTAATAAGATTTAAAAGTGAAAACGATGGCGTTCTGCAGCCGCCATCTTGTCTTTTTGCATTCTCTCCCATTTCAACAACTCTGTGCCGATATAAGTAGCCATTTGATACTGGAGCCACAGTTTCTAGTTCAGGTTCCATACTAAAGCTATTTTCGCCCGTATTTACACTACGTTGTCCTTCACCCGTGTACTACAAGTACCGGGTGAATCTTTTATCTAATCAGGAACGTACTTAATAACCTGTACCATATTCTTATCATTGCTGTTTTGTTTTCGTGATAAGCCCTGTTTACACGGGCGATTTAAAACGCCACATATAAAACGCCTTGCATTTGCCGTGTAGACGTGATGCTGTGGCATTTTAGGGCTGAATCGATTCATATAAAACGGTTCATCTATACCATGTCGCGAGGTGGTTTATTTGAAGCGATTCAGCTGGTTCCCGGTCGGTGATAGTGTAAAATAGCAGTGCTCGCCGCTACAAGCTCAGCTGTAACTATGGCTGGTGCCCAGCAGTGTTAGCGACCGATTAGGCCGAAATCTATTTCGCATTCAATACTCAAATAATGAAATTTAATTAAATTAACCTTAAATTCCAAGCGATATTAACGTAGCAGCTACATCGGTGTCGAATCGCCAAGTGTAAACTAAACAAATAGCAGTGCTCGCCGGCTACAGGCGGACCACTAAGGCTGCTGGTTCCCGGCGCCAAATCACTTTCAAACTCGGTCTGTGTAAACGCGCCACTACATCGCTTCATATAAATCGGTTTGTCTAGATCGTTTTACAATTCCCCGTGTAAACACGGCTTTAGTCTTTAGACTTTAGTTTAGTGTCAGTCTTCCAACGGCAACGATAGGTACATCACATGAACATTTTAAAATTGTTGCAGAGAACTGCAAATCGGTATACAGACAGAGCTCACAGAATAGATTATAGGGTTTTTTAATTCAAGTAAATATGATTAGTCGTTCCAAATTTATCTACGATTTAGTTTTCCTAGAAATCAACATTTTGTCATATTCATGATATTGGTTATACTTATAGCTAATAAGTTGTGACCATTCCATTTCATTTCACCATTTGTTTACATCTGGGAACATTTCTAGTGCATTAGGGGATACCTAATCAGCGCGAGCAGCTACTGCACACACAAATTTTAAATCACTAGTTTTGATAATTCTGTATGGATTTTGATGAAATAAAAACTGAAACATGTGCAATTTACTGCCCTTCAAAATAGCACCAGATGTACACAAATTTGAACAGAGCTAAACCCCAAAATATGCGTTTTCGTGCGCGATGAAAACGTCGCGAATTTAGCGCGAGTAGCTGTCACCACGGCCGATTTACACGCTAATTTAAAAGCTCTGTAGTGTCTTTCCGAATTGACAGAAATACACAATATAGGTATCAAATGAAAGATAAATAACTAATATTTAGGATTGTCAGACGATTAGAATGATTTTGGAATGTTACTTATCTGTTCGATGACTTTTTCAACAGTGGTTGACTTCAACAGCTTGTAAAACCATGAGAGGTATCCCCTAATGCGCTAGAAATTTTCCCAGATGTAAACAAGGTTGTGATTGGTCAATTCTGATGGCATCATGTATGGCAAGCCATTTGCATAATATTTGTGAATGGTTTTACAGAGCACCTCTGAATATAGGCATATAGAAACCAGGTCACAGAGTTCATATGCTGTATTGGAGACAGCTATACCGCAGCGCCCCAAGCAGGATTGAAACGAAACGAATAAATACTAAAATAGATAATTGACACTAGTGACAGTGAATGAGTGATAGCACTAGCAATAATTGTTTGAACAGGACAGGTACTGTAACACACCGTTTTTACACTCAATCACATAATTTAGGTTGTTAAATGATAATGACACTCACTCAGTACTAATTCATTTATATATCATTTTAATGAATTGAATTGCTTAGTAAGTAATTGAATTGCACAGTAATGAATTTGATTACATAGTAACTTTATCAAGTTTATGATGTAAGCTAATGGAAAAAAAGACTCGATTTTGACTAGGCGTGAATAAAATAAACTATTAAACTGTTCTCTATGTCTTTTCAGGAGTGGACCATGGTTAGTGTGTACTACTGGAGCTGGAGCTGATGACATTATGTCGCGGCATGGTGGAAGAATCCGCCCCGCGAGTGGCTGGGTCAGCCGGCTGTGGTTTGCACTTGAGTACAATGATGTGCATACAGTGCGCCAACTTCTTGCAAATGGTGCTAATGTTGACCACATCTTCAAAGAGCCTGGTCATCAGCGCTTCGGCCAGAGTCCTGCCTTCATCGCCACCTCGAAGAACAACCATGAACTACTCACTGTGCTCATCCGTGAAGGAGCTGACCTGAACCAGCCAGATGTAATGGGTGAGACTCCACTTTTTGTGGCTGTGCGCCGGGGCATGATGCCAATAATCAAACAGATTGTGAATGCGGATGCTGATCTAAACCACCAGAATAAGAATGGTGACAATGTGCTTTGTTTGACTATCCGGTGGGGCCGAAAGGACCTCGTTGACTACTTCCTGTCACTTGGCGTGTTTGTGGATGCTGTAAACAAAGAGGGGAGCACACCGCTTTTGCTTGCAGTTGAATTACTGGCAGATAACTGTGGAAAGAATTCCATGTGCAGGACTCGTCGAAGGGCGCCTTCCAACCTGGTCGATATTATTGAAAAGCTCATTCCATTGTCAACATCGCTCAACATTGCACATCCGAATAAGGGGACTGCACTTCACATCACGCTCACCATGGAGATTGCGCACACCCCACATGACCTCCGGCTGTCGCGTCTTCTCCTGCAACATGGTGCTGTGCCTGACCGTCTCTTCTTCCTCCGGTTTGGTGGCCTGAATGCTGCCACATCCCGACCGGGCTCCGAGTTCTTTACACCTGCCTTCTTTCTGCTCGCGTTGGAGTCTGGTGCCTTCCTTCAACGCGAGAAGACCTGGCTGATGCCAGTGCTGAGTGATATGCCACAGGAGCTGCATCCGTATGAGCAGCTCTTCCGTGAGCTGCTCCAGAATGCGCTCAACCCAATGACGCTGCAATGTCTCTGCGAGATCTCGATACGAAGACACCTGGTGCCACCGCTCTGGGCAAGCATTGATTGGCTACCGCTCCCCAACACACTCAAGGATTGCCTCAAACTTAAAATTAACTGATTCTTGTTTAGGGGCATTGGTAGAGCTTTTCAGGTTAATATTATAATAATGATAATTACAACTATAGATATATATATATGTGTGTGTATTGAAAATGCTGCACAAAATCACAGGTTGTGTCTTTAAGGCTGAAAATGAACAGCTGGAAGAGCTTCACATGCAATTCGACCTAAAAATGGGTTAATATGGTGAATTCTCCATTACAAGTCATGGCTTTTTAATAGAGGATCACTTCCCCATCCGTTAATCTCAATGAAAATAAGGCGCAGTCTAGATAGGTCAAAATCAAATTAGAAATAGTAAATTTTGTCCCTGTTATTAACTTCTACTTCACAGCTTGTCAAGTTGAATTTATGGCATCTCATGGTACATTAAAAACATCATACAAAATTATCTGAAATATCCCCTTAAAAAAGTAAAATATTGGCGATTCTCCTTGAATTTAATGTGTGGGGATCAGATTCAAATGAGAAGCCAACAACCTTATGACTTATAATGGGCATGTAGCATGTAATACTAATACAGTAATAGACAATTGACGGTAACAACAATTACAAATATATATAGATTTTACCTCGGTATACAGCCTCAGGCTAGGGAGAAGGAAGCACGTGAGGTACCAGCAATTAGCATATACAACTCACGACTGGATTACGTGTCGTTGGGTTGCTCTGGCAAATTTAGTCTACATACAAGCTAATACGCAGTAAGTATCACAAAAACTGTGGTTAGCTTAATCATGATGCATTAGAGCATCATTATGGAAAGTTTAGACTTTCTTTGGTCCATTTTGGACGAGTTATTTGGTTATAAAAAACCAAGGATAGAATTCCTTCTCGAAGGATTGAAACCGGTCATTAGCGGTTTTGTCAACACCCGAGTCACCGTGTGATGGGTACAGATGTGGCTCTGCCTCGTCTCCCTGTGAATTCTCTCGTACTCTAATAGAGAGTAATGTTGGAGATGCTCCTGGGTTTCTTTTATAGACTCCCTACAAACTTTTTCAGGCGTTTCTCCGAGTTTCGTAGCATTTTCTCCAACTTGTTGACGTTGTAGTCACAGGTGGGAGAAGTGTGCGTGACAGAGGGATGGGCGGGCCGACACACTGGTCCCGACCCCGCGTAAGGTTTGGGCTTGACCAACAACCCACGCACCACAAACAAAAAAAAAAAAAAAAAAAAAAACATAAAATTTAGCTGTGTAACAGTGTTATAATTGGTATAAACACGTTCTCTAACACAATAGATGTCCAAATAGTTTAAAAAACATAATTGGACATATATATATACCGGGACTGACCAAAAATCTTTGTTTCAGCTCCCGATGGCCACGAAGCGGAGTAAGCGCGGTGCAGCAGCAGCCGAGGGGCGTGTTCCGAGTGGAGGGGACGAGGAGTACGACTCCTCACCCGTGTTCTCGGCAGTGCCTTCGACACAGCTCGGGGCGCATATTCTCTCCGAGGAGGACATAGTGCCTGGCGGCGCCGCGGCTCAAAATTGGGAGATGCGGTTTGCGGCGATGAAGAGTCATATAATGGCTCACAAACCACCAGTGTCTCGTAAACGGCAAATGCCGAGTGCTCAAGAGGAGTCTTCTTTGGAGGATTTCTCGGAGACAGACTCAGAGATGGAGCTTAGGGCTCCTCCTCCTTCTCCTAAACGGAGGAAGAAGAAGAAACATATTGTTTCTTCGGGTGATGATTTCACCAAGGAAAGGGGGAGGACTGGGCTTTGCAAAAAGCGCAAGACCAAGTCCAAGAAGAAGAAGAAGAAGAAGAAGAGGAAAGATTCTTCTTCTTCTGACTCGTCCACGGATTCCACTTCCACGGAATCGGACTCAGACACGCAATATGAAGGTGTCTATGCTGCCATTGGGGGCAAAGTGGCTAAGAAAGTGGAGAAGCCAAGGGCTAAGCGTGTGAAAACCACTACACTTATGCGTGAGAACATTAATGGCCATTTCCGCACGTTTAAGCCGGCGGAGATTATTTCTAAGTTATCAGATGAGTTAACAGGCATTAAAGGTGTTCCTAACTCCATCATTAAGGAGATGGATCGAGATGTCAATATGACGGAGGACCGTAAGAGATTTGAGGGTGTGTTGCACACAGTGCATAAGGCGGTGCTTGGTACCCTAGCAGCCATTGCTCCTGTAGCAAACAGAATGCAACGAGAAAATAAGTTCTCGTCTTTGGCTAAGACGATGGACAAAGGTATTGCGTTGTTGGCGGCGGCTGGTAATTACCTGTCGTATCGAAGATATGAAAATGTTTTCAAGTCGGTTTGCACAGATGCTGACAAAGAAGTGGCTCGCTCAAAGAAGGTTACTGATAATGATGGGAAAGAGTTTACGCTCTTTCTTGCTCCAGAGCCGATTAAAGGGAAACCTTTAGATAACACGAAAATGTTTGGCGGTCAACTACAATACCTCTATAAAGAGGTAGAAACTGCAGCCAAGAGTGGCAAAAACATGGATGTTAAGAAGAAACAGGAAACTCCTCGTTTCAAAAGGTCACGAGGGGATTTTCGTCCACGGCGGTTCACCAGGGGAACCAGACCGGGTTCAAACTTCGGTCAAGCTTTTCGGGGCCGGAGCTCGACTCAGGCTGGACCGACAACACCGCACGGCCACGGGCGAGGGTCAACTCGCCGAGACCCTTCCCCAGGGGCGGGTCCAAGTAGATGTTGAAACACAAACGTTACAAGTCCTTCCAGCCTCTAAAGACCACCATCAAACTGTAATGCAACTTTTTTTTGGTAATATCAAAAATCATATTTCTGAGTGGGCACAAAATTACTAGGACCAAGAAATTTTCAAATAGTTTAGGGGTGTTCACTTATACATCACACAAATTCCGGGTACACAAACAGGATACCTTTTCCTTAAAACCATTGAACCGTTGAACGAGGGCATTAACTAAACCAGGGTACAAAAATTCTTTGAGAAAGGGAATTATACAAAAAGTGACATACTGTTCAGGAGAGTTTATTTCAAACATCTTCTCGAGACCAAAGCCTAATGGCGAGGTTCGAATGATCCTGGATTAAACAATCCTTAATAAAATGGTTGAATATCGACATTTTAAAATGTTCTCGCTAGATACAGCACGCGATCTGATTACGCCAGATGCGTGGATGGCTAGTGTTGATTTACAGGATGCATATTATACGCTTCCCATAAGAGAAAAAGACTGGAAATTTCTTCGGTTTATTTGGGATAACCAACTCTATGAGTTTACCTGTATGCCGAATGGTTTAGCTTGTGCCCCTCGTTTATTCACTAAACTACTTAAACCTGTTTTCTCAGTAATGGCGCGGAAAGGTCATATAATGTTTCCATACATAGATGATTCCTTTATTATAGCATCAACACAAATTGATTGTGGGAATGCATTTTTGGATTTATGTGCATTACTTACTAAATTGGGGTTTTATGTACATCCACAAAAGTCAGTGTTTAAACCAACAAAACAACTCAAATGTTTAGGGTTTATTCTGGATACACAGTCTCTTACAGTGTCGATAACAGAACAAAAACTAATTAAGTTTATGAATACAGCGACCCAGCTTATTAAGTTATCAAAACCTAAAATTAGACAGGTCGCAGTCCTTATTGGAATAATGATATCGTATGCACCCGCTATTCTATACGTGAAGGCCCATATTAAATCTCTAGAAATAGATAAAAAAATTAGCGTTAACACGAACTAAAGGGAATTTTGAGCGAAAGATGTTTATTTCGCAAGAAGGGCTACAGGATATTGAATGGTGGATGGAACACATAGCAAGTTCACCAAATCCAATCCGTATGGCGGAACCTAATACGATAATTACTACTGATGCTTCGTTAGAAGGTTGGGGAGCTCATCGAGATGGGGTCACAACAGGAGGTAGATGGCTTGATGATGAAAAATCAGACCATATTAATGCGCTAGCATTGCGTGCTATTTATCTGGGCTTATGTAGTTTAGTAAAGATACATAAATCACAAGTTAGAATACTAACTGATAATATTACTGCCATGGCATATATTCGTAACATGGGTGGAACCAAATCAAAGCCTTGCAATCAGTTGTCTAAACTGATTTGGAACTGGGCACAGGCTCAACAAGTCTGGCTGACTGTAGCGCATATTCCAGGGTCACAAAATACACTTGCAGACCATAAAAGTAGAAATTTCCATTACCATTTAGAATGGTCTCTCTCTACACCTTTGTTTAACTTCATTTGTGAAAAATGGGGTACACCTAAAGTTGACCTGTTTGCATCACGAAATAATAACAAATTACCTTGTTATGTTTCTTGCATCCTGAACCGGATGCTTGGAAGTAGATGGCATTTGCCATTACCTGGGAAAATAATTATTTTTAATATTTCCCACCGTTTAGCATTATCAGCCAGTTTGTCAGGCAAAATAGGTTTGGGGACACATGCGATACTGTGGTGCCCGATTGGGACACGCCCCCTTGGCTGCCAGCAGTTTTTCATGCAAGGCTCACAAAACGTATAAGGGGGGGGGGGTACGATTCCCACGAAAACTCGGGAATCTGACACACCACGGACGCGCTAGTGGTTCACGGGTGACGATGTCAACGACGTCCTCTATTGGCATGCCTTCCCCCCCCCTCCCCCCCCCGGGGGGGCGGGCCAGGGGGCGGGGGGGGTCTAAGGAACCAGCTGCGGCAATTTGGATTGGACAAAATTACTGAGAATAGGATAGTAGCTGATGCCTGGAGGCCAGGAACTGTTACAATGTACACATCCTATTTAAAGAAATGGGGTGTACATTGTTTGTTAATGAAAGTTAAGCCAACAAATCCAACAATTTCACAAGTAGCTCGTTTTCTTCGTTCTCTAGAGGATGAGGGATTATCCTTTGGGTCGATTAATGCGGCAAGATGTGCGTTATCAATCATATTACCGAGAATTGATGGCGAAACAGTTGGAAAACATTATGTTCTTGGATATCTACTTCGTTCAATTTATCAAAGGAATCCTCCAAAACCAAAGTATAGTCGGGTTTGGGATGTGTCTGTAGTATTTAAGTTGTTTCAGGCTTGGCCTCACAACTCGTGGTTAGATTTAAAACAATTAGGTTTTAAGGTCGCGGTCCTGTTATTATTAGTAACCGGACACAGAGGACAGACCATTGTTGCTTTGTCTTTAACTGGATTAGAAATAGATATGAAACAAGCTACGTTTGATTTAGCACAATTGCTTAAATCGAACACGTTAGGTGACCCTTTATCTACGGTTCACTTAGACTGTTTTCCGAGTGATCGGAAATTATGTGTTGTGTCAGCCATACGGGCTTATATATCTAAAACAAAGGATTTACGTGCATCACAACAGCTATTAGTGGGCTTTATAAAGCCACATAAGGCAATTTCACGAGACACCCTTGCCAGATGGACAATTACGGTGTTGAAATTGGCTGGAGTGGATACAAGCAAATACTCATCCCACTCAACTAGAGGTGCCATGGTCTCCAAGGCACGGTTGCTAGGTTATCTGTTGAAAAGAATACTAGCGCATGCAGGCTGGAAGACGGTAAGTCGTTTGCAAAACATTACAAACAATGACTAAAAAAGCCTACCGGCATTCAAAGCGCCTGCTCGCCAACTAACAAGAACGTTGAATATTATATTAAGAATGGATGATATTTCAAGAATTAAGAATGGATGATAATAAGGATAAAACTGAATATGTAAAGGTCTCCCCTAGCCTGAGGCTAGCCTGAGGCTGTATACCGAGGTAAAATAGTATAGTTATACGAATCCTTACCTGGGTATAGATGAGGATAACTGTTGTGTTTCCCCGAGGTATAAGCTCTCGGGGTAGACGTGGGCCTAGGGCCCACCCACCACGCCTGCCACTCTATCCGTTTGTGTACCATTACGGGAAAATCATAGTATCCATTGTATTGGAAGGATCATTTTTATCCTGAATAAGTAGGTTAAAATTGCTGGTACCTCACGTGCTTCCTTCTCCCTAGCCCACGTCTACCCGAGGCTTATACCTCGGGAAAACAACAGTTATCCATCATCTATACCCAGGTAAGATTCGTATAACTATACTATATATATTTGACAGTGCTCCTTGGAATCCCAGGTTGTGTCTTAGCTACTGAATCATGGCCTTAGTGAAGTGCTCAAACATGTTAGAAATATGCTACCCCACCTACCAAATTGTTTTCTGAATACTTTAAGCCTGACAGTCCTACTTGATTCATGTTATGAAATATAAGCCACTTTCTTTGCAATGGATGCAACACTTGATATTAAAAGCTCTAGACATCGACTATTAGTCTAGGACGGTCAGTTCTGTACCCTGAATGAACACTGGCCAGCATTCTTCATATGGCTAGTCACTTAAGTAACACAAAGCTAATGGCATGTTCAATTCTTTGTTAAATCCTTTTTGCACATCCATTAGAAAAAATTGTAATAATTCTTTTAATATTATTTTTTAGAGTTATCAAAATCAATCTGTACTTGATTACCCAGCTAACTGTGAGAAGTTCATTCAACTTTGTTGATTACACAAAAAAAGTTGTTGATCCCAAAGCAACTGACCGTGGTAGACATTGAGAGTAGGATGTGCACAACAAAAACTGCCTGTGCATGTTCACGTAATGTGTATTTATGGTGCTTCAAATTAATTCAAATGCTCATATGCTTGATTTTTAATTTGTTTTTATGTATATCGGATGCGGGTGGGGATAATGTCTGTACCATTGTTGCTGCTAAACGCGAATACCTCCAAATGTTTGGGGCTACAGAACAAAGCCTTCAAAAGAGAAGCAATGCTCCAACAATCTCTGTTCTAGATCTGTGCTATTTTGAACTGTTTCAAGGCGAGACTAGATAAGTTGTGGTCAGAATATAGGTACAGCCAGCGTCCGATCCATGACTATTACTTGTGTCATAGTCATCACAGCGAGCGACCCGACCTGCAACAGGCTCTCTAGCCTATCAAGCAGAAGAGGATAACCGTAAATGACAACGTTACCTGGCGACTGTATGTATATATGCTGGAAATGTGTCTGTCTGCATCCCTATGTCACACTGTGAACTGACCGCACTCACTCTACAACTCAGTTAGTGTTGGTTCAGTTTAAGAAGCACGCTTAAACAATACGCACATGTTCAAGATTGCATTAATGTTATGATAACCTAATTGATGCATCATAGTCAATTATCTTTTCTAATGATCATGATGTTAGGATAACCTAATTGATACATCATAATCAATTATCTTTTTTAAATGATGTTAGGATAACCTAATTGATGCATCAAAATCAATTATATTTTTTAAATGATGTTAGAATAACCAAATTGCACCATAGTCAATTATCTTTAAAAAAATTAAGAACAAAAGGCTGAATGGATCCTCATAAAATAATGATATATTTTTGTTGTATTTTTAAAGGATATTAAAGGCCGGACTCTCAGTGACAAGACAAGCCGGTCAGTTGCCATTTAAGATGCTGGCAGCGTATTTGAGAAGGTGTCCTCTTGTAGGTCACTCGGTGCTACTACCGCCAGTGTTGATGTTTACAGGGATAACATTTTCACGTTTTTAAGCGGATTTCCAGGTTTTTTCACAGCCGTGGGGCATTTTTGATATAGGTGTAAGCAGAAAATTTGTCGTCGGGATAATAATCTCGGCTTGATTTCCGCTTTTTTTTTTGCCTGAAACCACTATCATCCCTGGTTTATAGCTCTGCCCTGTGCCCCGCCTTAAGTAGTGGGTGGCACCGTGTGGTTTCAGGCCACCTAGTGGCTAGTTACAAACACTGAGGATTTTGCTATAGTGAAGGACCTGTTCTATCAGTTTTGGCTATTCGGATTGAAATGGTGTAAAACCATGATTTACACTATAGTATAGCCGCTAGGCAAACTATCATTTCAAACCACACAGCTGTTTGTTTGTACTTAATGTTGACAAACACATCGAGCTAATATATGGAAGTAGAACAGCCAGCTAATGCTTTGATAATTCCCCATGTACATTTAGACGGTTGGCAGAGACCAGTTGGGTTTGAGGCCGTAGGGGGAGTGTCAGACCGCTGCAGTGGGCCCTATAGTGTGAGTTTGTGGCCTTAAAGGTACTTTATATATCTAGACTATGATAGGCAGTTCTGTGTCCTAATTGTTTCGAGTATCGTGTGTATGGCCAGTGTCATTTAGGTGGCACGAAGCAAACATGAAATATTTATGCCCAATATTTCCTCCGGGTGTTTTTTTCACATCTATAATTGTTTGAACATCTATAATATATATAGTAGCTGGTTTAATTTTGAACACTGAACTCATAGTGAGATATTCATTCAACACAAGTAAACGAAAGCCATACTACTAGTAATAGTAATTTATAAAGCTCACAGCAAAGGAGAAACTGTGTGGTGATACCTTTGAAACCTATCATTCTCCCACCACATGTTTGGATATATAAACGGAAGTCATGCACACCTATACCGGAGAGAATTTGCTGAAATACAGAACTGATCATCCTAGTCCATATCTGGCTCATTTCACAATCAAGCTTTTGTTTGTTTATTTAACGACCCGGTGTGGCCGTCTCAGCTGCCACAAGGCTGATATGCCAAATGTCGCTTCAGCGTCGTCTGCGCATGCGTCAAAACTGGGCCAGTCTCAAAGGCCGTAATCTCTGTTTTTAATACTTTCAGCGTAAATTGCTCTTAGGTTACATTAAATACTTCAGATCTTCCTCTTCAATCGCGCATTAAGATATTTTTAATCGATCCAATGAAAGCTTTTAAACTTATTTTACAAAAATAAATGCCCCACATAGACATAGCATTGCCGTATTTTACCACCCGCGAAGGGTAAACACTGCAGCAATGCTATGTCTATGCAGAGCATTTATTTTAGCAAAATTAATTTAAAAGCTTTCACTGAGTCGATTAAAAATATATTAATGCGCAATTGAAGAGGAAGATCTGAAGTATTTAATTTAACTTAAGGGTAATTTTCTCTGAAAGTATTAAAAACAGAGATAATAGTGAAAGTTGGGCATGGCAAATCAGCCTTGTGGCAGCTGAGACGGCCACACCCCCAGCACACAAAGTGAATATCGACTATTGGAGGTCTAATAACTAAGCAAGCAGATAGAATCAGACAAACACACACAACAGAACACAAGGTTACATAGCTTTTAATTGGTGTTTGCATTAAGCCCTATTTACTTTTAATTTGGCAAATTATGAAATATCTAAGAAAGAGAATTCTGAAGTGACAACTCTGCCAGTGGACGAGTGGGACCTAGAAACTTAATTGATAAAGCACTTGAAATATCCCTTAGTCAGCTTTGTCCAAGTAAGCACTCGCGCTCCCTAAACACGAGAACCAGACAAATCAAAATATCACGTATGCGAAGAAGATGAGGAATGTGCGAAGAACTTGGATTTCTGCATTAAAAATGTGGTTTAGATTGGTGCATGAGTTATGTGCCTTAAAATATATGTATTTTGAAATGGTAATTTAATACGAATTTTTAAAGAAAGCTCTTGGGTGGGTAGGGGGTATGCATGTAAGAAAACTCAAGGAGGGAAATGAAAGAACTGTTAACAACTCGCAAAACTTACTGGGCACCTGGACGCATCTTCTAGGTTTAATGTTAAATTAATGTGCCTTTCTAGTCCATCTTCCCGCTGGGGTAAAAAAAAAAAGAGAAAAAGTTTTAACCCACAAAATGAGTAAAAAGGGGAAAAAATCTAAATGAAGGCATTAAAATAATATAGGTACTTTAATTCGTAGTATTTAATAGGATTAATACCAGCTGTGTTATGGTTGATTTCTAAATAATTGTGTAGAATAAATAAAAACGTTTTAAAACTTAAAAATTATTTAAATCAAATTGGATTAGTATTGTCCAGCGGTTAAAACAAGTGTTAACACATTATCTGTTATGAGCAGGGTAAATTAATTAATCACAAAAGACAAAAAATCAAACCCAGGAAGCCACATTCGTGAATTTTGTAGCAAGACAGATTATCGTTAAATTGTACTCATGAATCCAGTGCATGTTTAATATGACACTCGGCCTTGGGCTTCGTACCACATTCAGTGTGAAATACGGGCGCTTGCATTACTGTGGGAATACTGTTTAAATTTCATTTGAGTTTATCTAGGCGTAATAGAAATGACATTAAAATAATACTATCGACCATACTTGACAAACTTGACTTAATACTCCGAGTTCCAGAAGGACAATTGCTAGCGAGGTAATGTACATTATGCTCAATATGGTAAATGTCGATGAAAAATGATAGAAATCATATCAATTTTAACATTTTGTATCAAATGTTTTAAACATTTTATGGGAAACTTTGGAGCCATTTAAATTTTTTGTATCAAGGGTTACATACACTACATTAGGCAACTTTAAGCACCCAGCCCTAATGCTCGAACTGTGATCCTCTATAAATAGGTCACCATATAACATGGCCCTGTTGTGGCTCAGGTAGTGCGCTAGGGGGAGTTGTGCATCATTCAGGCATATCTTACCTCACTACTCCGGTAATGAGACCTACACAAAAATACTTTGCATAACTGATATTTATATTCATCCATATATAATACCAAACAGTGGTTAAGTTTGAGGGTAATTAGAACCATTTCAATATTTTGTATCGAAGGTTACATGCATTATGAAATACTCTAAAGCTATTTGAATGTCATATTTTTTCAAACAAATTCCGCAAATTACATGTTTTTTAAAACAAATTCTTGAACAAATGATACGATAAATTGAAATAATCAATTGATGTAATTTTTGTAAGTTTGAATATTAAATATTAAAATGATTACAATGTATTCGGTATTATGTGATAATATTGAAATGGTTCCAATGTGAATTGCTCTTTATTATTTCAGCAACTTTTTCACATTCGTTAGGTTATATTTATAGATAATATAAAATAGACTTCTAATTAAAAGAAGAAAATTAACAGGATCATCAAAAAGCTGTGAGCGTTCTGAATTTATGATTGTCATGATTTCCTAATATTATATAAGTCTTCAAGGTTAAAAAGTCATGCAGTTTGGTGTCAATGTCACCACAGCAGTTTGTGTAAACACGGTATACAGGTACAATTTAAATCACCAACTGTTGACTTCAATTATTATGTGGCAGTCGCTCAATCTAGTATAAACACATGTGAATTAAATACTTTGTTATGAATAGCCTAATCTCTTCAGAGAAATTCCTCCTAGTGATCACAAGTTGTACAATAATCGGACAATCAGCAGCCGTTGTTCTTGATGTGGTTTCTAAAAACTGTGAACTACGTGTATGATTCTGTCGCGCATTTATTAGTTAGTTGGTAATGTATTTAAAATAAATATTTCCCCAAATAAAAAGTTTTGGCTTAATAGTCTTCAGTGTTTGGTAACTTCGATTGTTGGAAGTTTTTATTTCAAGTTAAGTATTTTAGAACAAAAAAAGTGGGTAGCGAACTGTCTTAATTATTTTTATTTGCTTCAATAAATAACTTGGCAGTCCATGACCCATTTCCCTCTATTTTATTTTTTTATTTGGAATTTAAATATCACAACAGGAAGACCAGTGCTTCGGCGCTGACAACTTAAAAAAAAAAAAAAATTCGCAGAATAAACATTCACCCCCACCCCCCCCCCCCCCCCAACAAAAACCAGCATAAAAGAATGCAAACACAGTTGACCATGCAGCATACCATCTGATAAACTGACCAGAGACCATATGCAGGAGTCAGTGTTAGCGTGGTTTGGTGTTAGAGCCTGTTACCGTTTAGCTATCACCGACGTCGGGAACTCTGTCAAGTCATATGCAGGAGCGCGTAACACTTTCATTATAGCTAAACGTGAATTTATTTATAGATTTAGGAAATCCCTCTGCGTTTGTAGCCATATATTAGGCTCAAATCTATTGAATGCGATCATATTTAACAGAATTACATACCCAATAAGTGAAATTTGATCAATTTAACCCTAAATTCGAAGCGTTATTAAGGCTACTGCCGCATTGGTGGCGATATTAATAGTTATATTTTCGAATCGACGAATGTTCAGTAAACAAACCGCCGCCGCCGCCAGTATGGAAAGCGACGTCGATGCGGCGGCGATTTGTTTACTTTACGTTCGTTGATTCGATTTGACAATATTAACATCGCCGCCGATGTGGCGGCAGCGTTAATATTGCTTCAGATTTAGGGTTAATTTAATTAAATTTCACTAATTGCGTATGTAATTCTGTTAAATATGATAGCATTGAATAGATTTGGCCACAACCTGATGCTAACACCACCCTTAAACGTCATATGAAACGGGGTTAGTGTCGCGGACCTTAAACGTGCGGTGTTAGGCCTATCACTGACTCGTGCATACCGACTTTTCGGCGCTAAACCAGAAATCCCCTCTAAACGCGTTTTGGCTCGCTAACACTGACTCCTGCATATGGCCCCAGACGGGGTGGCTGAATGAGTTGAACATCCGTCTCCTGTTTTGGGAGATCGGGGGATCCGAACCCATGGGTTCGTGGATTCAAAACCTGGTTGAGTCAAATCAATTGAAAACTTTACTGATGGCCGTCTCAGTTACTCTTCTTACTGCTACTCAGGCGGTTCCTGACAACTATCTGCCCAGTCCCCACCTTTTAAGTATTCTAAACAACTCATAAGGAAGAAAGGAAGACAAGTCGCGCAAGATTGATAGTGATAAGGTTGAGCTTTATTGGTTACAACTCTTACTCACTTACAACTTGCTACACAGACTCACATGGTTCCTACTTATATATATCAAATCAATGCCTACAGCCCATTGAACCTGGGTCTAATGGTTGTTGTACACAGCTCAGTGTTTTGGACTTCTAGAGTGAGTGTGTCTGCATAGCAAGTGCAAGGAGTATATGGTGTCTGGGCTCACACAGCCAGCCAATCAGGCACCCTCTATAGCCTAGGTAGGGGGCGCCCAAAAGGGTCATCTGTCACTCAACCCCAGGGCAGGTAGTGTCCATAATGTATGCAGAATGGCTGATGTGCTTGCCCAGCGGTCCTGTGGTAACAAGTAGTTGTCATACAGTTACAATAAATATATGTAGATGCTCCCACTCCATTTGCACCCTTCCTGGTGCATGGAGGGAACATTTCTATAACAAGTAACAGTATTTTTATATCTGGACATTGTATCATGGTCACTGCGTCATAGCATGTACACATAGCTTTCTCATGTCACACAGCGAGTGGGCACCCATTACTTCTCTATTACATAACAATGGTCTCCAACTCTGTCACCTGAGATATTAATGTTTTCCCCTAACTCGTCTACCATGACCGAAAGACCATATATTTTTGCACAATGACTTAAAAAATTATACTTGTCGCTTCCTAGCCTGGAGCTCGGCATTATAAGGATAGCGCAAGGACTGGTTGGCTCAGTGTCAGGATAATGTGACAGTGGGATATCAGGTCATGGCGGCCCTCCCAGGGGGGTGCACTATAAAGTCGCCATTAGTGCGCACTGTCACAAGTCAGTACCCGTCCTGATATAACTTTAGATGTTGCCAGGACGTAAAACAACAAACAAATCTGATAAAGTGACTTGGCACTTCTATAGCAGGACCCTCCAGCTACAGAATATCACAGCCCTCCAGGCGTTACGTCCTCGGTTTTCCGACACTATTGACGCCACCTGGCGAGGAGCATCTCCGCATCCCCTCTTGAGGGTACATTTCGCGTAGTTATTTTTCCCCCCAACGATAGGTGGCGCATCGGTACTAGTGGGCCTAAACGGAGATATTAAGACAATAGGCAGTCAGTTCGCAGGACCATACCATTACTCTGTCAGAGTACAGCACCCTGGGGCGTAATCGATTAATCAACTCGGGTCACCCGAGCCACTTTTTGGCGCATGCGCACATCCTACAGACTAGGGTTGAATAAACGAATACGTTTCTCCGTTTTCGGGGTGGAAAAAATGGTGGCTTAATCTAAAACCTAATTATTTGTTTTAATAACCAATATAAGTACAGCAAAATAGGATTTAAAGTATTTTAGGATTCGTATAAGCTGACAATCTGGGTTATTTTAAAAAAAGCATTAAAACAACTTGTAGTGGTAGCTGTTATCCTACAGGTACCAGCTCAGGCATTCCTAGCAAACCCCAGCCAAGAGGTGGGTTACTGGCGTCGGGTCGTTTTGCACACGGCACGTGTTTTTGTCGACTCCACTCGCGGTGTTCGATTTGAAATTCTGACGACTCGGGTGACCCGAGTCGCCCGGGTCGTGTTAATCGATTACGGCCATACTGTCAGTAGGTCAGTGCACAGGACTACAGTCAGTACACAGGCCAGACTGTCAGTATGTCAGTAAGCTGGTCTACTCAGTACAAAGGACTACAGTCAATATGCTACTCAGGACCATACCGTCAATATGTCAGTACACCGGACTAGTCAGTAGGACCTACACATGACTACAGTCAGTACATAAGGACAACAGTATAAGTATAAGTGACAGTATAAGGACAACAGTCAGTACACAGGACCATGCCGTCAGTATGTCAGTACTTAATTAATATTGCGTATCCCACCCACCCCCAGCTGAGTAGCCAACTCTTGTCCATGTGGATACTACTAACGTGAAGGAAAAGATAGTTGAGATTACCATCCTATCAGAATAACAAGAACTAATTAAGTAGCCAGCCCCAAATGTGGATGTAGCATATGATTTATTAATAACAACAATTATTTAAGAAAATGTATGAACCAAATGAATGTTGATGCTGTGTGTGTGCCCCCCCCCCCCTAAGTACAGAAATGCACTATAACGAAATCTGCACAGGAAAACAACATTCTTCCCATTTTTGAGTTATGGACGTAACAGTAAAAGGGAAAAGAATAAATATGGGGCTTCAACTTCAATTTTGTTCATACAGCTTTGCAGGAAATAATATTACCAGTCATGGTAGGCCTACTTTAAAATAGGCTTGCACATACAACAATAGCGAGTGTTTTCCTATTGAAGCTTTGGTATTCCCAGAATATCATATTCCCTGACATCACAAGCAGAGGACACAATGAGTCACGTCCAAAACTAGTTTAATCACCATGGGATTTTAGAAAAGCATACAAAGATTTGCATGAGAGATGGACATTTATTTCAAGTGACCGTCCTTTTATTACTTCATTGACTAAAAAGGTAATACTGTGCAAAATAAAGGCCCAGTGGGCTGTAGAAAAGTCCCCTATTCATGCCCCTTTGGACACCATATGTTTTGGAAGGAACATGGGTTTCTTTTACTATGCCATGTTAGGCCTTCATTTGATCATATATATATATATATGGATAGTGATAAGCCCCTTACCGCGTGTAATAAGATCTGCAGTTATAGTGCCCCCCCCCCCCTGTTGGTGGTGGTGGGTCTCCAAGCATCCTCTGCGCTCACAAGTTAAAAAAAAAAAAAAGTTGGTGGGGTCCTTTTGTTACCTCCAACTCAGACTCAACTACTTGGCACTCTCTCTTAGCATGTACGTAAGAATTATTATTATAATATATAGTATAGTTATACAAATCTTACCTGGTACAGATGATGGATAACTCTTGTTTTCCCGAGGTACAAGCCTCGGATGGTCGTGGGCTAGGGAGAAGGAAGCAACATCCAGGTACAGCAATCTTCACCTAATTAATCAGGATAAAAATGAGCTTTATGATGGAAATCTGATGTTTTCGTATGGCACAAGCGATCGTAATGGTCGTGGTAGGGTGTGGTGGGTGTGGTGGGTGTGGTGGGTGGGCCCTAGCCCACGACCATCCGAGGCTTGTACCTCGGGAAAACAAGAGTTATCCATCATCTGTACCAGGTAAGATTCATATAACTATACTATTTTACCTCGGTACTAAGCCTCTGGCTGATCGTGGTCGAGGGAGACCTTTACGTAGCCTTATTTTTTTCCTCAAAAATCTGATGAACATAAAAGTATCAGTAGTAAAGTAAAAAATTTTTTACATCTCACCAGGTCTTGTTAGTTGGTGAGCAGACGGGTGGCAATCCCGCTTGTCTTTTCCAGTCGTTTATTATAATGTTTTGCAAACGACTTTGCCGTCTTCCAGCCGGCGTGTGTGAGGATTCTCCTTACTGAGATCCCCAACTTTCGTGCTTTAGACACCATCGCACCTCGTGTAGAGTGCGAAGCATAGCGAGCCGTGTCGATGCCGGCCGCCTTGAGCACTTTGATCGTCCACCTTGCGAGTGTATCTCGTGAGATGGCTTTGTGTGGCTTAATAAAGCTCACCAAAAGCTGTTTTGAATTCCTTATTTCTTCAGTCTTGGATATATATGCCCTAATGGCTGAAACTAGACATAATTTTCTATCTTGTGGGAAACTAGTTAGATGTACGGAGGAGAGCGGATCGCCCGTCCTATTTGACTTAAGTAATTTATCCAAGTCAAAAGTAGCCTCTGTGTTGTCAATGTCAAGGCCCTGTAGTGACAGGGCTGCAATTGTTTGGCCTCTATGTCCCGTTACTAATAATAACAACACTGCTACCTTGTATCCTAATTGTTGGATTGAAAGATGCTTATTGTCCGGCAATGACTGGAAATGCTTGAATACTATCGAAACGTCCCAAAACCGGCTATATTTGGGTTTGGGAGGATTTCTTTCATAAATAGAACGCATAATCCAATGGATAACCTCGTTCTTTCCCACAGTTTTTCCATCAATTCTGGGCAGAACGACGGATAGAGCACACCTCGCAGTATTAATGGCCCCATATCCGAGTCCTTCATCTTCCAATGTGCGTAAGAATCTACCTACTTGGGCTAAGGAGGGTTTCATCGGTTTAACTTTATGCAATAAACAATGCAGGCCCCATTTCTTTAAGTAGCAGGAGTATAATTTTACTGTTCCTGGCCTCCAAGCATGCAACATTAATCTCTCCTGGGTAATTTTGTCGAGTCCAAATTGTTGTAAGTAATTACTTAGAAAAGGAATGCCAACATTGGTGTTGTGGATACGTCCCCTTGATTTGTGACTTTGCCCTGGTGTTGAAGGTTGATTGGTCCTCTTGGGAATGACAAAGTGTCTTTGGCTTCCCACTCGACTGCTGCTCTCCATGGCTGTGTGTTCCAGTCTGGGACTATTAACACTGCGTGTGTCTTGTCGCCTCTGATCTTTCTGACTACTCTGCTGATTAGGCTGAACGGTGGGAAGATATAATAAAAGGCGTTATTCCAGAATAGAGAGAACGCATCCACTCGCCAAGCGTGTGGTTCTGGATGCCAAGATACATATTTATCAAGTTTTTTGTTCTTACGGGAAGCAAAAAGGTCTACTTCTGGAGTACCCCACTTCTGACAGATTATGTTAAAAATATTCATAATTAGCGACCATTCCAAGTGATCATGGAAATGGCGGCTTTTGTTGTCGGCTAATGTGTTCTGGGAGCCTGGGATATGTGCCACTGTTATCCAAACATTTTGTTTCTCAGCCCAATCCCAAATTAATTTTGCTATTGTATTACAAGCAGTGAATAGAATCAATAAAGCTGGAATACTATTCAACATGAAGATGAATGCCAGGAAGACCAAAACAATGGTTATAAGTAAAAAGACAGATAAACCAAATGTCAATATAACCATAGATGGCACAAACATAGAACAAGTATCCGAATTCATATATCTCGAACAAAAGATTACAAATGATGGGAGATGTGAGGAAGAAATTAAAAGAAGGATAACAATAGCCCGAACAACATTCTCCAAAATGTATAGAGTGTTAACATCAAGTAAGATATTAATACAAACAAGGAAGCGTATTCTTCAGTGTTATGTGTGGTCTACTCTATTGTATGGGGCTGAGACATGGACAATCTCTAAGAAAATGTACAAACGTTTAGCAGCATTTGAGATGTGGACTTATCGAAGGATGATGAAAATATCATGGACAAAGAAGATCACCAACAAAGAAGTTCTCAGAAAAAATTAAAATAAGAAAAGCTTGTTTGCCACTATACAGACAAAGAAACTTATTTATTTTGGCCACATCATTCGTCAGAGTTCAATATACCGTACATTGTTGGAAGGGAAGGTGAATGGCAGCAGAGGGAAGAGGGAGACCAAGAACATCATGGTTTACAAATATTTCACAGTGGACAGGCTTGAATTATTCACAGTCTATCAGAACAGCACAACATCGGGACAAGTGGAGAACCATTGCATCCAACCCTCGACTAGAGGATGGAACTATTGATTGATTGATTACAAGCAGAGGACTTTGTCCCTCCCATGTTTCTAATATATGCCATTGCCGTGGTATTATCGGTTAACACTTGGACAGTGAGTTTTTGTATTTTTACTAGGCTGCTTAGGCCCAAATAAATGGCTCTTAACTCTAAGACGTTAATGTGATCGTCGATTTCATCTTCTAGCCATCGACCCCCTGTCGCTTGATTATCTTTATGGGCTCCCCAACCTTCTAACGAAGCATCAGTCGTAACAGTCGTGTTAGGTTCATTCATGCGGATAGGGTTGCTCGAATTATGTATGTGTCGCAACCACCAGTGGATGTTTTCATGCCCCGCTTTGGAAATTGTCATAAGACTCTCGAAATTGCCTTTTGCTTTTGACAGGGCAATATTCTTATCTATTTCAAGTGATTTGATGTGTGCTTTGCCATATAAGATAGCTGGTGCGTAGGCTACCATTAGTCCAATGAGGACTGCTACTTGTCTTATTTTTGGTCTTTTGATCTTTAACAAATCCGATGTGGTTGTGTTGAATTTTTTGATCTTATCGTTAGTTAAGGATATAGTCATTTGTTGCGTGTCTATCATAAACCCCAAAAATTTCAAATTTGTGATAGGTTTTAGAATGGATTTCTTATCGTGAATATAGAAACCTAATTTTGTTAGAATATTGCACAGGTATTTCACTGCTAGACTACAATCGTTCTCAGTGCGTGCTAGAATGAATGAGTCGTCAATGTAAGGAAACATGATGTGGCCATTTTTGGCCATCTCTGCAAAGACTGGTTTAAGTAACATTGTGAATAGACGTGGTGCGCACGCCAAACTAGAATCATCCTAATTTCTCCATTAGGTTTGGGTCTAGAGAATATGTTAGAAATGTATTCGCCATTCTCATGTTGAACCGGTGTAATAATACCCTTATTTGCGAATTTTGCCACTTCTTGGTTTAAAGCTAGTTGTTCTTCTAATGACAAGCGATAAGGAAAAGGTATTTTCTTTTGTACGGGGGTTTCTATAAAGGGGAAAACCACCCGTCTAACAATGTCCAGGACTTTGTCGTTTGTTGTAATTTGTTCCCATTCAATGAAATGGTTTACCACATTCCCGGCAACAAATTTTCTTACACTGGTTTGCGTTGCAGCCTCTATTTGCTGGCTGGCTTGGGGAACTGCTTCTGGGGTGGGTTGTCTCTCCTGAATGGCCGGTTGCCATCGTTCCACCCGTATTGGTTCCGTTGGCCCCGTCCTCTCGGCTGGTAGCCGTAGTTCCTGTTCCCGAACCTGGCTGTCGAATGCCCAGTTCGGCGTCCCCGAAAATCCGATCTAGATTTTTTGAATTTAGAGGTGTTGGTGTCTTTCTTGCCATCAAGGTGTTTAGACTGCTTGGCTTTGGTCTCCACTTGCTTGAAGAGATATTGGAGTTGTCCTCCAAACATCTTGGTGTTATCAAGTGGTTTCCCCTTGATTGGTTTGGGTGCGAGGAAAAGCGTGTACTCTTTTCCGTCGTTGTCGACAACTTTTTTTGATCTGGCGACTTCTATCCCAGCATCGGTGGTGACTGACTTGTACACGTTCTCAAATCGTCGATAAGAGAGGAAATTGCTGGTCGCTGTAAGCACCGCAATAGCCGAGTTCATGTCCGCTGTGACGGTGGTGAACTTGTTTCCGGTCATCATTCGGTTAGCTACCGGCATGATGGCGGCGAGTGCTACTAAGACTCCTTTGTGGACCGTGTGTAGGCAGGTCTCGAACCTTTTGCGATCCTCATTCATGGTCATGTCGTCGTCCATTTCTTTTATGGTCGCTTCTGGGATGCCTCTGATCCCTGTATTGTTCCGCCAGCTTTGTTAGCGTTTCTGCCGGTTTGAAAGTATCAAAGTGGCCCTTTAGGTTTTTCCGCAGTAAAGAGCAGGTGTTTATCTTGCTCTTTTTGGTGATCCTGATTTTCTTCGCTACCTTTTCGGTTATGTCAGCGAAAGTGCCGGCATGTGGGTCGTCGGAATCAGAGTCCGTAGTGGTGGACCCTGAAGAGTCAGAAGAAGAGGATTTTGTTTTCTTCTTTTTTGACTTGGACTTTTTCTTTGTCCTCTTGACTTTTTTCACCTTATTCCTGGCTTTGTAGTACTCATCCCCTCCGGATGAATATTTCTTTTGTCGTTTTCTTTTCTTTCCTAGCGCAACCTCCGAGTCTGTCGTTTGTTGATCGGACAGATCCTCCCAGTCGGATTGTTCCGAGAGAGGCGTGTGCTTTTGGCGAAGCCTTGGAGGGCGGCGTAGGGAGTAGCTGTTGTAACTGCTCCCGGATGAGTCTTACCATTTGCTCATTCCCATCGACTTGGGAGGGCCCTGCCTCGGGCGAGCGGTCACGTGACACGGCTAACGAGCGCCCAGGGGTCGCGTCTCCTTCGTTCAACGTATGTGGGACACCCTTGGTACCCCGCTTCGCGGCCATGTTGAGTCGTCTGTAAAACAACCAAAGGGAGGTTTTAGGACATGCTCAAGGTGCATCTGGACCAGTGGAACAGCGCATCTAGTGCGAAGCACACAGAAGGGCAATAAAATTGTATTTACACCAATTTTACACCAGGCGTGAGAAGCTAATGTGTATCGAAAGTGTAACAGTCGAGCAAGTCGAACCGAAACCAAACGAGGGGCGGGACCAGTGTAGATCCCGCCCACACTCTCTGTTACATACACTTCTCCCACCCGTGGCGTCAGTGCCAACGGATTGGAGAAAATATTATGCAACTCGGAGGTACGCCATAAGAAAAAACTAACGTAGCGACGAAATGACTCCTGTCAACATGTCTCTCCATTCGGCAACGGGCGGCAAAAATAAACTCTATCTAAGCGACGAAATGACTCCTGCCAACATGTCTCTCTGTTCGGCAACGGGCGGCAAAAATAAAATGGATGCCTCCAGTAACTACGGCACCGAAAAAGCACAGCCTTTTAATACACTAAATGTAAGGAAAACCTTTATAAAAGGTCGATAAGCATGTGCTATGGAAGTTCATAAACAATTATTCCGGTTTATGTATCGGTACTTACAGTAGAACTAGGTAAATCCTCGGTAAAGAACTGCTGTACTGCTCGTAACGTTCCTCCAGTTATGAGCGGAATATGCTAATTGGTGTACCCGGATGTTGCTTCCTTCTCCCTCGACCACGATCAGCCAGAGGCTTAGT
>CM059191.1:11145984-11192077 GCA_030323885.1 Branchipolynoe longqiensis
CAGGAGTCAGTGTTAGCGTGGCAAAACGGTGTTTGTCGGGAGTTCCCGTTTAGCGGCGAAAAATGGTATGCACGAGTCAGTGTTAGGCCTAACACCAAACGCTTAATCGGTGTTACGGTAAACCAGAAAAAAAGGTGGTTTACCGCAGTACGCGACAGTTGATTTGGCGAAGCAACATGGATGTTGTTGTTTATCGGCGGTATCGGCGCTATCGACAGAGACGTCAGTTGGCATTGAACCCCATATTCCGCGATCGAACAAACCCGTTCGAGAAATTCGACGAAGTGGAGTTGTTTAGAAAGTTTCGTTTCCGTAGACACAATATTCTGACTATAACAGACAGCGTGCGTGCTGACCTCGAATTGTCTAACCGGAGAGGAGCACTGACGCCCCTGTTGCAAGTGATGGTTGCGCTAAGATTTTATGCTTGTGGATGTTTCCAAGATGTCTGTGGAGAATTGGTAGGTGTTGACCAGTCAACAGTTTCACGCACAATTACAAGAGTGACAAATGCACTGCTACGCCAACTGCACGAGTATGTGACACTACCGAATCAAGAGGCTGCTGAAAGGACAAAGCTCAAGATCTTCACGAACTCTGGGTTTCCTAATGTATTTGGCTGCATCGATGGAACACAAATCCGGATACAGGCCCCCACCGAATATGAACACGAGTTCGTAAACCGGAAAAATTACCATTCCATCAACGTTCAGGTACACTTAACTTATATTACAGCCATGTTCATTAAAGTTGTTTGTCATTTGCAAACTGACAGTTCGACGTGTAGCATGTAAACAAATGTGACAGGCCATCTGCCGTTACAGAAAACAATTTCTTACCCATATTGTTTGTCCTAATACGCCTGAAAGTTGTTCTTTTGTTATCCACGCTGCGGGCTAGTTTAAGTATGTTGGAAAAAAATGCAAAACCCTTAAATAAGTAAGTTAATCAATAATAAAAAGAAAGGGAACACTGGCAAGAATATTAAAGGACCCTTTAACATGACGCCACGATGATGGGAATATGTAGAGTATTAACGAACGTATGGCGTTTTGCTACTGCAAAATTGGTCAGGCTTTTCTAACATGTGATGTAACATATAAGGACTAAAAATCTGTGACCAACAGTGGTGAGTTTTAGGGGAAAATGGTTGTAATTTGTTTGTTCACTGACCTATCTAGATGCAATTTGGACTGAGGCTACAATAAGGCATGTTGTATTGCAAAATTCACCAAACTGACAGTTGAAAGATTTGAAACAAAATGGTGTGACCTGAGACAAAATACAGTGACGTGCAAACAAACATTCCTCTCACTGAAATTGTTGAAATAACATGTGTTTGTTTCATATTTTGGATATGTTGGTGAGATTTGCAGGGAAGGTATTTTAATCGGTGTGATGTTGATGCAATTGAATACGATGATATGTTAAACTAAATAATTGACACAAGTGCATGTAGTATGTAATACAATTCTATGTCGTACACCCTGACAAAAGGTTAAGGTATTTATGTTTGTACATACACTATACTTTGTTACATACATATAGTGGACGCCTAACCCCTTTCTGGCATCTCATTTATGTGGTTTGTGTCATTTGTCACTGCAGGTCATCTGCGACGGGGATCTTAGGTTCATAAACTGCATCGTCAAGTGGCCGGGAAGTGTGCATGATGCCCGCATTCTACGTGAGTCGGACCTCTTCGAGGCATTTGAGAGTCCCGACGCGAAACCCGTCCAAGGCGTTCTCCTAGGGGACAGCGGCTACATGTTGCGAGACTGGCTGCTTACCCCATTCATGAACCCAGTCAATGCTCAGCAGGAACGATATAATGTACACCACAAGTCGGCTAGGTGCATTGTGGAACGATCGATAGGTGTCCTCAAGCGACGGTGGCACTGTCTGCGCAGGCTGCGCTTACAACCCGACAAAGCATGCAATGTCATCACGGTGTGCATTATCTTGCATAACAAAGCTAGAGATATGCGCGTGCCTGACCCCTCTGACTCAGAATCTGATGGCGATTCAGACCACGAAGATGCCGGACACGATGAACCGCCTGTTCAAAATGAACCCCATCGCCCATGGAACTACCAACAAAGTGAGCGCGTCCGAGCAGTCGTCGGGAAAGCTGCCCGTCAGAGAGTGGCAGACAATTTTTTTTGATTTCCTTTCTGTACTTAGAATAACACTTTGGACTCTAATATGTTGCCGCTATATTGTGTGTAACATGGTAATAATTTAGACAAAACGTATGTACATGTGTTGACAGACTTTATTAACGGAGAGCCGCCCGACAAAACAGATTTACGTACAGTAAGCAAGTTCCCTCTCCAGCTTCTGTATTTGTAACATTTCGAGCCGATACTGCGCCTCCAGTAACTGTGTGTGCGCCGTCTCTTTCCTATATTGCGCATCGATCAGCCACGTCTTCGACTTGTTCTTTTCTGTCCCACTCGACAGAAATTCCATGTAAGCAGCCCGCTCTTCCGGGTCAGTTGTGGAGTGTGGGCTTGCTCTGCTTGCTCGACGTCTGCCACGCACCTCCTTGTGTGTCAACGGAGTGTGGGTGAGTTCGTCTACCTGGGAAGGGGTGGTGCCATCCGGCTGGACAGTCACAGTAGACGCACTGGCGGCCACTGTGAACATCAATGATCGGACATGGCAGATAACGTACACAGACACATGGGTATCTCAATTGGGTGTGACAAATGGTTAGTTACAGTTGGTCATTTCAATGTGAACCAATTTGTGTCGTCTAAAGTGCATATTTAAATTTTTTATCCATGAGTATTTAGCTGTAGATGGGTTGACTTATGTTGTGATAACGAGTGTTCATTTAGGGAATGTAGTTTCAGAGGCAATGCATGTGTCAAATGTTGCTATTGGTTCATTTAATTTGTGGTTATCTTTACGGGTAGACATAGGCCGCATTCGTGGTTGTAATTTTAGTACACACTGACAAAAACAGTAGTTACCTGTGTTTCTCCACGAACCCGTGTACTCGGCGCCTGTTGGAGTTGGGGGTTGTGCGGTCACCGTGCAGCAGGTTGGCGTTACGGTACCCTGGGGGGTGTCTGCGCACATCACTCTGTCGCCCATACTCAGCACATTGCAGAAGCTACGGCACGTTGTGTGCAACGAAAGTGGGACATTTTCAGACGATGCGATCTCTACATCACTACCCACAGGCAGGGGGACCGCAGAGGGGGCTGGAAAGAACAAACATAATGGGTGTATCAATAATTATATATTCGCTTAATACGCGCATTCACTGTGTTCCCGGATTCGGTCACCAAGAGCGGCTAAATGAGTAGAGACTCAGGTGGTGGACAAGGTTGGTGTGGTAAGGTTGATGTCACACACCAATTATTTTCTAGCGGTGAACGTGTCTGTAATGTATATAGTTGTCCAAACAGCTGTCCCACATCCTTGTTTATGGCAATCTGTACACCTATGATATGGCGTGCATGTGTGTATTCTAACGGTATGCGTAGTGTTACGTGTTGAGGGAAAATAGAATAGTTTAGACAATATAAAACTGTACCAATTAGTTGCTATGCAGACATGTAACATTTATTGTTAGGCCAAAAAGTGTATAACGATGCAAGCACCGATGCGCCATGGCAGTAGAGGGCACGGGGACTTATAAAATATTGTCAATAACCTTGAATGTTATTAATCATTTTACGGTCTGTAGGGGTGACTGGATTCGCTGACAACTATTGATGACTGTACTCACCGACGAAGCTGTCTGTATATGTCACTGAAACAGAAGGGAAAAAAATTAAGCTGTGACATAACAACTGTTTTGAAATTAAGACAATAATAAACGTTATTAGCCACACCAATAGGACTCACATTTCTTTGTTATATTTCCTTCAAACCAAAAGGTGATGGTAAAAAAATATACTTTCTTGCTAGCAACTTAAATATTATCCCATTTTGTATTTGTATGCCTATTTAATTCACGTCCCTGTTATTGTTATGCCGAACTAACCGATTACGTTACAGTCATTTTTTGTTTCATTACCATCTACACTATTTGCCTTTGAATGCTAATAACACCTATTGATCGACTTAAAGGGGATAATGCTGTGCCATATATCTAACAAAAGTAATGGGACGGAATTACCTCGGTTGCATTTTGTTCGCATGTTTTCACTGCTACCTCAAACACTCACTTTGAATTTGCGATAGGTTTTTCTTGATTATCCTATCCCCATTGCACAACTTACCGTGGATTCCCTTGTACAGGTTGGACTCGAACCCAATTATTTCCTGGATCGTCTCCTCGAAGGGAAGCGGAGGCTCCGGTGGCCCACCTCCAGTTTGCACGGCCCTTCTTTGTCGGGCAAGCACCTCACTCTTCATGGCTTTCCACTTTTCTTTGATTTCGGAACGAGAGCGCTTGGCGACGCCACAGGCGTTTATTGCTCCCACCACCTTGTCCCAGGCATTGTTCTTGTCTATGTGTGTGACTTTATTGTTGAACGACGAGAACAAAACAACCCTCCGCAGCAGCACCTCCTCCAAGAGCACTTGGATTTCATTGTGCCCGTAGTTGCACTTCCTCTGTCTCTTATTCGCCGCCTGACCCAGAGATTGGGACGCCATCGTACAGATCGTAGTGTTGTTTTAGTTAGATATACGTCCTAGTGTCAGATTCACAGTTTGCGTATTTGTTGACGCAAGCTTAGTAGTTGTACTCGTACTAGTAATGGACAATGTACTTGAATGGCGTTTATAGGCGTAGCCGTAGGCGTGTCCACCGAACGCTAGGCAACTGTCACAACAAACTGACAGATCACGACAATGCTTTGCCTCGAGCGAAATCAGCCAGTGTGGACAAACCTAAATTGAGTGTTCTACACGTACACCTTGTTGTTTTGTTACTTCCAAAGGGCGTAAATGCTCTTGCAGCCGTTCTAGTTGTCTAGCTTAGTGGTTTCCGTCACTGCGAAAACAAAAGTTACGCTGAAGCGGTTGAACAAGTAGAACTGTCACCGCTGTTGCCGATACCAGCGACACGCGGGTTCCCCAATCTATAAATAATTTCACGTTTAGCTATAATGTAAGTGTTACGCGCTCCTGCATACCACTTGACACAGTTCCCGACATCGGCGATAGCTAACCGGTAATAGGCTGTAACACCAAAACCCGCTAACACTGACTCCTGCATACGGGCCCAGGTATGTATTAGGTGGAGTCATCATAGCCGAACACTGTTGGTATAAACAGACAAGGGGTCTGCAATGAATCCACGACTGGCGACTAATTCTCCACATTTAGGGTAGACCTTGTCATGACACCAATACCAGTGTACATGTCCACAATGCGTTGTGAAAGGGTTACACTTAGAGCATGCACTGTTTCTTATTTTTATTAAATAGGGTCAATAGATTAAGGACAAGTGGCTGCAACTCTAAAGGTATTTGGGAAAGTTGGCAGGGTGCCAACTAGCATGTCACAATGATCGTAGATCATGACAGTGCAGTAGGTCGACAAACTTAAGACGCCATTGGCTGTGCCAGCCTCCTCAGTTTAACAGACTAAAGGTACATTTTTAATTGATTCAAAATGACACTTGAATATAATAACAATATGTTATTATCTTAAAATTTGTTCTTGTAATTAAATAGTCTAAATGACCGAAGTTAAGCATAGCTGGAAGACGAGTGCGCTGAAGAAAGATTGTATTCTGATAAATAAAACTGTCTACCAAAAAAACCCTATAAAACAAGAAGCAAACCAGAGATAACAAATACGGGCTCAGATGCGATCAGTCCTGAGAAAGATGGGCAGTGCGTCTGACTCCTGAGGAATAATCTCAAATGTGCAGATGGGTTCTTCTGAAGTGGTTGTGTGTGTCTGGGCGCGGAGTACTGCTGTCCACATACTCTAGAGTCACATCGATTATGTAAAACTAATCTTAGCCTCAATAGATTGCATCAGGTGACAGCAATGCGTTCCAGTTTGTCACCTCTGGACAGGACTAACTATCGCCTAACACTTGACTTTGCAAGTCCTTACTTGATTTGGTTTTAACAAATTTAACGAGTCATGATTTGGTTTCATCAATGGATCAAGATGATATTTCCAAGCAAGTAAAATAGTTATCAGTTATATCACTATTGCAGGCCAACGTAAGTCAGCCTGATTAGCGCACATCACCCACCCATCACCCAAAACGAAAAAGAAATATTTTGAAAAAAACAATACAACCTAGTCTGTGTTATTCCAGCGCAAACTACTGCCGTTTGGTTATTCAGAAGAATAACAACATCTAAGCAAAGAAATAACCCACAAACCGACCAATTTTGTTTCATTTTTATATCTTTTTGTAATAAAGCAGACTTCTGCCCTTAACCGTCTTGGACTAAATCAACGCCACTCCCACTACACGCCGTCCTGATATGACCTTAGATGTTGCCAGGACGTAAAACTCCAATCACCAACCACCCACTACACGTAACGTGACTTGTTAAAGGCACCCGTGGTAGGATTCCGGGTACTCGGTGTCTGCTCGCTAAGTTTCCGGTTTGTAATGCAGACTTCCTGTTGCACAAATCGCACTCCGCGCTACCACTCCACCTGGCGGGTTATTCCTTAATTACAAATATTTAAATGCGCTATCTAAGGGGCTTGATGTAGTGAAAGCACGGCTATCGGTGACACTGTGATATATATAGTATGTCGGACTTCTGATTGTGGTGTTTGTTTGTGGGTCACGTGGTCATCAGAATGTGAGGAACTTCCGCTCAGGTTTTCTTTGTAAGCCACACTCCTTCTGGACCTGACCGGATGGCTGAATGAGTTGAGTGTCCGTCTCCCGTTTTGGTAGATCGTGGGATTCGAACACTCGGGCAGACGGACGCTCAATCCCACGGGGAAGTCTCCAGGTCTCTGGGTACATAAACGCTCCGCCCGGAAACCAATTCTCAACGGCATCTCTATGTGCAGCCAGGCTTCCCCAGTGTGAGGGCACACCCACAATCACGCTAATATCACCTTGCATATATATACACGCAAGTAAATGCGGAGATTGTTTGTTTGTTCTGTGTCCACGTCCTAGGCACATCTAAGGTCATATCAGGGCGGGTACTGACTTGTGACAGTGCGCACTCATGGCAACTTTATAGTGCTGCCCCACTGGGAGACCAGGCCACCAGCACCATGACTTGATATCCCACTCAGTCACATTATCCTTACACTGAGCCAACCAGTACTTGCCCTATCCTAATAATGCCCAGCACCTGGCTAGGAAGCGGCAAATATCAATTTATAAGTCATTGGTTTGACTCGACATGGGTCCAAAATCACGAACCCATGGGTTAGGATCCCCCGATCTCCCAAAACAGGAGACGGATGCTCAACTCATTCGGCCATCCCATCTGTAACTAAACGCGGAAATGAATGATCAACAACACTGTAATGTTTCTGTAAATGACATTTATTATTATACCTCAGCGAGGTAATATTGGTTGGACAAAACATTATTCTGGTCAGAAATGTATTTATTCAGAAGAATATATATTTTCTCAGCCCCGGGTCTCTGTCTTTCGACCGGAGGGATTACTTTAAGAATAGCTATAAATGGCATCCTTCTACTTCTTGCCACCTCTACGTGTGTCGGTGTCATGTATGCAATGCCCAGATGGGAGCAGTATTCTGCTGCGATGTGCCATCTCGATATGGGAAATTAATAACCACAGACAAAAAGCTGCCCCATAAGCCGTGTTTACACGGGCGAGTTAAAACGCTTCATATAAAACCACTTGCCTAGATCGATTTACATTTGTAAACGCGACACTGTGGCGTTTTAGGGCTGAATCAATTCATATAAATCGGTAGATCTCAACCACCTTGTGAGGTAGTATAGATGAAGCGATACAGCTGGTTCCTGGGAGGCGATAGTGTAAAATAGCGGTGCTCGCCGGCTACAGGCTCAGCTGGAACTATACACTGGTACCCGGCAGTGTTATGGACCGATTAGGCCGAAATCTATTGAATGCGATCATATTTAACAGAATTACATACTCAAATAATGAAGTTTAATTAAATTAACCCTAAATTCCAAGCAATATTAACGTAGCCGCTACATCAGCGTCGTTATTCATATTGTGTTGACGTCATGCCAAACTTTTCTGGGTTTTTTCCGTACACATCGACACACGTTGGCCGTGCGCTAATAACACGCTACTACCATGCTGCGCCGATGTAGAGTTTTCTCCCAAAATGCCAAAAAGTTGGACGTGTCTCGACGCGTAGAAGTTATTTTGCACACTGGCGGCGCGCCGGTGAGAAGCATCGTAGTGTGACTGCAGCATCAGAGCCGGAGCACTGGTCTTCCACTGGCACCATTATCCAATTTCCCATCAGGTCACCAGCATAATACAAAAGATATTATCATCGGCTATTGGACGTAAAACATATGGTCATTCTGACATATTTCTTTGGAGGAAACCTGCTGCTACCACCCAGGCTACTCTTTCCGATAAGCAGCAAGGGGTCATATATATGCACTTTCCCACCGATGGGACAGCACATTCCAGAGCCTTTGATGAACCTGTTGTGGACCACTGGTTGGAAGAGAAAATACACTTGCTTGTCGCATAATGATGCTGCATAATATGATGGAAGCAGGACATTTTCTAATTCAATATATATAACCAGACGGGATGGCCAAATTAGTTAGAGCGTCTGTCTCCCGTGCTGGTAGATCGTGGGGTCGTGGGTTCGAACCCCAGTCGAGTCAAGCCAATGACTTAAAAATTGATACTTGTTGCTTCCTAGCCAGGCGCTCGGCATTATTAGGACAGGGCAAGGACTGGTGTGCTCAGTGTCAGGATAATGTGACTGAGTGGGATACCACCAGGTCATGGTGCCGGTGGCCTGGTTTCCCAGTGGGACAGCACTATAAAGTCACCATGAGTGCGCACTGTCACAAGTCGGTACCTGTCCTGATATGACGTTAGATGTTGCTAGGACATAAAACAACAACAAACAAACTAATTCAATATAATTACTTGCCTGGATTTTATCTAAAAGCCAGCTGAGATCCTGGTGCACTGACTGATTTATTGAGGTTGGGTGGTCATGTGTTCCTAGTCTCATGTGCTCCTATGCAGTTCGGCTCGAAGTAAGGCCTTATGTGCAGCAATTTGTTGTAAATAGCCAAATTAATTTGGTCTCTTTCAATTCACATTTGTCCAAATTTATCCATGTCATGAATATTCCCGATAAAATTGGTTGATCGTTGGAGTTTTACGTCCTGGCAACATCTAAGGATATATCAGGACGGATTCCCGATAAGAAAGGTTATATCAGGACTGATTCCCGATAAGAATGGTTATATCAGGACGGATTCCCGATAAGACAAACACGTCCTGACCGACCGATGATGACGGGAATTCGTGGGAATTGTTGGTAGGGTTATTGCCATACATGTGTTTCTGATGTTGATTTCAGTAAATGTGTCCTAGCAAATATTTTAATGAGGTATAATGTCACTTCCTGTATCATAGTGTCTGTGTATTCTTCCGTGTAGGCTGTGTGCCAAGGACCTGTGAAACTCAGAATGCCCATATTCCATTGTTGTGGACGGGGGGGTGGGGGGGTGACTAACGGGTAAATGTTTGTTTGTTAGGGTTTTACATTCTGGCAACATCTAAGGTCATATCAGGATGAGTACAGACTTGTGACATTGTGCACTTATGCCAACTGTATAGTGCTGCCCCATTGGGAGATGAAGTCCCTGGCACCATTACTCAATTTCCCACCAGATCACATTATCCTGATACTGAGCTAATCAGTCCTTGCCCTATCCTAGTAATGCTGAGCAGCAGGCGAGGTAGCGACAAGAATAAATTGTGTAAGTCATTGCTTTGATTTAGCCGGGTTTCAGATTCCTGACCTTCCGCACGGGAAGTCCGCACTCTACCGATTCGGCCGCCATGTCTGGTCCTAACGGGTAAATACTTGAAATTGTCCACATGATGGGGAGGTTGGGCGTGTAAGTAACAATATTGACTTGACAACACGACTCCTGGCTGAGAACTACCTGAACAACATGGCGGTGTCAACATGTCAGTTCAATATGCTCAGTCGCGCAAATCACCTTAGATGTTGCGAGGACATAAAACTCCCACAACCAAACAACCAACTTCAACCTCCTGCTGTTTTATTAATTAGCACATCACATACACACATGGACTTAAATGTGTGTATATGGGGAAATATAACAGGACTGAGCTGAAACCTATTTACAAAGACTACTATAACTTATTGTTAAATACATAAATAGTGTTAATAATGCATTCACTATGGTAATACCCATCGCACTGCCCAATGCCTAGATACAAGATTCACCCCATACTGCTGCAGTAGGGGTGCAAACCAACCCTATGTAAAAGCTGTCGAAAATGCGTCACAAAGATTTGAGAGCCTAATTTCACAATCTAAGAAGTAACATTTATTCTTTACATCTGTATTATTATTAGCCCGCTACCTTTGAGTTGAAAAATATAATATAATATCTAGTTTAATAAGATTTAAAAGTGAAATCGATGGCGTTCTATGGCCGCCATCTTGTCTTTTTGCATTCTCGCCCATTTCACCAACTCTGTGCCTATATGGGTAGTCATTTGATACTGGAGCCACAGTTTCTAGGTTATGTTCCATACTAATCCTATTTTCGCCAGTATTTAGACTACGTTGTCCTTCACCCGTGTACTACAAGTACCGGGTGAATCATTTATCTACCCAATGCCCTGCCTAGTCTGATAAGAGTAATATTGCAGTTGTCAGTCTGGTAGCAAATGTTAGTATTCTGGTTAGTTATTAAAAATGCATTTGGATTAATTTGTTACCACATAAAATCACTAGTGGTTGACAATTTAATAAATGCATTATCATGTTAATATGGGGGTTCAGTACGCAGCATATGGGGATGCTAAGCTTCAATCGATGTTCATCCTGGGTCCCTAATGCCCGGTACACACCTACCGTTTGTGTGCGCACACCTCCCGTATACGATCGAAAACTGCCCGTTTCGCCCACAAAAATCGCTTGGTGTGCACTCCCCGCGCACACCTAGCGATTGCGATCCACGCATAAAACTTAGTTTTTAGTGCTAAAAGCGGCCGTTTACGATTGCGATTCGCGATTCGAAAAACGAATCGGCCCGTTTTCAGTTTTAAGCTGGTCGGGTCGAGTCGCGGGTTTTAGTGCGCGAATCGCATACGGTAGGTGTGTACTAGACATAAGGATTCAGGTTCCATATCATGCAATAACTGTTTAATATGGATTAAGTTGACTAGAATAGAAAACGCAGAAGTTTATGTATATGGGTCATTCTTTGAAAATGTGTACTACTTTTGTGACATGGAAACCGAAAGTGAAAATATTTCAATTAATAGCAGGAAACATATTCCAAATAAGCAATTTATTGGTTCTGCATATGTGCATGCTTGTATATAGGTTTACATTTTCTGCATATGTCAGATTTAAAAGAAAAAAAAATTTACTTTTTGATTTTGATTTTATGTAAATTGAGAAAGATTTTAAAACTAATTGTGTAACATTCATCCATAACCTCATTTTAACACACACCCATAACATAATTTGAACACACATAACACATTTAAGCAAGATTTCCTTGATTACAATTCGGCAAAAAAAACTATGTCTTACAAGTAAAAGTTGTAAAAAAAGCTTTGGTAGATAGATGTACAGTATCGAAATGCCAATTTTCAAATTTTTACTTTAGCACACAATCATATAAGTATATTTTGGCTACATTTTGTAGGATAGATTAAATACATGTACTATTTCCTAACTTTCTTAATACACAGAGGCAAAAATAACTCTTTAAGTTGCTACCAACCAAAAAGAAGGTTTAATCATTAACAATGTAACCTAGAAACTAAATATGTGGTACGCAGTTTCTGAGAACGACCCATACATAATCCATAGAAATTAAATTGATATATTGTGCTGTTCACTGAATCTTTTACCCCCCGCCGCTAACAAGTTCGACGAATGCCGACTTACAGGCAAATTTTCAAACTTTGAGCACGCGCTGACGCCAAACGTCGTAGTATGACATGGCCTTAACACACAATTTGTAAATAAGGAGAAATAGCCTGGCCGAAGGAGTGAGAGTGTGGGCTGGCGGTCGCTCCCTCCCTCAGCACGGGGAGGGGGGGGGGGGGAGAGGGTGTTCCTGGAGCCTTGCCGTGAACCTCTTTGAAAAAGTGATGCAAAATGGTGCGTACGATTTTTTGTTTTAAAATTAAAATGATTGTTAAAAGCTGGAAATCGAGAGATTGGGGTTATTTTGCTATATTTTAGGGAGATCTCCAGCCCAATTGGAAGACTTGGCCCCTCTGTGACAAATATAGTAGACAGCCGCACTCGAAGGGTGGTTGGGTGTGGGTGGGGGTGTGTTGTGGGTGTGGGTGGTTGGGTGTGGGTGGTTGGGTATGGGGCTTGGTGGGTGGGTGTGGGTGTGGGGTGGAGGGTGTGGAGGGTGGGTGTGGGTGCGGAGGGTGGTGTGGGTGTGGAGGTGTGTGGGTGGATGGGGGTGGGATGGTGGTGTGGGTGTGGAGGGTGGGTGTAGGTGATGGGGGTGTGGAGGGTGGGTGTGGGTGTGGAGGGTGGTGGTGGGTGGATGGGGGTGTGGAGGTGGGTGTGGGTGTGAGGTGGTGTGTGGTGTGGAGGTGGGGTGGGGTGTGGAGGGTGGGTGTGGGTGGAGGGTGGGTGTGGAGGGTGGGTGTGGGTGTGGAGGGTGGTGTGGTGATGGGGTGTGGAGGGTGGTGTGGGTGTGGAGGTGGGGTGTGGGTGGATGGGTGTGAGGGTGGGTGTGGAGGGTGGGTGTGGGTGGATGGGTGTGGAGGGTGGGTTTGGGTGTGGAGGGTGGGTGTGGGTGTGGAGGGTGGTGTGATGGATGAGGTGTGGAGGTGGTGTGGGTGTGGAGGGTGGTGTGGGTGTGGAAGGTGGTGTGGGTGGATGGGGGTGTGAAGGATGGGTGTGGGGGAGGTGGGTGTGGGTGGATGGGGTGTGGAGGGTGGGTGTGGTGTGGAGGGTGGGTGGGGTGGATGGGGGGGTGTGGGGTGTGGAGGGTGGGTGTGGGTGGATGGGGGTGTGAGGGTGGGTGTGGTGTGAGGTGTGTGTGGGGGTGGAGGGTGGAGGTGGAAGGGTGGGTGTGGGGTGTGGAGGGTGGGTGTGGGTGGATGGGGGTGTGGAGGGTGGGTGTGGGTGTGGAGAGTGGGTGTGGGTGGATGGGGGTGTGGAGGGTGGGTGTGGGTGTGGAGGGTGGGTGTGGGTGGATGGGGGTGTGGAGGGTGGGTGTGGGTGTGGAGGGTGGGTGTGAATGTTGGGTGGAGGGGGCGTGGACGTGTGTGTGTGGGTGTGGGGGTGTGTGTGGGTGTGGCGGGTGGGTATGGGGTGGGAGTGATGTTCGTTCTTGAACAGTAGACCTCAATGGTGCGCTGATGCAATGACTGTAATGGAATTGTGAACTGAGTAACTGACAACACTGTAATTTGTAAACACACTTATCCGATTTGGATCCGGAATGGGTGAGCGGGTGGGCGACGACGGAGTGCATTGTGGTTAAAAACAGAAGAGAAACGTCAATATGGGGTGGAGATAGCTAGGATTGGTCGTTTCATGTTTGGATTTTCATTGCTGTGAGCTATTGCCATAGGGACATTTTCTTAGTACAGATTGCTAAAAACAAATACGCTTTATACATGTATGTTCCTATATGTCCTCTTGTAAATATGTGTATCTATAATATATATGTATGTGTTATCATTAATATCCATTATGGATAACATATACAGTAAAACCTCTCTATACCGACCCCCCCCCCACAGATCGACCACTCCCCTATATCGATCGCTTTATTTGGGTTCCAACAATACCATTGTAAGGATATTCTAACTCTCTAAGCCGACCACCTCCTTAAATGGACCACTTAAAGTCTGCCCCATGGTCGGTCGATTTTGAGAGGTTTTACTGTATTAATATTGATTTCATTAAATGTTTTTAATTTATCAAAGAAAATCTTAAGGTTGCATAGTCCGATGGCTTTGAGTTTGTGTCATTTTGAGATAAAATGATTAGATTGATTGTTATCGTCTACTTTACTTTGAAATAACCTTGCGTTAAAGTGGCTAACTTAGCAGATATTTGAACTGTAAGAATATAACTTTAATATAGGTGTAGTTGTCAAAGTTCTGACCGCCTGGGCTTCAGCCCTAACAGGTTCTGTCAGACTAACTTTATGTACCCTACTAGGCAGCAACAAATGCGTAATAAGCACACCACTATCAAAGTTGGATATGGTTTGTTTGTTTGTTTGTTGTTGTTTTACGTCCTATCAACATCTAAGGTCATATCAGGACGGGTACCGACTTGTGACAGTGCACACTCATGGCGACTTTATAGTGCTGTCCCACTGGGAAACCAGGCCGCCAGCACCATGACCTGGTATCCCACTCAGTCACATTATCCTGACACTGAGCACACCAGTCCTTGCCCTATCCTAATAATGCTGAGCGCCTGGCTAGGAAGCGACAAGTATCAATTTTAAAGTCATCGGTTTGACTCGACCGGGACTCGTCCCCACGACCCCACGATCTACCAACACGGGAGACGGACGCTCTAACTCATTCGGCCATCCCGTCTGGTCAAGTTGGATATGGAGCACCATATCTAGATGAGTGCTTTGATTTTGAAAATGTGCCGCTTTTATGGGACTGTTTAGCTTTAATCAATCTCCCCGATTTGTGGTAAGGTTATGCAGAGTTGAAACGAAATAAACTTAACAAGAGAGAGAAACAAATAAATGGATGAACAATTCAGATTGTGAGCACTTATATGCAGTATAACCCCGTTAAACCAAACTTTAAGGGACCCTAGAAATTTGTTTGGATTAACCGATCATTGGTTTAACCAAGCTTTGGTTTTGACTTTGAATTTGAATAACTGTGTATTGCACATGTAATATACAATGTATGTGGACACTTTGATTATTGTTTTTTAGACAGGATAATTATTATCATTATATAAAAAGGCGGAGCGGCTTATCCTTTATTATTGTTCTGATTATTACTCTGCAGTAATGGGTCTGTTATTTATTTAATGACGATTAATATGTATATTGGCCTATCACGACCCGACTTGATCGATCCTCTATGCGCTACTGCAGCGCAACCGTGTGTTGGTGCCCTGCAAACCGCTACTCGGCCATTTCGCACCGGGTTTTCAAACTTGTAACCAGCTAGGCATTTATCCTAGCCAAGATCTAGCATTAAAGTGGTCAACCCATACTTATGTTTGTCTTATCTTCTAGAGCGTAGCCTAACTTCATATGTATATACAGTATACCTCCATTAAACCAAGCTCGGCTAAACCAAGTGATGGGTTGATCCAAACGTTTTTTCGCGGCCCGTCAAAATACTACCATTTATCATCTAAACAAGTTGGTGGGGTCTCAGATGACCTTATAACCACATGAAAGTTTGGTTTAACCATACCAGAGTGGCCTGGGGTCCGACAATTTTGTTTGGATTGACTGATAATTTGGATTAACCAACTTTGGTTTAACCAACTTTTTTACATGATAAATGGTAGTCATTGCGGCCATGGCACACAGGACGAGGAGGCACGGGTGGGATAACATGTCTTTATTCCGGGCAGCCCCCGGGGGCATTACATGAATGGCTTTCTGGTTTGCAGCCATCCACGAGCTGCAAAGAATCAGTGTCATGAGGTGATCAGAGTGGGGGATGAGAATGGCATGAATGAGGTGCGACAGATGAGCAAGTCGAGGTGAGGCGATGTCAACCAGCGAGTAGCAGTGGTTGAGTAAGGTAGAATATTAAATAATAAGAATTAATGGTTAATTAATTAATAACTGTTAATTAGATTAATGGTCGTGACCATTGTTTAATTATGGCAATATAATTAATTGATGATTATTGGTATTGTTTATATTTCTTCGTGGTGCGGGTGGGTGGGTAAAATTGAGTAGTGGTCAGTTCGGATGTGTGAGGTGGAGTGACCAGTGGAGGGCGTGAGCAGCCATGTGCATGCTCTGTGGGCCCCCCACCACACACCCCACCGCCTGGCGGTGGGGGCGAGGGGGTGGGCATCGAAAAAAGAGAAAAAAAAAGAATATTATGACTGAGTGGGACATTGAGTCATGGTGTTGGCTGTGCGAGATTCCAATGTGGCAGCGTCATAAAGCATCAGAAAGCCACCAACAAATGCAAATTGCCGGAAGTTTGTACCTGTCATGGTGTGGCGTTCGGTGTTGCTAACACTGGAACACATTATTAAACACCAAACAAATAGAAAGCTTTAAATCTCCAAGTGTTGTCATTAGCGCGTAATCGTCATGAGCAAATGGCGCCATATACACACACTTCATCACAACAACTGCCTACGTCATGACTACGTGTGTCGACGGCCATATATAACGTGCACTAAAAAGACAGCGTCATCGTCTGCATACAGAGGTGTCGGGTAGCTACCTATTCGTTAACCATCTGAACAAAAATAACACCCAAGGCCGTAATCGATTAACACGACCCGGGCGACTCCGGTCACCCGAGTCGTCAGAATTTAAAACAGAACACCGCGAGTGGAGTCGACAAATACACGTGCCATGTGCAAAACAACCCGACCCCAGTAACCCACCTCTTGGCTGGGGTTTGCAAGGAGCGATGACATCACATTTGCACTGGTACCATCCTGCAGGATAACAGCCACCGGTACCAGTCAAACATTTTTGTTTTTGGTAATAACATAGATTTAAAAAAACAAATAAAAGGGCCACCATTTTTGTCACCCGAGCGTGGAGAAGCTTATTCGATTATTCGACCCGAGTCTGCAGGATGTGCACATGCGCCAGAAAGTCGCTCGGGTGACCGGAGTCGATTAATCGATTACGCCCCAGGTGATATCGTAAGTACTCCGAGAGGTTGCACCACATTATAATTATTATAAATATAAGAATACATATATATTTTACCTCGGTAAACAGCCTCAGGCTAGCCTCAGGCTAGGGAGAGGTAAGCACGTCCGGTACCAGCAATTAGCATATACAACTCACGACTGGATAACGTGTCGTTGGGTTGCTCCGGCAAAATTAGTCTACATACAAGCAAATACGCAGTAAGTATAATAAAAACTGTGGTTAGCTTAATTATGATGCATTAGAGCATCAATATGGAAAGTTTAGACTTTCGTTGGTCCAATTTGGACGAGTTATTTGGTTATAAACAACCAAGGATAGAACACTCGAGTGGGTTTCTCGAAGGAACCAAACCGGTCATTAGCGGTTATGTCAACACCCGGGTCACCGTGTGACTATGGGTAGAGATGTGGGTTTCGCCCTATCTCATGTGGAAATTCTCTCGTACTCTAATAGAGAGTAATGTTGGAGATGCTCCTGGGTTTCTTTTATAGACTCCCCTAGACAAAACTTTTTCAGGCGTTTCTCCGAGTTTCGTAGCATTTTCTCCAACTTGTTGACGTAGTAGTCACAGGTGGGAGAAGTGTGCGGAACAGAGGGATGGGCGGGCCGATACACTGGTCCCGACCCCGCGTAAGGTTTGGGCTTGACCCACAACCCACGCACAAATTTAGCTTATTACGCCTGTGTTATAACGGTATAAACACGTTCTTTAACACCAATAGATGTCCAAATGAGTTTGAAACAACCATATTGTGACATATATATATACCGGGACTGATCAAAAATGTTTGTTTCAGTTCCCGATGGCCACGAAGCGGAGTAAGCGCGGTGCAGCAGCAGCCGAGGGGCGTGTTCCGAGTGGAGTGGACGAGGAGTACGACTCCTCACCCGTGTTGTCGGCAGGGCCGTCGACACAGCCCCGGGCGCATATCCTCTCCGACCCGGACGAGGACGCAGTGCCTGATGTGCCTGCGCCTCCAGATTGGGAGGCTCGCTTTGCAAGATTGGAAAGCCACATCTTGACTGCCAAATCGCCTGTGTCTCGGAAGCGGCGTAGGCCGAGTGTCCAAGAGGATTCATTTGAGGATTTCTTGGACACAGACTCGGCGGTGGAGCTGAAGGCTCCTCCTCCTCCTTCTCCTAAACGGAGGAAGAAGAAGAAACAGGTGATTTCTTCGGGTGATGATTTCACCAAGGAGCGGGCAGAGTCTGGTTTGCGCAAAAAGCGGAAGACTAAGTCCAAAAAGAAGAAGAGGAAGAGGAAATATTCTTCTTCTGAGTCGTCCACTGAGTCTACTTCTACGGAATCAGACTCAGACACCCAATATGAAGGGGTCTATGCGGACATTGGCACTAAAGTGGCTAAGAAGGTGGAGAAGCCAAAGGCTAAGCGGGTTAAAACCACTACGCTTATGCGCGAGACCGTGAATGGTCATTTTCGCACGTTCAAACCGGCGGAGGTTATCTCCAAGTTAGGAGATGAGTTAACAGGCATAAAGGGTGTTCCCAACTCCATCATTAAAGAAATGGATCGGGATGTCAATATGACGGATGACCGTAAGAAGTTTGAGGATGTGTTGCACACAGTGCATAAGGCAGTGTTGGCTACCCTAACAGCTATTGTTCCTGTGGCTAATAGGATGCAGAGTGAAAATAAGTTCTCGTCTTTGGCTAAGACAATGGACAAAGGCATTGCAGTACTAGCGGCGGCAGGTAATTACCTGTCGTTTCGAAGATATGAAAATGTCTTCAAGTCAGTTTGCACAGATGCTGGCAAAGAAGTGGCTCGCTCTAAGAAGGTTACCGATAATGAGGGGAAGGAGTTTACGCTCTATCTTGCTCCAGAGCCGATTAAAGGGAAACCTTTAGATAATACCAAGATGTTTGGCGGTCAACTACAATACCTCTATAAAGAGGTAGAGACTGCAGCCAAGAGTGGCAAAAACATGGATGGCAAGAAGAAACAGGAAGCTCCTCGTTTCAAAAAGTCACGAGGGGATTTTCGTCCACGACGGTTCACCAGAGGAACCAGACCGAGTTCAAACTTCGGTCAAGGGTTTCGGGGCCGGGGCGCTCGCCCAGGCTGGACCGACAACACCGCACGGCCAATAGGCCGAGGGTTCAACTCGTCGAGACCTTTCCCCAGGGGCGGGTCCAAGTAGAGGTCCAAACACAAACTTTACAAGTCCCTGCAGCCTCTAAAAACACACAAACTGTAAGCAACTTTGTGGCTGGTAATATTAGTAATCATATTTCTGAGTGGCACAAAATTACTAGTGACCAAGAAATTATAGAAATAGTTAGGGGTGTTCAAATTCCTTTTACACAAATTCCTGTACAAAGTATAATACCTTTTCCATATAACATTCAACCAGTTGAACGAGACGCACTAACTAAACAGGTACATAAATTCTTTGAGAAAGGAATTATACAAAAAGTGACACACTGTTCAGGACAGTTTATTTCAAACATTTTCTCGAGACCGAAGCCTAATGGTGATGTTCGAATGATCCTGGATTTAACAATCCTTAATAAAAGGGTGGAATATCGACATTTTAAAATGTTCTCTCTAGATACGGCACGAGATCTGATTACACCAGATGCGTGGATGGCTAGTGTTGATTTACAGGATGCATATTATACGCTTCCCATAATGGAACAATACCGAAAATTTCTTCGATTTATTTGGGATAACCAACTCTATGAGTTTACCTGCATGCCGAATGGCTTAGCTTGTGCGCCACGTTTATTTACTAAATTGCTTAAACCTGTTTTCTCGGTAATGGCGAGGAAAGGTCACATAATGTTTCCATACATAGATGATTCTTTTATTATAGCATCAACACAAATTGGTTGTGTGAATGCAGTTTTGGATTTATGTGCATTACTCACTAAATTGGGGTTTTATGTACATCAACAAAAGTCAGTGTTTAAACCAACAAAACAACTTAAATGTTTAGGGTTTATTCTGGATACACAGTCCCTTACAGTGTCGATAACAGAACAAAAACTAATTAAGTTTATGACTACAGCGACTCAGCTTATTAAGTTATCAAAGCCAAAAATTAGACAGGTTGCTGTTCTTATTGGCATAATGACCTCATATGCACCTGCGTGTTATATGGGAAGGCCCATATTAAGTCGCTAGAAATAGATAAAAATTTAGCGTTAACACGAACTAAAGGCAATTTTGAGCGAAAGATGTTTATTTCGCAAGAAGGGTTACAGGATATTGGATGGTGGATGCAACATATAGCAAGTTCACCAAATCCAATCCGCATGGCGGAACCTAATACAGTAATTACTACTGATGCTTCGTTAGAAGGTTGGGGAGCTCATCGAGATGGGGTCACAACAGGAGGTAGATGGCTTGATGATGAAAAATCAGACTATATTAATGCACTAGAATTGCGTGCTATTTATCTGGGCTTACGTAGTTTAGTAAAGATAAATAAATCACAGGTTAGAATACTAACTGATAATACTACTGCCATGGCATATATTCGTAACATGGGTGGAACCAAATCAAAGTCTTGCAATCAGTTATCTAAACTGATTTGGAACTGGGCACAGGCTCAACAAGTCTGGCTGACTGTAGCGCATATTCCAGGGTCACAAAATACACTTGCAGATTATAAAAGTAGAAATTTCCATGACCATTTAGAGTGGTCTCTCTCTACACATTTGTTTAACTTCGTTTGTGAAAAATGGGGTACACCTGAAGTTGACTTATTTGCATCACGAAATAATAACAAGTTACCCTGTTATGTTTCTTGGCATCCTGAACCGGATGCTTGGAAAGTAGATGCGTTTGCTATTACCTGGGAAAATAATTATTTTTATATTTTCCCACCATTTAGCATTATCAGCCGAGTAGTGAGAAAAATCGGCTTGGAAGGGACACATGCGATACTGGTGGTGCCCGATTGGGACACGCAACCTTGGCTGCCAGCAGTTTCACAACTGGCAAAAGATCGTATACGATTCCCAAGAAAACTCGGGAATCTGACGCACCACGGACCGCTAGTGGTTCACGGCGACGTGTCAACGACGCCCCTATTGGCATTCCTTTTCTAAGGAAGCAGCTACAGCAATTTGGATTGGACAGAATTACTGAGGATAGGATAGTATCGGATGCCTGGAGGCCAGGAACTGTCAAAATGTATACAACCTATTTAAAGAAATGGGGTGTACATTGTTTGTTAATGAAAGTTAAGCCAACAAATCCAAAGATTTCACAAGTAGCTCGGTTTCTTCGTTCTCTAGAGGATGAAGGACTTTCCTTTGGATCGATTAATGCGGCGAGGTGTGCGTTATCAATTATATTACCTAGAATTGATGGCGAAACAGTTGGAAAACATCATGTTATTTGTTATTTACTTCGTTCAATTTATCAAAGGAATCCTCCAAAACCAAAGTATAGTCGGTTTTGGGATGTTTCTATAGTATTTAAGTTGTTTCAGGCTTGGCCTCACAACTCGTGGTTAGATATAAAACAGTTAGGTTTTAAGGTCGCGGTCCTGTTATTGTTAGTAACCGGACACAGAGGACAGACGATTGTTGCTTTATCCTTAACTGGATTAGAAATAGACAAGCAACAAGCTACGTTTGATTTAGAAAAATTGCTCAAATCGAACACGTTAGGTGACCCTTTATCAACGGTTCACTTAGACTGTTTTCCGAATGATCGGAAATTATGTGTTGTGTCGGCCATACGGGCTTATATATACAAGACAAAGGATTTACGTGCATCACAACAACTATTAGTGAGCTTTATAAAGCCACATAAGGCGATTTCACGAGACACACTTGCCAGATGGACAATTACGGTGTTGAAATTGGCTGGAGTGGATACGAGTAAATACTCTTCCCACTCAACTAGAGGAGCCATGGTCTCCAAGGCACGGGTGCTTGGTATTTCTGTGAAAAGAATACTAGCGCATGCAGGCTGGAAGACGGCTAAGTCGTTTGCAAAACATTATAATAAACGACTAGAAAAGCCTACCGGCGTTGCAAAGCGTCTTCTCGCCAACTAACAAGAATAGGTGAGAACAAAAATTTAGAATGTTATAATAATAAGAAAGAATGATATTAAGGATAAAAATGAATTATGTAAAGGTCTCCCTAGCCTGAGGCTAGCCTGAGGCTGTTTACCGAGGTAAAATAGTATAGTTATACGAGTCTTACCTTGGTACAGATGATGGATAACTGTTGTTTTACCGAGGTATAAGCCTCGGATAGAAAGCTACCTGCCCTCCCGCCACAACCCCTGCCACATCTATTCCGTTGGTGTACCTTTTCGGTAAAGTAATAGTATCCATTGTTTGAAAGTCATTTTTATCCTCAATAAGTAGGTTAAGATTGCTGGTACCGGACGTGCTTACCTCTCCCTAGCCCACATCTATCCGAGGCTTATACCTCGGTAAAACAACAGTTATCCATCATCTGTACCAAGGTAAGACTCGTATAACTATACTATATATATCCTTATTCAAAGCTCAAATAAATATTTGGTCAATCGAATATTTAATACATTAGGACGGCGAATTGTTGGTGAGGCAGAAAACAGCGGTGACTGATCAGCATCACACGTTGTAACAGCAGAGCCTATTTCTGTATCTGACTCTAAATTCCACACAATTACTTTTCCAACTTTCAATCGATTAATCCAGTTTTGCTCTTTTGTTCCCTCACCCTCACACACGTCTTCTTAATTTTGGCACAATTACACTGCCCTCCAAACCAACCGATTATAATTGAAACAGAAACCTGGACTTGATATCCCTGATTATTGGAATGCCAGATGAATTATTAGTTAGTCAGTGAGATGGGGGCTTTATGTGGGCGGATTTTTTAAGATGGGACAGTTTGAATCAGCAATGTATCACAAAACATGTGTTGGTAGGTCATGCATTTGAACCCTGGTTGGATCAAACCAATGACATACAAATTTATGCTTATTGCTACATAGCCTGGTAGTCGGCATTACTAAAGCCGTGTTTAAACGGGCGAGTTAAAATGCCTCAAATAAAGTGCCTTGTCTAGTTCGCCTTACATTCGCCTTGTAAATGCGACGCTGAAGCAGATTAGGGCTGATTCGCTTCATCTAGTTCGCTTCAAGTAAACCACGTCGCGAGGTAGTCTAGATGAAGCGAACTAGCTTAAGTCGGCCCATATTGCCTGTGTGAACGGTAACGGTTTAGATACGGCGGATTACGGATGTCACAGTTGAGACCTGAGTTTGTTGACTTTCCGGTAAATTTGGTCTATGAAACCGCTAGCTGTGCACAGATATTTTTTTCATGATTTATTTGAAGGTTTTCACTGCCCAGCAGAAGTTTTGACCGTTCCAAACCAATACGATTCAGTCCATACATATCTAGGTCGAACCCACACTCTCTCGTGGCGACGTTGACTAACCGAAACTGGCGCTGGTTAGTCTGGACTTGCTCATGCGCAGATATCGATTTCTGCCTTAAACCGCTCCGTGTGTAAACCGCTCCATGTGTAAACTTCGCTTCATATAAATCGCTTTGTCTAATTCGCTTTACAATTGCCCGTGTAAACACAGCTTAGGATAGGGCAACGAGCAGTGGAATGAAGAAGACCAAGCATCCGCAATTGAAATTTCCACTACTTAATCAACTAATGTACCCAAAAAAAACCATTGAAGCATGTGTCAGTGTTGGGGCACTTGTCCTCTAGTCATTATTAACATTGAAACTTATTTACAGAAATATTTGCTAATGAATGTAGCATTAAGAGACAAACTGAAAACATATATAGTACAAACAGGTTCCATCTGAATTGCTGAGATAACGTAGCTCGAGAGTCCATGAAACTATAGCCTGCAGGGATAGCTACAATGCAACTTGCAGCGTCATAAAATGGTAGCCTGCAGGTAACACAGCGATGCTAACTGCAGTGTCAGTTGCGCATTATTTGGCACTGCAGTATTATCGATGTCGGACATCTGGGCATTTCTCACTGCGTCGCTTAGCAACCACTACGAAGGGTAAAACAAAGCAGAGTTTGTGGCAAAGTCCACTGTCACCGCCCTAAATATGCACTAGCAAATGCCAATAAGACAAAGACAACCAACAAAAAACACAATGTCAATGACTATTCCACTGCTTCAGATCAAATTCTGTTATTTAGGAGCGTCACTACTCACTGCTAAGATCAAATTATGTTATTCAGGAGCATGACTTAATAAAAAACCGTGTTAAAATTGAAAAGAGGAAGCAAGTGCCCAAAGCTCCAGTACAAAAGCTGCATTGGTTTTACCTTTCGCGAGTGAAGTCACGTGATTGTGACGTCACGCCGACAACGAGAATAATGTATGTGCATGTTTACTGAGGTCATTTGTTATTGCACCTGCTGCGACTTAGGCTATCTCAAAGCAGCTTTAGATGCTAAAGGAATGAGGAGCCTGCCAAATGAATCGACTCCCATTGGACAGAGTTCTTTTTGGATCATAATGAAGCTAACCTTTGCTCGATTCACTTTTGCCACCAACACGCTGTAAAAATATACGGTCTTTCAGTCATGATAGCCAAGCTTGGAATCATATCAATATCTTGGACGACGGGGTTGTGGACCATTGCTATGTAATAGTGATGCAATGTGTGCCCACCCGCTGTGTGAAATAACTATGTTTAAATGTTATGACGCACAGTGACTGGGATTGCGGTATGATGTCCGGATATTAAGATACAGTTACTAATTACAGGAATGTTCCCTCCATGTACCAGGAAGAGTGCAATTGGAGCGGGACATGTATTATTGTTTAATGTAACTATGATGACTACTTGTTACCATGGGACCACTGGGTAGGCACACATAGCCATTCTGCACACATTATGGACACCACCTGCCCTGGGTTTGAGTGACAGGTGCCCCCTCTTGGGCACCACCCGTACCAGGCTGCAGAGGTGTCTGATTGGCTGGCTGTGTGAGCCCAGTCACCCTTGAACTCCTTGCACTTGCTGGACAGACAGACACTCACTCTAGAGATACCAAAGGAAGCAGGTGACCTCTGAGCTGTGTGTAACATCCATAGGACTTAGGTTCAATGGAATGTAGGCACTGATTTTGACTGAACAAGCAGAAGCTATGTGGGTCTGTGCAGCAGGTTGTAAGTGAGTCAGGGGGGCAGGTCACTAGTAGGTGAACAAGAGTTGTAGCAATAAAGCTCAAGCTTATCACTGTCAATCTTGCATGACTTGTCGCCCTTTCTTTTTTATGAGTTGTGTTTTGGTATTTAGTGGGGAGAAGCTAGCAGACAGTTGCCAGGATCCTCCTGATAGTAGTGAGTATATGTAGAGTAACTGGGAGCAGAGAAGAACCCCAGTAATTCTTCATTGAGGACCTCGACGATTGTCTGTGATGGTAGAAGACACGGCTCGGGAGACCGAAAAGTCATCTCAAATGACGGGAGACTCACCTCCAAAGATGGAAGGATGCGCAATGCTGGGTGATCGATCCCTGACGATGTGAGATGCGATCCTGAGGATGGTAGATGCTTCCATGATGAACCAGGTCCATTGTACAGGCAGTTTGACCCTGTGTTCATCGTTACAGACGTCAGGGGGGCTATATTTACTGTGGTGAGTCCTGGGAACTGCAAATTATCAGATGGGGACATGGAATGGGATTTAGTGAACTCTAGGCTGACCCGGGGACAGAGAAGGAAGCAGCAATTACAGCAAAAGAGGGCTGTAAAAGACATAGGGGAGGACATGCCACCACAGCTTCCCACCCAGAAGGGGGCGGCGGGGAGAGAGTCAGGGGCATGTCCGGATGCACGTGTCACCAGCTATGGCCAGTTTGATTGGAATGGGAACTGCCAATTGCCACCCGAGCAATTACAAGGGCAATTACCAGGTCTACAGAGCCATAGTGCTGGGAAGCAGAGGTCAGACATGCCACCGCGGTTGTAAAATATTCTGATTTAATGCATTGGTGGGGGAATGCAAATGTTCTATTACTGATCGGGTATACGTGACCAGGTGCATGTATGTGTATTTGTAGGTGGTGGTGGTGCCTGAGTGAGATGTAAATAGACATAGTGGTGCTGGCCGGGCTATGTGTAAGGGGCACTCAGAGCCTACCCCCTCCCCCCTCTGCTAGGTAGGATCACCACACTTAGGCTCGAGGCAGGTGGTGGCCAGGGGAGCCACACAGCTTGATGGTGGTGGGCAGATCACTGGTAAGCATGGGGACCAGGAATGCTGGATCCCTATTGGTAGAGGTAAGAATGCTTGTTTCCCATTGGGGGAATAGCGTGGGCTGATACTCTACGCTGAATCCATGTACCATATAAATAATAAACCAGAGGGCTTGACTCTCTCTCTTCTTTCACACTTTATACTCTTCCTTTCTCTTTGTCTGTATTGATTTCACTATAGCCTGCCTACACAACCACAGATTCAAGCCTTTGACTTTACATACTGGTGACCACAACGAGTGGTAAATCTATTAGTTGGAGGAAGGATTCAACTTTACTTTATGGAGACCTAGTCTTTACAGGGTGGTGGATGGTGAGCCGTGGAAGAGCCCAGGTATGCACAGCTACCACCAGGTTGATTGGGATGGGAACTTCCAATTACCAGGATGGCAATTACAAGGGCAATTACCAGATCTACTGGATCGTAGTGGTGAGTGCAGAGGTGCTGGCATGCCGAGCACACAAGTGATGCTGACATGAGGAAGGGCCAATCTACAGGTGGGGGATAACAGTAATGGGCAATTGGTCCCTACTAATGTACATAAAGGTTCCCCACTCGTAGGCCATAATGAGGCAGGCGATGTGGGCCGAGCCAGGCACAATGGGGGCTATAAAAGGTGATGCGCCTCGACTGGACATTCGGGTACAGATGCCCGGCCACTGGACCATGACACTGATGGGGGGCTAAGTAGGCCTAAAGAGGGCCGAGTCACAGTCAATGGCCATAACGGCCCCCAACAGGAGGTAAGTGGTGGTGATAATGGGATAAGTGGCCTAGGAAGGGTTGGTGTAGGTGGCCAAAGTAATGATGACATGATTGACCAGAGGGAGGCTGGTAGAAGTGTCAGAGGTAATGATGACAGGAGCAGGGATGGCAACACAAATGGTATGCGGGGTGCAGGCCAAGGTGGCCAGGGTAATGATGGCATGTGTAGGGATGGTGACAGTAACAGTATGTGGGGTAGTAAAGGTGGCAGATGTAGTATGTAGTGATGGGATAATTGGGAAAAGTAATGGGGGAATGATGGGCAGGGGGGCACCTAGCGGGTCTTGTGTGTATCGCCTGTCTTTTGTTCCTCTGGGTCCCGAACAGGTGATGAGGCATGACTGGGCCGTGCCCGGGATGACGGTCGATCCGGCACGTGGGTGCAAGCGTGCCAGAGGGCCAATTGAGGAGATCATCATTACCCACACACCGGACACCGATGCAGCGCCCAGCGATGTGTGCCGGATCGTGATGCCGCCTGATGCAATGCCGGGGAGCGTGTCACCTTGTGCACTGGACCGTGAATGCCTGGTCGCGACACAGAAGGTGGACTACCACAGGACAGTGACCAGTGCGGTGAAACGCCCACCACCAGTCAGCTCTGAAGATCCTCCCACACGTGTGTTGCGATCCCAACCCGCGAGAAGACCAGACTCACCACGCCTGTGCCAGACTTGGATGAACAGCACCTAGCAAAACGCGCCTGCATTGCATGTGTGGAGCTGTTCTTCAGACGCACCAGGAGGAGGAGGCATTAGTCTGTGGTACTTCTATATTTTTATATATATATCGTGTGTATATAGATTGTGGGTTTGACCAAAAACAATAGTTGGTGCTTATATGCATAACAGGGACATTGTGTGGTGTTTCCAGCAGCAAGTGATTATTTTTCACAACATTTTTTTGCTCAGATACATTACACGGACATTGTGTGGTGTTCTCCATCAACAATCAATTATTTTTCAAAACATTTTGTTTTGCTCGTTTCTGGAAGCTAAAGCGTGTTTTTAGACCAAAATTGAGTTATTATCGCTTCAGGAAGCTTCGGGGTGCAATTAGATTGCATTCAGGAGTTGTCCAGATTGATTGCAGCATTTTTGATTTTTGATTAGGTACCACGTGTTCGTCGAATATAGCAGTGGTAGGGCTGATAATAGGATCTGCCCACTTCTCACTATTAACATAGTGCAACAGGACATGATTTTTCCTCTAAAGTTATCACCTGGAACTGAATTTTATATTATGTCAATGTGTACTATGTGGTCGCTGTGTTGGCACATAGGCATCATTTGGTGCTGTCTGTCTCAGGGAAGCAGCACCGACCTCTTTTCTGAGGATGGTGTCCTAGTCAGAGGTCAAGGTGAGGTGAGGTGAGGACAGTGTCGGCTGTGTGACAGCTGGTGGTATTGATCACACCCCCAAACCGACCACAGGTGGAGAACTGGTTCGCACAAGTGTGGGACCATGTGGATAAATTGACAAAGAACAACTGGTATGATAATATTCATTATTGGAACATGAAGCTCAGTGTTCTACAGGCTAGTTTAGAACAGGACCCTGTTGAAGTTCAGCAGGTGGTTGCGAAAAGGTCTTGTTCTTTTTTTGTTGTAATTCATTTGAGAAATCTTAGTGAAAGCAACCGACAAACTATCACTTGCCGGTGAATGGATTGAAATGGCGACGACTGAAATTTCCGGATTTGGATTTCGTGAGAAAATAGATAAGGTGATGTCACGTGACCGGTATTTTTGGCGTTAGTTTGCATTAGTATTATTCTTTAGGGCAGGTCATGTGATTTGCAGGAAGTGCAGACATGACGTCAATGACAACACTTCCTTCCTACTTTCTTTTAATCTATTTGCGTCATTTGGGCTGCATCATGTTCGCGACATTACACCTGTTCTGACTATGTCATCGGCTTTAAAACAAATCAAAAGACAATTTACCAACTGCTGGTTTACTTGGCTGCAAGTAAATCCATTTCACTTAATTGAAGATGATACTAAATGTCGTCTGCTGGTGGTGTTAGTTAGCATTTTGTGGCTTACAAAATGACGGATGCTTAAATTTTGCCAAAGGCTTATTTTATTGATGGTAGAAGGTTTAATATGACGTCACAGTCGTGCCCTTCTTATGACTTTTTGAGAGTAGCCTTTTCCACCCATTTCGAAGAGTAATGATGACATGTTCCCTATTTACCTTGATTAAATTGTAATTGCATAAGTCAGACAAAGATGGTGTTCTTTTGAAGATAATATTAATATCAATGCAAGAGGACGTGGATGGCTCCAAAGGGATTGAGCACAAGACTAGCTCGATCATGCATACTTATGTTTTGTCCTCTCTGTCACAATTCAACCTATACCCCATTTAGATTAAATGATTTGGGGGGGGGGGAGGCGAGGGGTTGTTATTTAGTGTGTGTGCGGGGCGTCAGAAATATAAATGTACCGCCACTGTATCATGAGTTGATATAACATATTAGTAATAGAACACAGAAGTACAGCGCACTTGGTTTATCTAGCTAAACAAATAAGGTAAACTTTCAAAAGCCATCGGTCCAGGCAAATTTAAGGCACAACTGATAAATCCACAGCAATACATCCCCCCCCGCAAACTTGCGCTATTAAAACACAATATTTTATGATTGTTGTTGGTCACTTAGCAAATATACCGTGAAAATACCCTGAAATAACAGAAATTACATGCATATCAAATTTGAATAAAGGTACTTTTTACAGGAGTAAAATGCAGTCTTGATTTGCTTCTCCAACTGTCTGTAGAAGAACGAAGGGGTAAATAGTACTACTAGAGATGATGATGATGATGCTGATAATGATGATGAAATAACAAAAATAACACAACAGCCAACAACGACAGTGCCGTTTTGCTGTATCTTTTGTCATTGAGTTTGCGAACTTTGGTCTACGACAGAGGAGTCAGGCCATATTTACAGCGGCGTTCCCTCATGCAAGACTGGGTAGGCAGCAGGACTAGTGTAGTCTTCTATACAAGGTGTGCCACTTTCCGGACACCTCGGTTGTCACCTGCCTTATCCGGGAATATAAATCTTCCCCGACGCATATTGAATGATAACAGTGTTGACCGAGGCGGGCGGGCCGGCGGGAGAGGGGGCGGGCGGGAGAGGGGGCGGGCGGGCCGGCCGAAGAGGAGGCGGGCGGGCCGGCGGGAGAGGAGGCGGGCGCCGGGTTTGTCGCCCGCAAAGCACCGCTCGGCCTAGGTAACCGACTTGGGCCGCATTCAGGGCACACCTCGGAGACGCCTCGGAGAAATTCTGGACGTTGCGCTAGTCTGAACGACTTTATCTGTCGGGTGCCTCGAAAATGGCGGCCTCCATAGGGTGCAGCCATTTACAATTGAAAGAACAGCTCTGATTGATTGAAACCACTGAATCCCACAGCTATTTTGGAAGCATTTTTGCCTCCTACCTGAAAAGCGCGTCAACTCCGAGGTGCATCCTGAACACAAATTGGTCAAAAAGATGTCACGGAGCCGTCTCGGAGTCGACTCAGAGTCGTTCCCTGAAAGCGGCCCTGGTAATAGATTCACCCCTACACGGAGTAGGGGGGAATGACAACCCTGCTTAAATCTGAAAGAAAACTGATTCAATATGAATTAACTGGAGGGGTGGTGGTTCCAGTATGCATTGGTACAGAGTTAGTGACATGGGGAGAATGGAAAAAGACAAGATGGCGACCACAGAATGCTCTCAATTTGACTTTTACGGTCTATTAAAGTACATGTTTTATTATATTTTTCAAATCAAAAGCAGCGGCTAAATATAAATATGTATGTGAAGAAATTTCTTGGTTAATTCATGTACCCAGCCTCCTGACACTTTTTCTTATGGGTTGTTCAGCAGCCCTGTTTCGGGAACGGGGCTGCGGGAGTAATTATGCCTGGCCGTTCAAAACACGGCCACAACTATGTTGCAGCAAAAAAGGGCACATCATTTGTAGATGTTTGTTGTTGTTTTACGTCCCAGCAATATCTAAGGTCATATCAGGATGGGTACCGACTTGTGACAGTGTGCGCTCATGGCGACTTTATAGTGCTGTCCCATTGGAAGACCAGGCCGCCAGCACCATGACCTGATATCCCACTCAGTCACATTATCCTGACAGTGATAGTCCTTGTACTATCCTAATAATGCTGAGTGCCAGGCTAGGAAGCGACAAGGGTCAATTTGGTTTGACTCGACCAGGGTTCGAACCCACGACCCCACGGTCTACCAACACGGGAGACAGACGCTCTAACTCATTCGGCCATCCCGTCTGGTAGACTGCGATGGGCATAGATGTGTATGAGTGGAGGTCAATGGCATGGTAGTGGTACCGTACGTGGTGGCCGAATCGGTAGAGCGCAGGCCTTCTGTGCGCGAAATCAGGAGTTTGATTCCCAGTCGAGTCAAACCAATGACATACAACATGGATACTTGTCACTTCCTAGCTTGGCGCTCAGCATTAATAGGATTGGGAAAGTATGGTTAGCTCAGTGTCAGGATAATGTGACTGAGTGGCGTCATGGTGCTGGCAGCCTGATTTCCCAGTGGGACAGCACTATAAAGTCGCCATACATGTGTACTGTTACAGGTCGGTACCCATCCTGATATGACTATAAATGTTGCCAGGACGTACAATTTCACCAACCAACCAAAACACGGCATTGCCCAGTGTCAATCAAATCAATCAAATCAATCAGGCAGGCCACACCCCACCACCGGTGTGGTTGCGGTGTGACACCGTCAGGCAGCGCCAGGAGTCTTGTAATTTGCACGGTGTCCGCTAGGTGGACGAATCGTTTCCGACAACCAGATAACCGGGTCTGAGCCGGTTGTGGGCGTCGCAGGGCCGAAGTGGTGGACGTTGATGGAACGATAGAGGATGATGGGACAGCACAGTCAAAATAGCAACAGTTCCCTAAAACAACTGATATATTTACGGCTGCGGCTATTCGCACGGCGACCGTGCGGTTAAGTAATGATTTGCTATTTAATATGCAGTGTACAGATTGATCTATGTGCAGCATGTAATACATCAATTGTAACTAATACCAAAGATAGGTTCCTGCTACGCACCTCGGGTGTCATTTTCCAGGCAAGACCATTAGCGGTTCTATATGGGCCAGGGGATAACCCACATCCTCATCTGTCAATGAAGTCATGCTGGGCCGCGTCTTCCTGACAGATGTGGTAGTAGGGAGATACCCAACACCTCATCAGACAGGCACCATGTACTAATAATGCTACGTTACTTTTGTTGTTGTTGTAACTCCAAAATGAAAAAGTCGTAAGTAAAACCACATTGCGATGTTTTATTAACCACCAAGCAATATTAGCTTGCCATGTTTAGTCATCCTGAAGTGGAAAGCAAGTTGGAAATATTCACATATATATCACAGGGTTTTATAATCGTGAAGTGAAGAATGAACAGGAAGATGATGTGCTGGTGGTGATACAGTGACACCCCGTTATAACGCACCCCGATTTAACGCGAATTCGGATATAACGCGATGAGTCATTGGACCCAGCATTATTTCTTTTTGTCTTTTTTTTTTGTGGTCGATTAGTTGTTGAAGCAGGGGAAATTTCAGTCATAGACGACTGGTCTTCCTCATTCCACTGCTGGTCGATAGAAAGCCTGAGCCTACACTTTTACCAACCCAAGGGCTTTTTAACCTCCTGCACCACATAGACATGGTATGAGAGCAACCGGCCTTTGATGACGCTGTAAGTTATACACAGCGGTGGAAATCCAAATTGGCAGAGCTGGGGGCACGGGGAATCGAACCGCCGGCCCTCAGATTAGGAGTCTGACCTAGAAAAAAGTCAGACACTCTAACCACTCCGCCACAGAGAACTGAAACCTGATTTAATGCGACCCCGCTGTTTTTACAATGACGTTGTCTGGACTCCAATGATCGCCTTATACTGGGATTACATTGTAACTCAAAGTGAAATCCATACGTGAAGCAATTATGTGTTGGCTACCCAAAGCAGCAATTCCACAATTCATTGAATATGCAGGTATCTGTTTTCAACGTGTATTCCTTGCATGACTAGTTATCATATCTTAAGGAAGTATTCATATTATAGAAATTATATTAACTATATATTTGATTTCTAAGAATTGATCAGAATTACTTGGTCTAATACTTCTGGAAACATCAGTCCCTACTTACTAAGTTGGCAATACAATATTACATTCGGTGATGTCAGACCTGGGAGGCAGAATTAGATAGTAACTTTAATGTTCTTTGCTTGTAACCTATCATTCAATATCATATATATATAGACCAACCAGCCATGGTAGCCGAATGAGTTGAGCGTCCACCTCCCGTTTTGGTAGGTTGTGGGATATGAATCTGCATGTTTGAATCCTGGCTGAGTCAAAGCAATGACTTAAAAACTTTTATTTTTCGCTGCCTAGCCTGGTGCTCGGCATTACTATGGTAGGGCCAGGAGCAGTGGATTGAGGAAGACCAATTGTCGGTTGCTTAATCAACTAATGTACCATATGTGTAATGTTTTCCTTGGAGACCTGGGCCCATATGCATGGAGCAGTGTTAGCTAGGCAAACCGCAGTTAGGGAGGGATTTCTGGTTTAGCGCCGAAAAGTTGTTATGCATGGAGCAGTGTTAGGCCTAACACCACATGTTTAAAGTCTAAGAATGTAAACCTACCCCCTAGCAGGTTTACAGCGGTGTTAGTGTTAGGTTAGTGTCAGGATGGAGCCAAAATCTATTCAATCTATCATATTTAACAGAATTAAATACGCAATAAGTGAAATTTCATCAAATTAACCCAAAATTCAAAGCGAAATTCACGCCGCGGCTACATCGGCGGAGATATTAATATTTTCGAATCAACGAATGTGAAGTAAACAAATCGCCACCGCCACATCGACGTCGATATACATACTGTCGCCGCGCCGGTTAGTGTGCATGTGTGGGTCTCAATCTATTCAATGCTGTCATATTTAACAGAATTACATACGCAATAAGTGAAATTTTATCAATTTAACCCTAAATTCGAACCGATATTAACGCGGCATTGGCGGTGTTATTCATATTGTCAAATCGAGGGATTTCCCAAATCTATAAATAACTTAACGTTTAGCTAACATGAACCGTTTAAGTGCCCATGCATACGGCGTGACATAGTTCTCGAAGCTGCCAATAACCGGTGGTAGCTACCCGGTGTTAGGGGGTTAACACCACACACCGCTAACACCGCTCCATGCATACGGGCCCTGATGACATTTTTCTACGTTATTGGGATGCTCAAGAGTAACTAGTTACTCATGAGGCTAACTATGTCTCGGTGCTAATTCATGGCTGCACCCTGTCAGTATGTGTGCGGTATCCTGACCTACAAAAAGCTGATGAGGATGACCAGGGCTGCGTGACCTCAATATTCACAGCTTGACAACATAAACCCTCAGTTTCGAATGGACATTAAAATTGCATAGTCTGATGGTTTTGAATTTCTGTATATTTTCTGAGATAAATATATTATTTCGATCACTAGTATCTACTTTACATTAGTTCAAAGTTACTTTCATTTTAAATGGTAAACTTTTGAGATATTTTGAGTGCAACCATGGAAAATTAGCTTTGGCATGCTTGCCAAAACTCCGACACCATAGACTTCGGCAGTAACAGGTTCTGTTAAATTGACTCGTTATTGCCTTCTACGCAGAAATAAATGCTTAATAAGTGCATTAGTATCTAAGTTAGATATGTAAAATCAAATCTAGATAATTGGTTTGGTTTTGAAAATTTGATATTTCATCAGACCATGCAGCTTTAAATAACAGGGCAGATTAAAAATTAACAAACTTTATATCGTCATATTTGGATATCTAAAACCGTCTGGATCAAGTTCATACCCATTTAATCGAAACGGTTCCGTTGTGTTGCTGATCCCCAGGTATAACCGCTTGGGGCCGGGAGTGTCCTGGTGCACCCATCGTTTACACATGCTTACAGTTCAGGTGCACCTGAATGCACCTGCAATCGGGTAGCACTCTATTTCTGATAGATCAACAAATAGTCAGGAAAAGTTATCTAGAAAAGCAATTAAACTATAGGCGCCCCAGGGATGTAAGCGCGTGGAAATTGCGGGCGCACCCGAGTGCTCCTGCCTCCAAAGGGATAAATGATGGGGGATGGGGAGGCGCCGGGGGGGGGGGGGGTTAAATGCACAAAACAGTGTGGCAGTATTGGAATCCCAGAAAAGCCATTTCATGAAGTTGAATAAGGGCTCTATATATGGGGTGATATTACTTTGGCCACTAACGCCTGTATCACGCTCACATTCGGCGTGATTTGATTTCGTTGCTTATTGCTCAAACTTTAATCATTTGGCAAAATGGATATCTTTTCCTTGCTGAATGCAATAATGACGTGATGGCCGAATGAGGTAGAGCATCTGTCTCCCATGTTGGTAGATCGTGGGATCGTGGGTTCGAATCCTGGTCAAGTCAAACCAATGACTTAACAATTGATACTTGTTGCTTCCTAGGCAGATGCTCGGCATTACTAGGATAGGGCAAGGAGCAGTGGAATGAGGAAGACCAGTCGCCTGCGACTGAAATTTCCCCTGCTTAAGCAACTAATGTACCAAAGAAATTTTTTTTTACCAGTGAAAGGAAATTGCAGCCATTGCTCAGAGGACCTTTCAATATTATCGTTCCAGATAGCTGACATTTATCATCAATATTTACAAACTCACGCCTTAGGGAATATCAGACACTTGATGAATGCCAGAACTCTCTATCCAACACCATAATCCAAAGACATTCTTTTGCATCCGCATAGGCATTCCTAACCCAGTAGTACTTGTCTTCAAAGGAAAACTCTGCATCCAAACCAACCCTGTTCTGATAAAGCAGATGTCCTGCCATCGAAGGGATATTCAATTGAAACAGATTACAGATTGGGCATTGAAAAATTGTTCACACACGGCAAGGTTTCGCCAATAAGGTTGTTTGTGTGTTGATTTGCGTCCTACAAACATCTTAGCTCGCCAATAAGAAGGATTCATACTGGATGGAGTCTGAGTGGGTGGAGCTATTACAGATGGATCGAAGGTGATGGCTACATACGGGTGACTTCAAATGGCAGTAGCCTTAACACCTACTGACCACTACTGACCACTACTGACCAGTACTGACCACAACTGACCAGTACTGACTAATACTGCCTAATACTGACCAGTACTGACTAGTACTGACCTCTACTGACCAGACTGACCAGTACTGACCACTACTGACCACTACTGACCAGTACTGACCACTACTGACTACTGACCACTACTAACAGACTGACCACTACTGACCAGTACTGACCACTACTGACCAGTACTGACCACTACTGACTACTTCTGACCACTACTACCAGACTGACCACTACTGACCAGTACTGACCAGTACTGGCTGGTACTGACCACTACTGACCGGTACTGACCACAACTGACCACTACTGACCAGTACTGACCACTACTGCCCAGTACTGGCCACTGCTGACCACTACTGACCACTACTGACCACTACTGACCAGACTGACCACTACTGACCAGTACTGACCAGTACTGGCTGGTACTGACCACTACTGACCGGTACTGACCACAACTGACCACTACTGACCACTACTGACCACTACTGCCCAGTACTGGCCACTGCTGACCACTACTGACCACTACTGACCACTGCTGACCACTACTGACCAGACTGACCACTACTGACCAGTACTGACTGGTACCGACCACTACTGACCACTACTGACCAGACTGACCACTACTGACCACTACTGACCAGACTGACCACTACTGACCAGTACTGACTCGGACTGACCAGGACTGGCTAGCATTAACCAGCACTGATCAATACTGACCAGTACTGATCACTGTTGACCACTACTTGCCACTACTGACCACTACTAACCACTACTGACCACTACTGACCACTATTGACCAGTACTGACCATTACTGACCATGACTGGCCAGCACTAACTAGCACTGATCAATACTGACCACGACTCACCTGTACTGACCACTATTGACCAGTACTGACCACTACTGACCACTACTGACCAGTACTGACCAGTACTGACCAGTACTGACCAGTAGGCCCTACTGACTAGGACTGACCACTACTGACCAGTACTGACCAGTACTGACCATTACTGACCGGTACTGACCCGTACTGACAGGTACTGACCAGTACTGACTGGTACTGACCAGTACTGACTAGCAGTGACTAGCAGTGACTAGCAGTGACTGGTAGTGACTGGTTGTGACTGGTAGTGAGTGACTAGTAGTGAGCAGATAGGTCTGTGTAAAAGGGGAAGAGTGAAACATTTGTACTCCTTGCGATACTGCAAGTGTGTGCTTGGAAGTTATTATTGCGACAGTTTAATAAGGCATGCCGGGTAGTGCGAATTTGGTTGGGATAAGCCCATAGTGCAATATGCGCCTAAGGTGCCATGTCTAGCAATGGTTCAAATCGCTCCGCGCCCGATTCAAATAACTACGGGCGTAATCGATTAATCGACTCTGGTCACCCGAGCCACTTTTTGGCACATGCGCACATCCTACAGAGTCGGGTCAAATAATCGAATACGCTTCTACGCGCTCGGGTGGTCACTTTATTTTTTCTTTTAATAATCGATAAAACTACAGCAAAATAGGATTTAAAGTATTTTATGATGGCCTAGTTTATCTATATTTCCATTTCATTAATCTAAGTAATTCTTTAAAAAAAACATGTATGACTGGTACTGGTGGCTGTTATTCTGCAGGACGGTACCAACGCAAATGTGATGTCATCGCTTGAAGCCAACCTCAGCTAAGAGGTGGGTTACTTGGGTCGGATCATTTTGCACACGGCACGTGTATTTGTCGACTCTACTCGCAGTGTTCGATTCGAAATTCTGACGACTCGGGTGACCCGAGTCGCTCGGGTCGTGTTAATCGATTACGGCCTACATGAGTGTTCGGGACGCGATCTGAGCCCTCTTGTAAAGCTACGTGTTCACATGGCAGTTTGATAGATCTTGTCTTTATTTAGGATCCATAATAAATGCATACTAAGTCATCTGTTTGCCTATTTGGGATTTACAACCTACTAACATCTAAGATCATCGACAAATTGGTACTGATTTGTGACAGATGTACTTATAGCGATATTGGGTGGATATGTAGGACGTATAGGGCGCCACATTCCTATGCGGGAGGTCGTAGGGTCAATCCCCAATCGGGTCAGATGAAAGACACATTCATGAATTTGTCAATATCTTGTCAGATGCTCGACATTCAGTTTCAAGATAATGTGACTGAATGAAATATTGGGAGATACTGCTTGTGGCACCGCATCACAGTGGGACAACACTATAAAGCTGCTATCAGTCGCACCCTGTCACACGTCGGTATCTGTCCTGATATGATCTCAGATGTTGCTAAGATACAAAGCCCCTGCCCCAAATAAATGAATTCTGAATCTCAGGTCAATTACAGTTCCTTCTTAATAATAAAATCCTCACCATATTTCAACCACTAATTTGATTTAATAGAAAAATGAAAAGTTCAGTCGCGAAAACCGACAAACTCCATCCAGGCCAAAATGAAACCATGATTATGACATTTGAACTGAAGTTGCCATCATTCCGATAATCAAATCTGTGTTTACACAGAAAATGTACATCCTCTATATAACGCACTACACAATGTGACATTTATAGACTTTAACTGGAAATCAAAACAATAAAATATATTTTACAGGAAACAACTGAAATGGATCTGTCGGGTTCTTTTGCCCCTTCAAATATAATACCCCTGTCACACTACGACGTAACACGCAAACGTAAGGCTGACGTGATCACGTTTCATCATTACGTTGACGTATGTTGGGTTACGTTATGATGACGTCAGAATGACGTTAGACTGACGTCGAGCTATGTCATGTTACGTCGTGTGACGTCGGCGCGTGTCAAAGTTTTGAACCTGTTCAAAACTTTCGACGTAACTCGAACATAAGGGTTTACGTTCGCCGTACGTTCTGTACACGTTCGTCGAACGTCAATAACGTTAAACAGACGTTAGTCAAACGCTGCTCACTACGTTCAACTACGTTCCACTACGTTGACCCACATTAAACCCAGTGGAAACGTCCACGCGGCGTAATGGGAACGTCAGGAGAACGTACATTCAACGTACATTTACCGTTTTGCCACCGTTTCATGATGTAAGTAACGTAAGGTAATGTAAAGCAATGTAGTTCTGGCGATGGAATAATGTACATAACGTTCCCTGAGCGTAATTACATTGTCCTCTCTCGTTGAATGATGCTATCACTACGCTTTACCGCCGTTACTCTCTCGTCCACTACGCTGCATCCATGTTCAACTTGTGCCCAAATTTGCATACTACGCCGAGAAGTTCGTGTTTTTCACGTTCTCCCTACGTTGATGTCGTTACATCGTAGTGTGACAGGGCCATTAATTTGACCAGAAAAATATCAAAACTATTTGTAACCCACTAGGCTTAAATAAGTAAAGGCACAAACTCTGTGAGCAAATGCTCTTCATAGAGAGAGGACATCATCACAGTGTAGGTCTATTCTATTTGAGAGATGTCTTTGGTAAGATCTTCTAGTAAAACGGGCCGCGTAATCGGTTCCGTGCCGGTATAAGAGGTGCACATGTTATGACAGCGGGGTTAGTGTTTGTGTGTGGGGTGTGTGTGTGGGTGTGGGTGGGGGTGGGGAGTGTCGGGAGGGGAGCTTCACTTAGTTGAGGGAAAAGGGTGAAGGGCGCATTCCATATACGCGTAATGCGTAATGCGAATGCGAATGCGAATGCGACAAAAAATCGAAACGCCTTGAAACCTATGAGGTACATTCCATATACGCGTAATGCGTAATACGAATGCGAATGCGTCAGAAATTCATTATCCCGATCGCTCTATGTAGCGATCGGTGCGTAATGCGTTATGCGTCAAGCTGGATGTGAATAGAAACCTGAGTCTGATGTGTCCATTAGCTTAACACCAGGAGAGGAGACTGAGTATTAGGGAACAGTCTCACAGAGGGGTGCTAATTGGAAACACATGGTGAGCTGGGCACCCCAGAGACATACGGTTAGGGGAAAGCTAAAAATGCTACCATATGCACAGAAATATGAATACTTATCTATAATTTGGTTATAATAAAGGTAGGAACCCCCATGTGACATACAAAAAGTTACATAGATATACATGCAATATTTGGTCATATACAGAGCAGTATGGAGAATAATTGTTTATTTATATTTTTTAAATATAGCCAGTCGTGCGCCACATAACGCATTACGCGTATATGGAATGCTGGCATTCGCATAACGCATAACGCGTAATGCATAAAGCATTACGCGTATATGGAATGCGCCCTTGAGGGTGGGGCTCGGGGGTGCTGCGTCCTACCCCAAATAGAGCAGTGATAAATAGAGTGCCCAGCCGCACAGTCCCTATAAACACGGCGTCCCGATGGAGGGCGCCACCCCCGGCGGACAAGGCAGTTCAGATCAGTCAGGGTTCTCGCTATCGTGCACCGAAGTTCTGAGCGTGACCTGACCGAACAGGGTGTGCATGGTCACTTAAAGCTGCACAGTCCGCTAAAACATCAACTTTTCAAAACCAAAGCAATTATCTAGAGTTGATTCTACATATCTAACTTAAATACTGGTGCACTTAAACATTTGTCGCTACCTAGAAGGTAAGAATACTGAGGCAATTTAATGGAATTTGTTTCTGCAGAAGCCTATGGTGTCAGAGATTTGGCATGCTTGCCAAAATTAATCTAGCATGTTTGCACTTCAAATATCTCAAAAGTTAGCCATTTAATATATAAGTTACTTCAAATTAAAGTAAGGTATATTATGACAATCAACCTAATATATTTATCTCAGGAAATGACATTAACTGAAAAACATCGGACTGTGTAACTTTAACAGAACAGGGTGTGCAGGGTCAATTAGAACTATGTGTAAAATGGTACAGCTTTCGTAAAGTACCTGTGTACATGTACGTCTGCGCCTCATTGTGCACATGCATTCCCTTTAGCCTATGTGTCTGTATTTGTATACCCGCATTTGTGTACGTATGTGTATGTTATACAGCTGCTGGTATGTATAAAAACACCATTGCAAAACAATCTCTGCAAAGTATTTCGAGCAACTCTGACCGGTCCTGAATTATACTACGGTATGCTCCAACCAGAAAGTTAGTGAAGCTCTAGGTATAGCTGAGTGGGATATCGTTCATCAAAGGTTGTGGTATGTGTGATCCTGTCTGTGGGAAAGTGCATATGAAAGACCCCTTGCTGCTTATCGGAAAGAGTAGTCTATGTGGTGGCAGTGGGTTTCCTCCAAAGAAATATGTCAGAATAACCATATGTATGATGTCCAATAGCCAATGATAAAATATTAAAAATCAATGTGCTCTAGATGCGTTGTTAAATACAACAAACTTTTTGTGTAACTACACAGGGCCAGTTAGATAGGATATAGTGAGTATGCTATAATATAGGGAACTGAAGATAGATAGCACATATATTATATATATACATCCACTGTATACCAACTGATATAGCGCTATGCCCTTGCCTCCTTGCAAGCTAGAGCAGCACTGAGCAATACCGAACCGTTATTTATCTGCAGCTCTTTGTAGCTATGGGCAGATCTGAGCAGTACTGAGCCGATATATGTTATGAGCAGCTATGAGCAGAACAGCATTAAGCACCACCGTGCACTAGTGAGCTCCTGGAGGCTATGAGTATGAGCAGTGTTTTATTTTGAGCAGCTCTGAGCAGCACCTTGCGATTCACAGTTGTTCTGAACAGCTCAGAGCTCTATTGAGCTGCAATGGGCTGCGTTTAGCTGTCGAGTGCAGCATTGAACAGCATTGAGCTGTTCTGAGCAGGACGAAGTCGTTTTGAGTACATCGGAGCAGCTGTGAGTAGATGTGAGCAGCTCGGAGCAGCAGTTCGGAGCAGCAGTTCGGAGCAGCAGCTCGGAGCAGCAGCTCGGAGCAGCAGTTCGGAGCAGCAGCTCGGAGCAGCAGTTCGGAGCAGCAGTTCGGAGCAGCAGTTCGGAGCAGCAGCTCGGAGCAGCAGCTCGGAGCAGCAGCTCGGAGCAGCAGTTCGGAGCAGCAGTTCGGAGCAGCAGTTCGGAGCAGCAGTTCGGAGCAGCAGTTCGGAGCAGCAGTTCGGAGCAGCAGCTCGGAGCAGCAGTTCGGAGCAGCAGTGGGTGCACGTTATTGTGGATGGCCATTTTCTGAACCAAAAAGGGATGAGTGCGGGCGGTATAGATAGATGGCAGGTATTGAGGGGAATATAGTTGGGGATCGTTCTGCAAGACTTTCTACCCCTCCTACTTCCACCCTCACACCCCTCCAGCTTCTAGACCATCTTCCCTCTCAGCAACTGCCTGTTCCTATAGCAATTAAAGTTGCATGGTCCGATGAAACATATTTTTGTCATAGCCAAAACACTAACCTACATTTGATTTTATATATCCATCTTAGGTTCAGGTGCATTAACTAAGGCTTTGGGGAAGCATATGCAGAATAATCAGTAAATTTATTACCCTATCCATTTGGGCACCTACTTTGAGACAGCCATCAGGCAGGGCAGCCACTCACCAATTAGGTCAATCTTGTGACCTCATTAGTCTTGCCCCCATTCCCAGTACCATATATGGGATTAGTCAGGTTCCAGACTACCTACACATTAATAGGTCATTCCTCATCACATGAACATGGCGAGATGTGAATGTGGGCCACATCAACAAGACTTTTGACAAGCTTGCTGAAATGATTTTGGGTTCTTTCAGCTCAAATTGCTCCAAAACTAGCCATTTTTCATCCAAATGACTCCGTAACAATGCATAATATGTTATAATAGTCAACTTAATACATTTATCTAAAAAATGATGCAAAAATTCGAACCTCATCGGACTATGCAACTTTAAAGCAACTCCCACTCCGTGAATTTGACTGTTTACTCATGTTTAGCTGATAGCCTCACATGAATCCCACTTCTGATTGGAGCAGCGGGAACGTCGCTTGTTCATAATAAAAGGTAGTCAGTGATCTTTTTGAGAATTGCATCTTTTTCCACAGTGCACACAGGACATGGCATACCAAGCATTTGCATTGCCTTGTTCTCTGCTAGAAGTGGAGCTGGTTAATTTTCTGATGTTGTGACGTGGAACGATATTTGCGATTCTCAGAACTTTTCGCCAATCGTTGTCACGTCATCATGTAATGTGAGTTGGTCTGTTGTTGGCTCCCTGACAACGTTACTTTTCCCCATCATTCTGACTACGTGTGTCATTAGTTGACATTGATGGCTTCTGTGAGATCGAAGGATATGGTGATCACGTGGTTACACTCATTGCCATCGGGATAGGTATCTTCGGAGGGAAAACACTGCAATGTAGTCTGACTGAGTGTTTAATTTTTCGTGAACTCCAATAACTCATGCAGAAATATAATCTGCAAATGTATGTATGTATGATACTATACATCAGCCCTCCAGTACACTGGAACTTGGAAAGGTTAACAGAAAGGCGGAAGGGTTAACAGCTACAGGAATGGTTAACAGAGTCAGGATGGTTGAACACTTAGTGGGAGGGTTAATACTGCATCATCATCATGCTGTCGGTTGCGATGCGACAAAGACTGCTTTCATTACTTGACTGCCTCTCTCCATTTAGCTCTCTGCTGTGGGAGTTGCGTCCATGAGTCGGTCTTAATGTCTCTCAGCTTCAGGTTTCTCTTGATGGTATCCTTGAACTGGAGATGAGGGCACCCTCTCTTTCTGTAGCCAGAAGACAGTTGAGAATAGAGGATCTGCTTTGGTAGCCTGTTTGATGACAACCTCATGAGGTGTCCAGTCCACCGGAGATTCTTTTTGATCAGAAGATCTTCCATAGAGGGCAGCCCCGTTTATTTGAGTATTTCCTTATTTGTCACTTTGTCCTTCCAGGTTAGCCTCATGATTGAAAGCAGATGTCGCATCATGAAGGCATGCAGCTTTTTCACCTGTCGTCTGTACACTGTCCAGGCCTCGGCTCCGTATAGTAGGGTGGATAGCACGATTGCATGGTAGATCTTACCTTTTACCCAAATGGACACATGGTGGTTGTTCCAGAGTCTCTGGCATAGTCGGCCGAAAGATGCGCTAGCCTTGGCCATCCTCCTCTGTATCAACATCAATGCGTCCATCACTTGATATAGTGCTTCCGAGATAGGTGAATTCCGGAACAGAGTTCAGCTTGTTTCCGTCAACCATGATCTCCTCCTCTCGGGTACTTGTAGAGTTGGGTTGGTACAGCACCTCCATCTTCTTGATGTTAATCTTCAGGCCAAACTTCTTTGATGCATCGGAGAAAGCATCCACTATTTTCTGGATCTCTTCAACAGAGTGGGCAACCAGTGCACTGTCATCTGCGAATAGTAGCTCTCTCACCAGTATCTGAGTAGTCTTGGTCTTCGCTCTGAAGTGTGCGACATTGAATAGGTCAGCCCTCTGGCTGGACTGTATATAGATGCCATCCCCCATGTCTCGGAAAGCCTCGTCGAGCATTGCTGATAGGAAGATGGAGAAGAGCATGGGGGCCAGTACACAACCTTGCTTGACCCTTGCTTGAGAGGGAGGGTTAACAGACACAGGTTGAGCTTCCACACACAGGGAGGGTTTCCACACAGAGAGGGTGAACAGATACAGGAATGGAGGGTTAACAGTTTTGTAGCGATTTCTAGGTCAAATGTCACTAGTGTCATTTACTCCGCATACTGCAGTAAACACTTATTTTTAACACATGTACATCTTATTCCCCCACAAACACGCGTACACACATAATATCAATCCTTATGAGTTGTTAATATAGGTATTCCTAAGCAAATAACTCGGACGCCATATTCCATTCCAAATAACGGGAGGTTCTCCTTCAGTAACAAGAATAAAATGGATGAAGCGGAAGAACAACAAAAACAACACCATAACAGATTCATGGTTTGCACTGCACTCCACTCAAAGTCAAAGTCAAGCACTCTACTTCTATCAATTCACCCAGGTCCACAAATGGTACAAATGGAATACTGACAGCATCAACTGTAAGGCATCGACTCACATCTGCTCAGTCAGTACTGACTCGGTCCTACCGGAAGTGACAGTCGTCTCAATATCAACACCCTCATGGCATGGATCTCAAAGAAAGAGCCGATATTGAGGGAAAAGAACTCGCAAAGGGGATATATCCAGCTAACTAGCTTACCAATCGTATTTCAACACTTCAGTAGTATTATGCTACAAAACAATCTATTTGAATGAATCATAAATAAAGGGAGCCACACACTCTGCAGGGTTTTAGACGAAGAGTTGACTGGTGATCACTCATCTGCCATGTTGGCTTTGGAACAAAGCACCGCACATTACTTACCATTCATGAGATGTGTGCTGGATTCGGCTAAGGAAAACACCATTCAAAATCTCGGGTACTGTATGTACAATTGAACCGGTAAGTTAATGCAATCTATATTTGCGATTTTTAAGAGCACTAGGTTTCGAGTATCATAGATATTCGATGGAGATCATTGCGAATGCATGATGTGTTGATATTTCACTTCTTGCCATAGCAACCAGCGTAGGCCAGGGCGATACTTCACCTACTGGCTGGTTTAGGATCTATTTGTTCCTATAGGTGGAGAGCGAAGATATAATTTAGAGATACAATAACATTGGATCATGTATCGCCTTATATGTACAGGCGTTTGCGTCAGCTGACAGTGGCTTTAAGTGTAAATAAGATCAAAATGACAGTCCAACAACACATTCCATTATATGATATACTATATATAAGGTAACCTCCTAGTTGTCACTCAATTTTAATACATTGTTTGTATTGAGAGAAAGGCAATACACAGCTAATTTAAACAAATCCAACGTGCCATAGCAATCGACGCAGGCCAGGGTGATACCTCACTTACTGGCTGGTTTAGGATCTATTTGTTCTTATAAGTGAAAAGCATGAACAGGTTGGAGAGCT
>CM059191.1:11192577-11208921 GCA_030323885.1 Branchipolynoe longqiensis
AGGAGAGGAGGCGGACGTATAGTATGGAATTTTATTTGAGAGAGGTAGTAGATAAGTGAGTAATGATCAATACATGAGGTGAGAGTCAATAGTCATATGAAGTAAGTGAGTAATGTTCAAAGTCAAGTGTAAGGCAGTATTCAAGGAAGTAATGATCAAGTCTAAGGTGAAGGTCAATAGTAATAACAAGTAAGTGCGTAATGTTCAAAGTCAAGTGTGTAGGTAAGTCAAAATCGTCAACTAGAGTCTTGGGTGACCCGGGCCTCAACCAAATAGAGTTGAGAGTGCCCGGGTCGCGACCGTGAAGGCCTCTTTGGGGACGTAGGAGTGGAGGGCGGACGACCGCCAGTGGCCGAGGTCGGCGACGTCCTTAATGGCGGCACCGGCGGCGGCGCACGCCTGTGCGGCACCCCGACGGAGGCTGTGGAGAGTGTACATGGCGGGGTTCGGGGACCCCGAGTGACGTAGGGCGGCCCGTAAGGCCGTCGTGAGAGTCTTCACTGTCAAAGGGGATCCGTCCGGTGTCATAAATGCCGGGTCGAGGGTGTCGAGTGGGGTGGCGCCCGCGTATTGTCTCCAGGCGCGGACAGGGCAGCAGATGGAGCTCGGTATGCTGGGGATCGTTATGGCGTAGTGGTCGAGGCGTCCTTTGGAGGTCTTAGTCGAGCGGACTAGGATGGTGAGGTGTGTCCGGTGAGGCGTGACCTCGTGGTACCTTATGGTGTGGCCCGGGTCGTCGGGCCGACCGGTCACGAGGAGGTTCCCTTGTCGGAGTAGGGAGAAGTACCCGATGAGGAGTGCCGCTGTGAGCACCTTGGCGTTGCGGCCGGCCCGGAAGAGGAAGGTGGTGACGGCGCGGAGGCCCGTCGGGGTGAGGGGAGGGGCCTGTCGTGGTACATGGCCGGAGTCCCGGAATATGCCCCTCTTTATGATCTTGACGAGATATGAGTCGAATGCTCTCGTCTTGCCGTCCTTGAGCTCGACCCATGTCCGAGCGGCGCTGAGGTGGTTCATCACGGCTCCCGGGGATCGGAGCAACAATGAGATTGAGGCGAGGTATGATGCTAAGTCGCTCTGGGTTGGACGGGCAGGGTTGTAGTCCGCGTCGAGGGCGTGTGTGAGGTATGTGGCTATCTGGCGTCGTTTGTTCCTCCAGGTACCCTTGGCCAGGCCGGCTCTGAAGAGGTGGGCAAGTCGATGTTGTTGTTCCTGGTTTCCTGGTGAGAGAGGCAAATATGTGTCTCGAGCCAGGCTATTCGTCCGGGTCGAGTATGGATGTAGCGTGGACGACCCGGACGCGGACGAGATCCATGTCGTCCACGAATCGATCCGCCTTCCGCCTGGCGGCCCGATCGAAAGGCGCCCTGCTGAGGGCGTCGGCAAAGGCGATCTCGGTGCCGGGCTTGTGGACGACTCGGATCTCGCACGAGTTGAGTGCCGCAAATCTCCATATCGCTCGGGCGCAGGCGCAGAGGGTGGGGTCCCTGCCCGCTCCGGATTCGAGGACGACCTGGGATGCCTGGTTGTCGGTGTTGATGACGACTGCATAATCTTGGGGGTTGGGCGGGGTCAGGGCGTGGAGGGCGACAATGAGGTTTATCGCCTCCAGCTGTGCGATGTTGTGTCCGTCTGCTATGTATTCTGGTTGATACTCTTCCGTGATGTACCCCCCTGGGGAGTGCGCTCCCCCGGCGAGGAGTGATGAGTCGCACTCGATCACCCATTCGAGCCTGGGTGGTGGGCGGAGCAGGACGACGCCGTTCGATATGTGTGCGTATTCTTTGAACCATTCGATGTCGAGGGTCATCTCATGGGTTGTGTGTTTCCCGCTGTAGGGGGCGGCTCTGAGTGCCGCGAGTATCCGATTCATGTATCTCCTGGCCGGGCGCACGCACTTCGCGATGTGCTGGAGTCGTCCGACCAGCCGCTGGAGGTCCTTTCTCGATGCCTTGGATCCTGTCGTCCAGGCGGCGCACTCGGTGACCACCTCGTGCAGTTTCAGTGCCGGTATGCGGACGACCATGTCTGTAGTGTCCACCTCGAAGCCGAGCCATTCGACCTTTTGTGAGGGCGGGATACACTTGTGGGTCGCGAGTTCGAGGCCGAGGTCAGCGGCAAGCTGGACTGCGTCGACGTATGCCTCGACCGCCTGGTACTCTGTGGGTGCCGCTCCGACAAAGTCGTCCAGATAACACAGTACGAAGTGTCCCTTTTTTCGTAGCAGGTACGTGACGGCATTGGTGGTCCTCGCGCATGCCATGGACGACGTGCGGCACCCAAAGGGAGGGGCGATGTCAAAATAGAATTTGTCGTCTAGTGTGACCCCGAGGAGGGGGACGGACAGGGGGCAGGTGCGTAGTTGGCGGTATGCGCGTGCGAGGTCGATTGTCCATATCCACGCCCCTTGTCCGATGCGGGTGACCTCGTCGGTGAGGTTCGTTATGTTTGGCAGGGTGTATGTGACTGGTCGTCCTTGGTAGTGGGCTTTCCGTATCCCGGAGTTAACGCTAGCTCCTCTGGGGAAGCTGAGGTCGACGATGACCCGGCGCTCAGTGGTGTTCTTTTTTGCGCGGGTCATCATCGGGCTGGTCTGTGCCCATGGGTGGAATGGTGGGTGGCTGAAGGGGCCGAGGAGGGCGCCCCGAGACGTTTCATCTCGTATGTATTTCTCAATCCATTCGAGGTTTTGAGGATCTTCGCGATGGTTTGCTCTTGAGGGTACGGGTGCCGTGTCGGCTGTATAGTCGACAGGCCAGCCGTACTCAAGGAAGTCGAGTAGCTCGGTGTCATGATAGTCGGGGAGTAGTGCCCTCCACCGGTCGATCCTGAGTCCCGATGGGACTGGGATGCGTGCGACGACATGATTGGGAAGTGCCGTTTCCCTTACCTGGGTATATATGTACTGGTATACCTGGTTGACCCATTCCGCGTCTGCCGCTACTGGCCATATCTTGTCGAGTATGGTCCTGTATGAGAGGGGGGTGTGGGGAGGGTTGTAAGAGGTGATGTCCCGGTCGCCGCAGTCGTCCGTTACGTCGTCAATGTCCTCCGACGCGTGGGCACGTTGGTGGTATGTTAGTAGTGCGTCAGGTGGTTCGTCGTGGTGTGTTGGGTGGTGGCCGCTGTGTTGGTCGGGTCGTGCCGAGGCGATGGGCTGTATGCATGCGACCGTGAGTCCGGTGGCGCAATGTCGTGTGACGACGTCAGCGGTGGCGGCTGTGGTCAGTGCGTATCGGTGGTGGCGGTCGTTGTTATTGGTGGTGGGCGTGCCGTTGTGTGTCGGTGTGTCGTGTAGTGTGTCGGCCGGCGCGTGGCTCCCAGCTCCTCCTACCCGAGGTGTTCGGGTTGGGCTGGGTGTAGTGTGGGCAGCGTCTGCCGTGGGTCGGTTGCTGCTGGTGGGAGTGGCAGGCGGGGTGGGGCTGTAAGCTGGTTGTAGGCAGTGCTGTATAGCTTCCATGCTATCGGCTCCTACCCGGGGTGTTCGTGCCACGGGTGGAGTTGTGGGTGGGGTCGTGTTTGAGTTTCCGGCTGTGGTGCTTGTTCCGGCGTGGGGCGAGTCGGTGGTGTCGGGTAGGCGAGCCCCGTAATGGTCGTTACGGGGGCTATTAGTGCCGCCGGCGGTGCGTCTGGCGACTGATGTGTCGGCGCCGGCGCGGCGGGGGTGGGTGGTAACGGCGAATGGCGGGGTGCCGCCGGTGTGGGTGGGGGAGGGGTGTGTGTCTGTGGTGTGTGCGGGGCCGCTCACCACGTGGTCTTGTGTGGCGGTTGAGTTTAAATGTGTTAGGGAGCTGCTCTCGGGTGTGGCGTGGGGCCCGTCTGGTGACGCGTCTGTGTCCACGTGTTGTGATATGTCCGAGTTTGATTGTTCGCCTGGGTTTTGCCGGGTTCGTCGTGCCCATAGTAGTTTTAGGGTTGGTTGGCATGCGTTTTGTGGGCTGTGAGGGAGGCGGGGTGTTTGGTGGTTGGTGTCAGGTGTGTAGGCGGAGGTGGTTGGGGTGGTTGGGGTGGGGTTATGTGGGTTGGGGGTATTTGGTTCTGGTTCGTATGTGTGTCTGTCGGGGCTCCAGTGTTTGATTGTATTTTGTAGTGTGCGTGTGGCGGAGACTAGTCTCATGGCAGGTTGTGGAGGGGTGTGGGGGGAGGGTGTGGGGGTTGTGGCGGTTTGTTCGGCCTGGCCGGGGCCTATCACTGAAAATCCGCCCTCTGTTCGTCGGTCTCGGGTGCCGCCGCCGCCTTGCGGTCTGTCTGCCGCCTTTTGTTGTTACAATCTTGTTCTTTGTGTGGGTTTGCCTTCTTGTACTTGTTGGCGCACCATCCGCACACGTGCGCGCGTCGTTCGCTGCCAGTGCCGTGTGAGGTGGAGTGGCCGCAGTCTGTTCCCCAGTTCCACCTGTGGCAAGGTCTGCCGTCAGTTTTGTGGTTAAACTCGGGCCTTTTGTATGGGGTGTTGATGGGTGCTGTCTGTTGTTCGTCGCTCCTGTTCTGTACCGCACGTGTGTTTCGGTTCTTTTCTTCTTTCTGGATGCCAGCAAGGCATGCTGCGCGTTGTAGGTCTTTAATTGCCTGTTGGTCTTTCCAACCTTTCGGTAGTCGTCCGTCGTCCACCATGGCGAACACTTTTTCCGACCAGGCGAGGCACGTGTCCCATCTCCAATCTGCTGCCATCTCGAAGATGTCGTCCTGGTGGTCTAGTATTGGTCTAGTCCAGGACTGGGGCACCTTGGGGTCTTTCCTCATACGTGCGAGTGCCGCTAGGTACTCGTGCCACGTGCTCTCGCCTGGCCCGACCTTTCCTTTCCTTTCTTCCCTTATTACGTACGTATGGGGAAGGAGGTGAGCCTTACCTCGGCTGGTTGTTCGTCCATCGTGGTCGTTTGCCCTTATTATGGCGTCTACCATGTCTCGCTGTTCGTCGTCGTCGGTGGATGAAGCGGTTGGTGTCGTTGGGGCACGTCGGTGGTTCCTCCGGTCGTGTTCGTCGTCTCCATTCCTCGCGTGTCGTCTGGTTCGTGGGGCTGGTCTCGATGAACTTGCAGTCAGTGATCGGCGTCGAGGGGAGCGTCGTGGTGAGCGGCCACGTGGTGACGAGGAGGGGCTGGCCTCTGGCGTGTCGTGGGTGGCGTGTCGTCTCCGTTTCGTTGTGGGCTTATCGTCCGGTGACCTGCTCCTCGTGCGCTTGCTGCTTGCCGTCTCCAGTGCAAGCAGCCTGTTCGTCACAGTTTTGGCTATTTCGGCCTGCTGCTGTAGCGAGTCGGTTACCGTTCGCCTGAGGAGCGACATCTGCGCCGCCGCGGACAGTTCGTCGTCGCTGTCAGGCTGAGGGGCAATGTTGGGGATGGTTACAACAGAGCGTGGGCGCCCCCGTGCACGTGGTGTGGGTTCGGTTGTTGTCGTCGTTGCCGCATGTGTGTTGATAGTATTGGTGGTGGAGCGTCTTGACGATTTCCGTGCCGGCATGTTGGTGTCGTGGTGAACAGTCGTGGTGAACGGTCGTGTTGAGTCTCGGTGGGCAGCCCTGAGGCGTGTCGGTTAACGCGTGTGGGAGCAGTTGAGAGGAGGTCTTGTCGGTGTGGTGGGAGGCGGAGAAGTGGCCGAGTTGATGGGGAGGCGGAAGGAAGGTGGGGGGGGGGGGTACCAGCGGCAGGAGCAGCGGGGGAACCAGCGGCGGAACCAGCGGAGGCAGTGGGGGGGGGGGGGGGGGGGGGGCTATGGTGGCGGCACCTGGAGGAAGTGGGGTGAGGGAGGAGGAGGTGGGGGCGTCTAGGAGGGGGAGGGGTGTGTGAGGGGAGGAGTTGGTGTGAGTGTAGGTTGTGGAGTGGGTTGTGGGGGCGAAGGGAGGGGGGAGGAGGTAGGGCCGGGGGAGGGTGGCCGCCCGCCTCCCCCGAATTACCCATATTGCCACAGCAATATGGACATTGTGATAATAGTAACACTAACAGTAACAGTCATTGTTGGAGGTGCGGTGTTGCATACTGAACTATCGGGCAAACGACATCTTATCTGGCATGCATTTTTCATGAACTGTGTTGATAATTACAATTTACAAATCCTAATAAAGTTTTTAGTTTTTTTCTTTTCACAAAAGTGCACAAACAACCTGACCACTAGTCCGCCGCGCAAACATGACTGCTAGTTGACGCGTCCGCTAGTCCACTTGTTACCAGCTGGAGTGGTATCATAGAAATTAAAAATTTTCGTTAGCATGCTTATATAATAATTCTTTTATATTTTGTGTGGTGAATATGTTTATTCTGCTGAATAAGTCTTTTGTCAGTGCCGAAGCACTGTTCTTCCAGCCATTTTTCAATTCCGGTGTAGCATGAAATTGCACACCCGAGGGTTTGCGATTTCCTAGGAAATCACAAACCCCCCACCCCAGGAAATCGCAAACCCCCATGCTTTGCGGTCTGAATTACAAACTGGACTATCACAAAGATGTTTCCATTAAGATAAAGACTGCCAAACATGGGGGGTTTGCGATTTCCAGGGGGGATATGTGATTTCCTAGGAAATCGCAAACCCCCCATGCCCATATATGGCATGGGGGTTTGCAATTTCTTAGGACATCACAAGTGGGGGTTTGCGATTTAAAGGGTTTGCGATTTCCTGCTACATCGGGTTATTTACACAAGAGGTATACAATAACTGTTGAATGCACAATTTGCAGCATGCAACACAATGAAATTCTGTAACCCAAAAGTTCCATAGCAATATGGTAACAGTAGTGTCATATAACTAGATCAATATTAGTCAGATCAATGTGAGTATTTGGGTCACTCTCGTGAAAACTGGCCAGAAGTGTGACATGGAGAGTTAAAATCTAATATTTGAATTTTTAACATTTGTTGGTTGTAAATGAAAGCTGGAAATCTCCCCTTTACATCTATGTAAAATATAAATTGATGAGATAAAAAATAAGGTGTAGTCCGTGATTAAACTCTGTCATATTGCAGTATCACATGTGTTGCTCAGACATAACACATTTTAGGACACCACACAGTCTGCTTAATAGAAATGTAAGCAGAATTAAATAATGTCATACTGAGAAACATATTAATCATAGCATAATATACAGAAATATGTAGTGCTTATATTGATTTAAAAGAAAGTAATTCCCAGCCATGCTTTATTCACTGAATATTTGTGTGGCATCCAGACACCACTGGTTACATTTGTGGCGGAAATTTGTAATGTTATTTCTGAAGACATCAACTAATTTTTTTTAAATGTAAGCATGCATGCATGCTAATAAATACTTCCTTTTGATTTGGGAACTGTTTTGTTTGATATATATATCAATGCAATACAAGATGTTAATAAGGATCCAACCATTTCCCATATGTCATGTTACAAATAGCTAACTGTACAATTTTTTATTTTTTTTGGTACAAACAAACTTCATAACTAAAAAGACCAAAGTTGCACATGGTTTATTTTATTTACCTTATTTCTTATATCAAATCTGAATGTGAATATGAAAAGTATAAGGGAAAAAATAAGTAGGACATTTTTGTATTGATGTTTTAAAATCCCATCCCATGCTGACCAGTTTTCAGGAGAGTATTTAGAATGTAAGCAGAATTTATCTGCTGTATTCCTTTGGCAAAGTTTTAATGTTCAGTTGGAGTTAAGCAAGCGGTATATAAATGTCAGTTTGTTAGAAATAGTCTAGTGTTACTCTAGTGTAGTTAGTTATGACAGTTTATGAATTATGTTGTTGGGGTGGGGTTGGTAGTAATACACGTGGCTGTCGTTTGTTCGTCAGTGCGTGAGTGGTGGGGTCTGGTCGTGTGATCGGCCTTAGCGGCTCGCTTCTCCTCTTCTTTCCGTATGCCTGCAAGGCAGGCTGCGCGCTGAAGGTCTTTAATGGCCTGTTCGTCGTGCCAGGCCTTAGGGAGGCGGCCGTCTTCGATCATGGAGAAAACCTTCTCCGACCAGGCAAGGCACGTGTCCCACTTCCACTCTGCGGCCATGTCAAACATCTCGTCCTGGTGGCTGAGTATAGGTTTTATCCATGACTGGGGCACTTTGGGGTCTTTGTGCATGCGTGACAGTGCCGCCAGGTACTCGTGCCACGTGCTCTCCCCGGGGCCCACCTTGCCCTTGCGCTCGTCCCTAATAACGTACGTGTGGGGGAGGAGTTGGGTCCTACCTCTTTTGTCGTTCCGTCCGTTTGGGTTGGTACCGATAATGGCGTCGATCACCTCATTTTGGTGGTAGTCGTCTTCGCTCGAGGATGTGGCGGTGGCGCACCGTGCGTGGCGCGACCTCCTGTGTCTTGGTTGCTCTTGAGATTCTGACCTGTTCCGTCGATCCTTATGGGTGCGTTGGCTGCGGGGCGTGGGTTTCGGCGATCTGGGTGATCTGGGTGAGCGTGCGTGGGAGGTCGTAGCACGTGGCATTGGAGATTGGTCCGGGACTGGGGTGCCGCGTTTCCTGCGTTTGGCGACGGGTCTGTCTTCCGACGAGTTACTCTGCGATCGCTTGTCTGTCTTGCGCGTCTCCAGTGCCTTGATCCTATCAGACATCGTTTTGGCCACTTCGGCTTGCTGGCGTATTGAGTCGGTCACAGACTGTCTGAGCATAGTGAGCTGCTCGGCCGCAGACATGTCATCGTCGGTCGTTTCGTCCGTGGTGGTTTTGGGTTTAACTACCACGGAACGTGGTCTGCCCCGCTAGCGTGGTGTGCGTGTGGCCTCGTCCGACACGGCGGCGGCCGGGGTGTCTGCTGTTCGTCGGGTTGTCTTGCATGGCGGCATGGTGACGGTTGGTGTTGGAGGACAGCCGGGAGGCGAGTTGAAAAGAGGTGTTGGTGGTCAGGCGTGTGGTGGAGAAGTGGCAGAGTGAGAGGGGAGCGGAAGTAAGGAGGGGGAGGGGCTGGGGACCAGCGGCGGCACCAGCGTTGAGAGGAAAGGTGGCGTTGGTGGCGCCGCCTGGAGAGAGAGGAGGGGAGAGGGACGTAGAGAAGGTGGGGGGGGGGGGGGGGGGGGGGGGAGGGGAGGGGGGGAGGAGGGGGGAGGTTGGAGGTGGAGGGGGGTAAGCATGGGGACGTTTTCCCGCCTCTGTTTCGAATTACCCATATTGCCGTAGCAATATGAACAATGTTATTTCTGAAGACATCAACTAATTTTTTTAAATGTAAGCATGCATGTTAATAAATACTTCCTTTTGATTTGGGAACTGTTTTGTTTGATATATATATATCAATGCAATACAAGATGTTAATAAGGATCCAACCATTTCCCATATGTCATGTTACAAATAGCTGACTGTACAATTTTTTATTTTTTTTGGTACAAACACACTTCATAACTAAAAAGACCAAAGTTGCACGTGGTTTATTTTATTTCCCTTATTTCTTACATCAAATCTGAATGTGAATATGAAAAGTATAAGGGAAAAAATAAGTAGGACATTTTTGTATTGATGTTTTAAAATCCCATCCCATGCTGACCAGTTTTCAGGAGAGTGACCCATTTACATAGTATTTAGAATGTAAGCAGAATTTATCTGCTGTATTCCTTTGGCAAAGTTGTAGTAAGTTTTAATGTTCAGTTGGAGTTAAGCAAGCAGTATATAAATGTCACTTTGTTCGAAATAGTCTAGTGTTACTCTAGTGTAGTTAGTTATGACAGTTTATGAATTATGTTGTTGGGGTGGGGTTGTTAGTAATACACTGGACCAGCTGTGACCAGTGAAGCACTGGGACGAATCCCATTGCATTTAGGTCTTAAGTTTTACATTTGTATTTGGAATTTCTCTCTCATTGTATATGTTTGACTGGAAATAACGGAGGAACAGTAACAAATAAAAAAGGGTGGGGACAACTGAGGCTGATGGTTTGGTTTTCTGCCACTTACAGTATGGTGACGCCATGGAAATACTTTACTGTGACTACATAAGGGCCTTCGCAATCCGATGTACTTTTAGTGAGTTTATAAATTCTAGGTAAGAGGACGCTGCCCTGGTTCTGGCTGGTAGGTTGTTCCAAATCATGCTGCCTTTGTAAATTGGTGCTTTAATTAGTTTGTTTATGGAAGGCTTGGGGACTTTGAGTAGAGTACAATCAGCCCATCTAGTTTTACTTTTTGTGTTGTCTATATAATTTGGGTCTCTCTGACTCTTCTGTACATAAGTAATAGGAGATGTGAGTCTCTTCTAACTATTAGGTAATTCAGGTTTGCTTTGTCATGCATTTCCTTTACACTTAGTGTTTTGCCCCAATAAATTGTTATTAACGCCCGGTTTTGGATCCTTTATAGCAAAGTCAGTTGCTGCTTTGTGAGCAATCCATGAATCAGGGATGAAAGATCTCTGTGATCCCACAGATTTCTGATATTTTTCAATCCCGCAGCACCATCAGCGTATACTAATATGTGGTGCAGACTCCGCAGCACTATCAGCGTATACTACTAATAGTAATACATGCTTCAAACAGTGCAGCACTATCAGTGTATACCAATATGTATGAAACCCAACTTCCGGGAATTTTCCGTGATTCCCTGACAATGCAAAACCTATGGGAGAATATCAGCATTTCCACTTTTTTCCCCCTGAGACCACCTTCATCCCTGATAAATTATATTATTATAGTCTATTATTGCCAGAACTGTTGATTGATATAGCAGTAGGGCAGTGTTTTCGCTTATGATTCTATGAAGCTCCGCATCTTCCTGATTGTAGTCATTTTTAGTGTCAATGATTGAGTTAGTCTAGCCAGCTGTTGCTTCCCATTTAACTAATTTTAAGGTAGAATCAATCACTGTTCCTAAGTACTTGTAATTTTGTATCCACTTGCTTCCTTAATTTGGTTTCCGCCAATATGCAGTGTAATGGGTTGTGCTCTTGCCTTCCTTGCTTTGGTGCCATAAATGACAAATTCAGTTTTATTGGTGTTAAGGGATAGGTTGTTTTCACTACACCACAGATTAACCCTGGTCAGCACCATCCGAACCTGATCCGTTGCTATTTGGAAATCTTTGTTGTGTACTGTGAGTGCTGCATCATCTGCAAATAATGTAAATGTTGCATCCTTTGATACTTGGCATAGATCATTTATAAAAAATGTAAACAGAAGGGAGCCCAGGGTTGAACCCTGCGGAACTCCAGTTTTAACAGTCCTATTGGTTCACTCATTGTCATTAAGTTTTGTGCATTGTTTCCTATTAGTTAAATAGTCGGTCATGAATGTACAGGTTTTCTTCCCCAGTCCTGCTTTCTGGATTTCCTGCAATAGTATTCTATGGTCAATTGTATCGAAAGCTTTTTTGAAGGCAAGGTATACTGCAATTGTAGGTTCACCTTTGTCCATGTTGGTCAATAACTCATTAATAAGAGAGGCCAATGACCTAGTTGTTGATCTGTCTTTTTTCTAAATCCATTTTGTTGGGTGGTTAGGTAATTGGAAGACTCTAAAAATGTTTTTATTTCATCATGTACTATTTGTTCTATGATTTTGCCAGGAAGAGGGAGAATAGATATTGGATGCAGCTCACTAGAGTATCTTGGGTTATTGACCTTTGGGATGGGTGGAACTAGCTAGCCTAGGTTATACAGGTGGGTGAATTCATTTATGAGTGCAATAATTGAAACCTTCATTAGGACTGAGCTGATGTCTTTAATGCCAGATGACTTATAATATGCTGATGCAGCATTGACCTTTCTGAGGATTTGCTCCTGTGTTATCTCAGTCAAATCATTCGTCTGATCATTAGTCAGGGATGAAAGACCTCTGCGTGAAGCATAGAACGAGAAAGGTGGTAATTAAGGGAAGCCAAACACTACCGGCAGTCTTTACAGCAACCCCCAGCAATCATAGATGGAACAAATAATGTACAAGGCATTGGCTGTTCTATAGGGCAAAGCACAGAAAGTTCCCATTCAAAACCCTATGGAGCAGCACCCAATGTACCTGGGACACACACACACACAACTTGTGATACAAGACCAACAGTGAATATAATGGATAGAAAGGCCAATGCTGAGGCATGTACTCTATCTTTTATAGCTGAACATTCTCTATCTCTCAGTTTGATACCTCACCTTATAAATTATGCAAAGGAAATGGCACGCGATCCCAAAGCCTTAAATGGACTTAATACGGAAAGAACAACAGGTGCGTATAAACTGAGAGAAGGTCTGGGTTCTGTGCTAAAAAAACGCTTGGTTAGTGACTTGAGGCGCTACACATTTTCTATGAATGTTGATGAATGTATGACTATGAGTGCATCACATCAGAAAATATTCTCTGTCTTAGTATCATATTTCTCTGAGGAAGATCAAAGCAGTGTTGTAAAGCATTACATGTCGGTGAACATGTCAACTGTCAATGCTGAAACTCTTCATAGTATTTTGATAGATACTCTTGAAAAGGATGGGATCCCTCTCAAAATTCTCATTTCTAGCCTCTCTGACTCAGCTAACTACATGAGAGGAAAAATTAGTGGATTTGAGACAAGAATGCGTCTAGATGCTATCCATCTCCTTGATATTGATGGTGATGTGTGCCACCATGTTAGCAATGTGGTCAAGAAATTCACATCTCTATTCAATAAACAAGTTAAGAGTTTGTCTGATGATTTGTACACTGACTTTAAATGGTGTCCTGATCTGAGAGCTCATTTAAAAGAAATATGCATAACGCTTGAGATTAAATGTCAGCTACCAAAACAAAGAATTCCCCACGGATGGCTCTCAACATTCTGTAAACGTGCCGGCTGGTGGTGTGGGTGGTGTAAATAGGTCAAATGAAAGCACTACAGGTAATGAAGGAAACAGGGATAGAGTGAAAGTAAGAGAATGAGACTCTTCAATTTATTGGCTTATATAGGTTTTCTCAAGATCCAAGATGGCCGTGGTCACATGATTCCATTCATCAATCGCAGTACAATGCAGTGGTCACATGACTTAATCCTCCAATTAGAATACAATGCAGTGGTCAATGATCATAACAATACCATGTGGGGGGGGAGGGGGCATATGAGGTGACTCTTCCAAAGACTGTTCTTAGTCAAGCTCGGAAGTGACACTCCCTCCAAAGACTATTCAATTATACAAATTCTATACTCAATGAATAATAGTTTACCAATTTCACACCTCCTCTATATGTCTTTGGGTTTTTATATTTTAACATTTATCATTGGTCGTAATGCGAAGCATTACGTTTGATGCGAGGAGAGGAAGAGACCCTCCCCCGCCGCTGCGGCGCTGCCTGCTCACCTCGGCCGACCCCCGGCTCGCCCCCCCCCCCCTCCCTCGCCACCTTCTTTGTTCCAGCGCTCGCGCCTCACCCGACGCCCGCTGCTCGCCACATCTCGCCCTCCCCCGGGCCGCCCGCTTTCACACCTCACCTGCTGTCGCCGCCCCCTTCCTCCCTTATAAGGCCGCCCGCCGACCTCCCTCAGGCACTCACCCTCCAGCCGTCTTCCACCTCTCTCCAGTTTCCTCCGCCCACCCACCCGACTTCCTCTTACTCTTCCTCTTCACATTTATCATTACATAGACAGTTTGTAATTTATTATAGTAATTTCACCTCAGTTCACATGTATCAAATCGTACAATTTTACAACGTACTCCGCCCCTCCACTTCTTACCATCTGCCCAGCAGTATAGAAAGAAGTGCACAGTACTACGTTGTCATCTTTAAATCTTTTATCTTCTATCAACCTAAATGATAAATTGAGTCTGAAATAGTTGCGCTAATAGATAAGGTACATCTGACTTTGAGAGCAAAAAAAATAATTTTGAAAAGTTTTCATTTCTTCTTTTTTTTTTTTTTAAATGGTATTTAATAAAAATAATTCTATATTTTATTTTTATAATTTAAATTTTAACTATGTTTCAAGTCTTATTTTACCCCGCTGATAACATATATGATGTCTTAAGAAGCATACGATTCATTTGCCATCATTTTTAGATTATTCCGAGCATTTTTTAGTTTTGTGACGGTTTAGAGGTCGTTCTGCAATGATTCTAAGGCACACTCCAGTCACTTAGCATCGATCTTACATTAGTGCTTAATCGGATTTGGCATTTGCTGTCAACCCTTCACATCGATACGCTCTTACAAGGCATTTTGTTTCACCGAAAGCTAAACTCGTAGAAAACCTGGGACGTCGATGGTAGACGCGTGGTTGATCGACAGGTCTCCATAGGAATAACATTGCGGAACTCAAGTCAATGAGAAAACAAGGCCTAAGCGGTTTGAATCGATGACCTAGTTTCAGGGACTATTTTCTTGCAAATTTAGACCAAAATCTTCGATTTCACCAATTTTAAGTCGTTTTATCTCGAAATAATGGCAAAAGATGAATCAATATGTGTTTTTGTGGCTCCTGTACAAGAATAAAGCATCAATTATCAGTATTAACAATATAATCACGTCAATAGAAATTCAACATATACAATAGCGTAACTTGGTGGCATAATGTAAAGAAAGCAATGACAGTGGTTCTTTTTGAACTTCAAAATCATAATACTCATCTATATCATTAAATAATAATAGATTTACATGCTTTTGCTCAAGTTTAACGTATTAAATAGTAATGTTCGAATGTTCTGTATTTGTTGATGTCGATCATCGATGTTAAGGCGTTTCTACCACGAAACGGCAAATTTATATTGAATATAACTGTCTCTGTGTTAGTTCTATGTGAACTCGTCCGTATGCGTTGCTTAATATCACCAACACGATCCAGTCACTCACAGCATATGCGTTAGTTCTATGTGAACTTTAGCATTGTCCATCACATTGCTGTAGCGAAATCCTTGACTCAGTCACATATGCCAAAGTTCCTGCCGAACTCTGTTGCGAACATAGTGACGATCAGCATATGGTACAGTTCTCCAGAACTGCTATGCGTTGATATTACTGCATACAAAGTTCATCGAATGTCAATATTATTGCGATTTATCGAAGACTAATGGAAACACTGGTCAGCATATGCTTTAGTTCTCCTCGTGAACCTAGCATTTCCTCGTACTGTTGACGCGAAATCATTGACTCAGTCACATATGCCAAAGTTCCTACCAAACTCTGTTACGAACATAGTGACCATCAGTATATGCTGCAGCTCCTCGCACACTGAGCATAGTTGACTATTCGTACTGATGTCAAAGTTTCAGGTCTGGTTATCCTATAGTTCGTAGAAGGCAACGGATGACTTCTTTCTTCTTTTACATAGAAATCACTGATACAATATATCAATTTTATGTTTTATATTCAATAATATTATTTTGAGTATTTTTAAATTCAAATTTAAATCTATAACCTCATAGATTATATGAAAATCTTTTGTAAATGAATACAATTTTGTTATTTTGTAAATCATGATCATTAATATGTCCCTATAACATGAGTAATGTCAATAATATACATCTCCAGTACAAAGATCATTAATATGTCTCCTCAACATGAATAATGTCAATGAAATAACTCTTCAGTACAAAAGATCATTAATATGTCTCCACAACATGAATAATGTTAATGATATATATCTAGTATCAAAAGATCATCAATAGGTCCCTATAACACAATTAATGTCAATGATAGTTTTAGCTAGTTAATATTTAATAATATATGCAATGTTTATCATATGTCAATGTCAATGGAACAAATTAACAGTGGAATATATGATAATGCTCATCAATTATGCTATGAATTTTCACGGAATCTTTCATGCAACATTCAACATCTCATATGTACATGATTCTTTTCAAAAGAACCTTTTGTGTAGACAACCTCTGCCTAGGACACTTTCAATCTGAAATACATCTCATGACAATTAATGTTAATGCAATTCATGAATTTCAATGAATACATCTCCATACAATATATGATAACATTCCCTCATACTCATGCACTAGAAACGAACCATTTATCAACCTCTGACTTATGACATTTAATCAATTATGATAACATTTTACACTACATTATTTAGCTTTAAATGAATTTTTATGAACAATGCAATATTTAATCTATCATTTGTCAATGAATTTCAATGAAATAAATCTAAACACATGCAACATTTAACATCATACCTGTCAATGACTTTCAAATGAATAATATATGAACACATGCACACTGAACATACATACACATTTTACAAATGAATAAATATCCAAGTCATTTACTGTTCATGATATTTTCAACATGAATAACATTTGCTGACAATGATGGCAATAGTGTATTTTATGCATTGTTTTAATTAATTCAGACAACCTCTATCTTTGATATTTCATTACAATGATGATAATATTCATATTCTTGTTCATTTTTAATCGAAAATTCAAAATCATTAGATTTTCTTTTCGAAATTGTATTTTTGTGTTCATGAGAACATAATA